>OZ025240.1:15711520-16311520 GCA_964019155.1 Osedax fenrisi
TTGTGGATGGTTAGGGAGAGTTTGTACTTTATACGATAGGGGACTGTCAGCCAGTGTAGTTATTTTAGGAGTGGAGTAATGGAGTCAGGGGAACTTCGGGGAAGTAAATGGACGCAGCGAACTACAGCTTTTGGAGTCGCTGTAGTTTGATGAGTTTTTAGTCCGGGAGGTTAAGGAGTAGGGAGTTGCATTAGTCGAATAGGGGGATGAAGTAGGGGGAGGCAATAGTACTATCGATGGGGAGGGGAATGGATCGTCGGATTAAGCGGAGGCAGTGTAGGTGGTAGTGGATGGATTTATGCATGTGCATAAGATGGGAGTCAAGGGAAAGGGTGGTATCAAGATGGAAGCCAAGGTTTCGGACGTGTTGAGAGTAGGGGAGTGAGGTGTTAACAATTGTGTTAACAATCTCAACAATTGTTGAGTGATATGGGGTGGTTCAGGGAGAGTGGAGGAGCGTAGGGGTAAGTGGAGAAAAATAGCTTCGTTTTAGTGGGGTTAAGTTTTAGAGAGTTGAAGGTAAGCCAGTTGTGTATGGACATTATACAGGAGGAGAGTCTGTCAGGGTATAAGTAGAGGAGTCTGTCCAGTTAAGATATAGTTGAAGGTCGTCGGCATAAGTATGGAAGGAGATGTCGGGGTAGTTAGTGAATATGTCAAACATGGGAGGAGGTAAATATTGAAGAGGAGTGGGCCGAGGACAGAGCTCTGGGGGACACCATGAGTTATGGAGCGGGAGGGGGAAGAGTGTGTATTAATCGTTACTGAGGAAGAACGGTTGGTAATGTATGAGGTGAACCAGTTAAGGGCAATGCCGGTGATGCCGATAGCGGAGAGTCTGTGTATTAGGAAATTATGGTCAAGGGTGTCGAAAGCGGAGGACATGTCGAGAAGGACGAGTATGGTGACACGGTTGTTGTTAAGGCCAGAGAGTAAGTCGGAGGTAATGAGGGTTAGGGCGGATTCAGTAGATTTGTGGGGGAGGTAGGTGCTTTGGAAGATGTTGGGGATTTTATTGGTTGTAAGGTATGTAATAAGTTGGGAGGAGATAACACGTTCAAGGATCTTAGAGTGGAGTGAGAGGTTAGAGATGGGTCGGTAGTTAAAGGGGATATACCCCACCTTGATTCTCTATAGAGAATCAAGGTGGGGCTTTTTAAGGATAGGGGTGATGACTGCTTTTTTGAAATCGGGAGGGACGGAGCCGGAAGAAAGTGAACCGCAAATGATTTGATGAAGGGGAGTTGCAACAGTGTTAGTTATCTGATTTAGTATTGGGAGGGGAAGAGGGTCAAGGGATGAGATTGAGGAGGTAGATTTGAGAAGGGAGATGATTTGATCAAGTGGGGGAGATTCAAATTTTTCAAGGGATGTTTATACTAGTTTTATAATAATAATATAGCTATATTATTATTATCATTATCATTATACTTGTCTGCATTTGAATTTTTTTTTGTTATCAAGGGTTTCTTAACTGATTATAAACTACTTTTTTTACACTGAATTCAAATATTAAAACCGTTTTGCTCAATCAGCTCTTGTTTTTTTTTATTGAACATTTAATTTTTTAAACAAATATGAGAAATATTTCAAATAAATTATCAAGAATAATATATTTAGGTAATATATATAATTTATTAGGAATATAAAATAACAATTATAAGTATTAATATTAGAGAATATTATTTATATACCTTTTTCACTTCCTGGTTAAATTATACTGACATTCATTTATATTTTTTAATATAAATCGTCAATTATCAACTTTAAGATAAGTTTATTATATAATATTATTGTACTATATTGTTTATAAACATATACTACATACAATACACTTATTATTTATATATTTAACAATATTATTAACCTATAAATGTACAATTAAGTAATATTGATTTTATTATTATTGAAATCATTGATGCATAACATTTAATTTTTGTTATAATCATTAGTCATTCATATTAATTGCATATATTGTTAATTCATACATAGTTGTATTTATGTATTTATGTGTGTTTATATATATATAATGACATAATATATTATATTATATTTAAAATTATATTTTGTTTATTTATTTATTTGGTATTTAGTTTATTTGGTATTTAGTTTATTTGGTATTTGGTATTAATTGCATAATATATCTTTAATTCAATTCTCATTATAAATTACTTGTAGGCCTATTTTATAATACATATATAGGTATTCAAATAAATTGTATTATAAGCATATTTATAAATGTTAATTATTTATAAATTCTATATAGTTTAATTCTTATATATTCTATTATTACATACTATTAAATAACTATTTAAATATATATATATATATTATCATTATTCTAATTATTTTTATTTATCAACATATAGTACATATAAATCCATATATTCTTGTATGTTAGTACATTTATATATGTATATATAAATATATTTATAGGTGTACATTGTACATGCATTGAATTCAATATATAATTATTATAGAACCATATTATTTCCTATTACAATGTCATTTTGCCTGAATTGTACCAAAAATTGTGCTGATAATTATGTTAGTTGCATTACATGTAATAATAGATTACACTATGTATGCTTTCATGATGCTAAGTTAACTAAATCTAAATTTCCAAATAATAATTCTCCTCCGAAATATTTAATTGAGATGTTTAATTCACCTTTTTTTAATTTTACTTGTAAACCATGTACTATGTCACCTAATCAAAATAAGGGTATTGATAAATGTATTGACATGATTCAGAGTAATGCTAAGCTAATCCAATCATTAAAAACTGATATAACTAGTCTATCATCTGTGAAATCATACGCTGAAGCACTTAATAGTAAAGATCTAGCAAAATCAATAACTAAACATATGGCCATTTCTGAAAGGTTTAATAAAACTTGTGTTATTTTTGGTCTGTTAGAGGAATCCACAGATAATTTGCTAAATGATTTGGGTCTCAATGAATCTGCAAATCTTTCAAAAATCAATTCTGATAATATATCTATTCATAAACTTTTGATATCTAATAGTATTCATACAGTTAAATCAATAATGAAAAACTTTTCGAATATAGTTGATAAATATAAAAAATACCCGAAAGTTTTTATTAGACCTGATCAAAGTTTTGAGGATAGACTTACTCGTAGAATTCTAATTGCCGGTGCCAAAACTATACCCGGAAATATAAAATGTGTTTTTAATAATCGAAATCTTGAATATGAACTTAGATCATTTACTATTAATAATGATAAAACAACTATTAATTGGGATTGTGAAGTTAAATATTCAGAAGCAGAATTTTCCAAATGGAAAAATTCGTTCACTTCTAGTAATAATAATTGACTAAAACCCTGTACAGAATAGTCATTTATTAAGGTTTATTATTGTAATGCACATAGTATATGCAACAAGCTACCAATGCTCATATCCCTCCTTAATAGTAATATTTATGATATGCTGAATACAAATATATTCAATTCATTATTAAATCCTAATGACAAATATACGTTATACCGCTTAGATAGGAATACTAATACCCATGGTGGTGGAATTCTTGTTTATGTAAATATGCATTATAATACTTATCAAATTAATTTACCTAATAACACTTTTGAATTAATCTGTATCAATGTATTATATTTTAGATTATGTATTTTCTACAGACCGCCATCAATGAACTACGAGAATTCAATATTATTATGTAATTTAATGTCTAGGATTATTGATACTCCGGAATCAACTATTATTTATGGAGACCTAAATCTCCCGGGAATTGGTTGGTTTAATCGTACATCTCAAACAACAATTGAAAAATATTTTTTAAATTTCTCCAAAAGCGCTCTCCTTAAGGACAATTGTTCTTCGCTAAAATCACTACAACTGCATGGAAAATAATCAAGATAGGATCTTAAAAAATGCATTTTAATTGACTTAAATGATTATAATAGATTTAAATGCAATGTTCGGAGTGTTAGCTAACTAATACTAGTATATTCATTGAGTTATTTTCGTGTATTAATTCTCTTATTTGTGGACCATTTAATATAATATACCTACCTGCTGTGATCTTGGCTTTACTTATTTTTCGGTATTTTCTTCTCAGAAATTGCATGGTAGATCTATTTCGATCAAGAGCCTTAATAAAATGTGTTATCATTCCTAGCTTAATGTGCAATGGAGGAAGTAGTATTCTATTGGGATTAACAAGATAATTCTGTATTATATTTTGTGAACCAGGATATAAAGTATCACGTTCATGCCATATGCGTCTTGAAAAATGTTATCGGTCAGCTCTACTCTCCCATTTGCAGAGAAAACATGGGTATTTATTATAGGTATAGGTATAGGTATAGGTATAGGGTATTTAGTACCTACCTAGATTGCATACCCAGAAGTATGGCGACGATATACAAATGTATATATTAAAATAATAAAACATTTTAAATAATTATAATTATTATAATAAATATTATAATATATTACCTTCAAGTCTCCGAAAATCATCCAATTGTGATTATTATAATTTAATGAATCAAGAAGTATAATCATATTATTGTAATTTTCTGACATACTAATTGAATAACAGACAGAAATTGTAGAGACTACCCAACAAACAATTTATTCAGAACTTTTTAGAACTATTGTAACTATTGAGAACTTTTTGGAACTTTTTGGAACTTTAGTTCTCAATAATTATAATGGGAACTTTTTTTAGAACTTTTGAGAACTTTAGTTCCAATAATATTTTATATTGAGAACTTTTTAGAACTTTTGGGAACTTTAGTTCCAATAATATTTTATATTGAGAACTTTTTAGAACTTTTGGGAACTTTAGTTCCAATAATTATAATTGGAACTTTTTAGAACTTTTGAGAACTTTAGTTCCAATAATATTATAATATAATTCTAAAATTAGTGATATCACCCATTAAAATCATAGATTTTTAGATGTATAGTTTGGTAAAATTCAAATATTAGATTATAGTGTAAACAAATATATGTACATATTTTTATATTTAAATATTTAATTTATAATTATACCCATACATTTGAATTAATTATATTACAATATATAAAAACAAGAATTTCTTCTCAAAATAGTTAGTAAATAATTATTTAGATTATACTATATATTTATCAGTTTAATGGTATTATAATAAGATATTTTAAATTAAATAAAATATATTTGATGATTGATAAATTATAATTATCAATGATAATATAATTTTATATATACATATTTAGGAATATAATATGCTAATTTTCAAAATAAAATGTTATTATTAACCTTCAATGATTAACATTAATAACTTATTTTATATTATTAAATAATTTAATTAGTTTATATATATTATTATATATTATTTACTTTTTATCACTTATAAATTAAATTAGTATACATATATTATATATTAATGACATTTATCACTAATCAATTTCATTAATTAATTAAATTATCAATTGAATTAATTAATTCATTTAATTATAAATTAAAAAAAATGATCATAATCACTTTCATATATATATATATATAATAATATATAGGAATACATTTAAAATATAATTAGGTTAGTTATAATTATATTAGCTAATATAATTGTTAGTTATATATAGTGCAAATATAAATATACTGGTTTGGTTAATTATGTGTTATTGTATTTAGATATATTGGAGCAAGGAAAGTGTGAGGATAGCAGTATACATTAATTGCATCTGGGTTGAAGGCTATATAATGGAAATTAAAAAAGAAAAATACTTGATAAAGGTACGATTATATATATTATATATATTATTATATATATAAATATATTATAATTACTATTATTTTACAGATACAGATACAACTAGAAATTATTATTATTATATAAATGTATTCACGTATTCTACTTATATACCGTATCAATGTTTACATTAGCTATCACGTATTCTAAGCATGTAACTTATCAATGTTAACATAATTTGTATTATATTGAATAAAATATTATCCTTTTTTATTTTTATATTATATTATTTATTAAATAAACCTTTATGACATATAAATTAACAATAAATAATAATATAAAATCATAAAATAAATATCATTGTAATAGAATACAAAAAATAGAAAATAAATAATGTAGCAATGGAATAAGTGTAACAATATTATATATAACAAGAGCATACTCTATATATAGTAACGATTGTATACATGATTTCCTAGTTCATGTCCATTATTTGATCAACCAAATATTACACGATGTTAAATAATGCCTTAAAAGAATCCTATCCTTCTCTTGCTCTCTGATTCATTTGCCTCTAAATTTCTTTTAAATAACCTAATTTGATTAGTATTTCTAAGAAAGTCTCCCTAATTATTATATGATATATTGACTTGGAGTACTGCATTACTTTGCTACTCTACCTACCCGGCTAACAGTAATAGCCTCATAATAGTAAAATAATAGCATATATAATAGCCTAAAATGTTTACATTGTGCTATTAGGCTGCTATTATGTAGCCATTAAAAGTCTATTATGCCTCTATAAATTTGTCATGCTAATATGTTGCCATTAAAAGTCTATTATGATATTATAATAGAATAATATATTATGCTGCTATTAATTTTAAAAGTATATTATGCTGCTATTATGTTGTTATTATGAGGCTATTACTGTTAGCTGGGAATTGGTAAATTATTATTAATAGTAATAGGTTTTGTATAGATATATTATAGTATATAATATAAAACAAGCTGTGTTTTCTAATACTTCTTATTTTAAATTATACATGTATATTAATGCATTAATATAAATATTATTAATAATATAATTTATTCGGAATTTTTGAGAACTATAGTTCTAGAACTTTTGGGTAGTTTTGTGGACAAAAGGAGCCTAAAAGTTCCAGAACTTTTGAGAACCAGGATCCCAAAAGTTCTGGAACTTTTAGGCTCCTTTTGTCCACAAAACTACCCAAAAGTTATAGAACTATAGTTCTCAAAAGTTCTAAATAATTGTTTGTTGGGTATTACCATTGTACATATAATAAAACTGTCTTAAGACTTTTATTTGAGGAATCGATAAATAATCCCCAGTCTGAATCTGCATACGCAATACACATACATTCTACCAATCCAATACTATTATTACAATATACAAGTTCTCCATTGGTAGTAAATACTGCCTAAACTCAATGTCACGACTTCGATACCAAGAGTAGGTAAGAGTACCTATGTTGTTTCTTTTGATAACATTTGACGTTCTTGTAATCTAGACCCAAGTAATTGAGCAGATTATTGTCTCTTGTTAAGTAATTTAGATCATGTTGATTAAATGGTTCGAGATATCTTTTATTTCATGGGGAATGTATTCCTATGATAAATCATCATTAATTTCATTTTCATCATCTGATTATCTATTTATAAGATGATGAATCAATATTATCTGGTGGTATTGGTATCTGAATATTATCATTATGAGGTATAGTCCGTATAGCTGAAGGTATATCAGGATATATAACATGTGCTTTATTATTCATATGTATTCCTACATATAGAATTATATAAATATATATGTAGGTATAGATTATGTATTCTATATATTAAATATTAAGAGTTACCATGCACAAATAAAAATCTGATATATGATTCTGACCTTCTCTCCATATCATTGCTATTCCAAAATTTAAAGATTTTAATTTCTTATTTATCCAACGATGTAAGTTAACATTACAGTTTTACAACAAATATGCGGTGCAAATGGTTTGTCTTGGTCTTTTAAATGCATTCTGAAATAATCCTTGTAGGTTTTTTTTTATAAATGGCGTTATATTTGACTACTGATTCAACAATGTTACCTTACCACAAATGTAATTGGTTAAGATCATCGAATCTTATCATTTAAGTAAGACTTAGTTTGCGAGCGAATAGGAATAAATTACCAAGAAAACTACGTTATAACTGGCCTTTGTTTAAATTGTACATGTCCCTTCAGGAGAAATACGCAGTTGAAATAAAAATCGATTTATCTTGCAAGGCGATGACGACATTTCAGATATATATGAACGATTTATAGATATAAATGCTGAAGTTACAAGAGAACTAGTTCCATTTTTAATTAAAATAAATAAAATGTATCCATCCACTGATAATACTGTTTCTAAAGCAAGAGAAGACACTCGTACAGCAAATATAATGTATGAAGACAATCCAAATGATACTAATCAACATAACATTACTGAATCGCGCAATAAACTATATACAGCATATACAAATATTGCAGTTGATACAATAGAAGAACAAATACAATAAATTGAGAACGCTGATCTCAACAGAAAGTACCTATTAAGCTGGGAATTATTAAATGAAATTACTGGTAGAAAAATAACTCAAAAACGAATGATAATAGGAAAGAACCAACAAGAATGTCTACAAACTTGGTAAAAACACTTTTAGGATGTATTATGCAAACCACCAAATATTGAAGACGAAAATGAAATGATAATACAAGTTATATAAACATCTAGAGATAAAACGTGGAGCTTTTGAAAAGTATGAGTACAAGTTGGCAAAATAGGTAATCAACGAAGATAAAGGCTTCGGTGTTGATGAAATACGATCAGAAGTATAAAAACAATGTAATATATATGACATTATCCTCTACTTCTGTAACAAATCACTATTATATAAAATTAAGCCAAAACAATGGTCAAGTTTTAAATATAATTCCAATACCCAAGAAAGGAGATATTAGCCTATAGTCTATAGTTAGTAATTATAGTGGTATAAGTCTTAGTTCATTAGTAGCGAAAACTTATAAGCATATGATACTGAACAGAATTAGGCCTCATCTAGATTGTCAATTAAGAAAAATCAAAATGGTTTCAGAAGTGGCAGAACAAAAATCAGTCAAATATTAGCACTCAGAGGACTGATTGAGGGAGTTAAAGATAATAATCTAAAAGCAATCCTGATATTCATCGACTTCAAGAAAGCCTCTGATACTATACATTGAGGGAAAATGCTTACGATACTGAAAGCTTATGGGTTACCGGAGGAGCTAGTGACGGCTATTAGCATAATGTATGAAGATACTACTGCTAAGGTCATTACACCTGATGGAAAAACTTTCAATATTCTAGATGGGGTCTTACAAGGAGATATGTTAGCTCCATACCTTTTCGTCATAGTTGTCGATTATGTTATGAGATCAGCTTTACAAGAAAGAGAAGATAAACTAGGGTTCCAACTAAGGAAAAGAAAAAGTAGAAGAGTACCACATATCAATGTTACATGTATGGACTTCGCAGAAGATATTGTATAAATTAATTAGTAGGTAAAGATATTCCCTAAGTAATAAAAGAAGGTATAAAAGAAGCCCAAGAAATGCTCACTTGACTCGAAAAACGAGTAGGACTAAGCATGAAAACAGGGAAAACGAAATACATGAGTTATAATACTAATCAACAGTTTGAAATCAAAGCGGGGTCAAATCTGAAAAGGGTTGAATACTTCAAGTTACTAGGAATGTATGGACAGCAGTGAAAAAGATTTTAAAATCAGAAAAGCGCTTGCTTGAAGAACATTTCATCAAATTAGGAATATCTGGAAATCAACTCTTAGTAGGAAACTAAAATTCAGGCTCATGTACACCATAGTTTAATCGGTCTGCTGTACGGATGTGAGACTTGGACCCTCACAAAAACGAAGATGGCGAGATGAGAGTAGCTATGATGAAACGTTCTGTTAGGAGAACTGTTACTGTCCGGGAATCAACAATCCCAAAATAAGCTAACAAGCATATAACAATTGAAAATTGATTAAATACTGTATTAAATATTAATATATTATTTTTGAATATAATATTTAAATCTAACTTAACTTAACTTAAATGAAATTATATAATAAATTGTAATATTTGAGTTAATACTTTGATGATAATACAAATAATATAGATGGTAAATATATAATTATAAACTTATAAACTTAAATTATATACAACTATACTTAAGTTGAACATATGTTCTAAACTTAAGTCGAACTTGAGTTTTTAACCTGTTTAATTTAAGTTTTTGATGTAAATTTAATGTTGTATTTGACAAAAATAATGTCATTAGTTAAAACACTACACGAAGATAATATGTTTAATTTAATTAATGCAATACAAATATCTTGAAGTATATAATAATGTATTTAGGTATATATATAATAATACATATATTGTATATTGTACATTGTATATATATAATATTTAAGAAATGGATAAACATTGGGAGTTCCGTCATCAAATTATAGAGAGAGTTTATCTAGCATCGAAACAATAATATTCCAATATTTATATTAGGAATTATTATGTATTATATATATATATATATATATATATATATTGTATCAAATGAACAAGTTAGATCTGGCATGATTAATTGTAAAACATATAATATATTATTTTGAAGGGATATATTAGAATATAAGTATCACGGTAAATAATACATTGATGGCTTACAATACATTCAAGGCGTCTAATTAATATGGGTAGTTCATATATTGACCTATAAATAATAATATTAGGTTTCCTGAATACTAATATTATATTTTAGTAAACTATAGTTCCATGGTATACCAACATTACATATGTTAATAAATATATGTACAGAAGCGGACTGAAAAAGAAAACTGAAACGGATACGCCTATAAATAATAATATTAGGTTTCATGAATACTACTATTATATTTTAGTGAACTACCAACATTACATTTGTTAAGAAATATATGTACAGAAGCGGACTGAAAAAAAAATCTCGTCTTAAATATACGTGTGGGGTATATATATCGTTTGTAGATAACGATTTGGATCATAATAATATATTATATATATATATATATATGTACACTTTGTTTACATAGCAACCAATATATAGTTGTGTTAATAACTGCTTAGCTTTTAAATATCTTGTAATTGTATTATTATTATAAAGATAAGTACGTATTCATTTATTTTTTATATTATCTATTATATTAATATATATTAAATATTAATATCCAACTTATTTGAAATACATAATAGTTGTCTTTAAATTATAATCATATCTTATTTAGATATAATTATATTTAGTATTTGTTTACATTTTATTATAACAAAATAAAAATCCTAAAAAATAAATAATAATCACAAAGATAATAGAATTATAAATTCGATAAATTAATTAAATTCAAATATATATTACATACTGTTTATGTATATTTATACTTAGCTACATTATTTACTATTTATAAAATTAATTAACTAGTAGTTTATAATAATATTATAACTGATATTCTCCCGTGGATCTTCCTTGGGAATTTGCTTTTGGTAGTCGGATCTACCAACCTTCATTTGAGGTTAGCTACCAACTTACACCTAGATAGTCTACTGCTGTATTTACTTACATACAGATCCATCAATTCTACCTCGGACGATACACTGCCTTAAATCTCAGACAATCGGACCATCATTGCCCGGCTGCCACCAAGCATACCAGGAGCCTACTAAAGTCAACCGGTGCTTGTCAAGTCAACTCGTCATATAGCAAAACGGACTGAATACCAAACTTCTTCAAAAATATCCCTGTTACGACCAGTTTTTATACATTTATTATTATATTTATTATTATCTATTTCATTCAATTTAATCCCACAATCTCAAGTATACCATGTCCTCAAATTGTTCACATTGTAACCTTCCCGCATGCGAATATTATCTCAAATGTAAAACATGTCCATCTATTTTACATTATAATTGTTTATACCCCGCAGCTATTATTTCTAAATCCTGGTTTCATTCTAAAAACCCCCCCTCCCGCTTATGCTATTGCTATATTTAATTCACCTAACTTCATCTTCACATGTTCCTCATGCCTAGCCTTAAATAAGTTTCCTTCGACTAATCATACAACTACTCCACCCATTACTATGCCATATTCACCTTCTACTTTAACTGACAAATCTATACATAATACTTGTTCCAAGGTAACGCCAAATATAACATCTGATATATATTCTTCTACTACGACTATTAATATCCAGCCCAAGCATCAGCCCAATGCTAATACTTCTAGAAACATTCCAAAGCTAATGGACTTAAAATTTTCCTCAAATCACACACCAACCCCTATATTATCTAGTTCAACTTCCTCAAAGTCTTCATCCATACGCTCCATAGATAATTCCCTCATACTAGTACTTGAACACCTTCTTCCTTATGAAGTTAACTATAATTTCATAGTATCATTAATTGACTATATAAAACTTCCACATTCTTATATTACTTCTGCCTCATTTCTTACCAGTACTGCTATATTACGTTTCACTAATATTTCTGCTCGTGATATATGTTTCTCCTCCCTTCTAAAAATCTTACCACATAGTAATTTTAAGCATATATTTATTCGTCATTATTTACCTGACTCTACTAGACTTCTTGGTAAGGTACTATATCATGCCCTAAAACAAAAACTCACGCCCATTTTGTATAAAGTATTTTTTAATAATCGTTCCCAAACATTTGAACTTAGGGATAAAAAAAATCCTCTTTCATATCCCCCTTTTCTCATCCCTGAATCTGATCTAACAAAATGGTTTGATTCTTTTGATCACTATAAGAAATCATTTATAAATAATTCTTCCTCTCAAGCCTGACTATCCTCTAATATAGCCTTGATCAATATTCGCTCCTTGAGATCAAATATATCCCTTCTGTTCCCATACCTTAAATTACAAAAATTTATTATAATCGCATTGACTGAGACCTGGATTTCTAATAATGACTCTGATATATTTGCCTCCATCTTGGACTTTGGATATACACTCTATCTCGCTCCACGACAAACGGGCCGTGGTGGTGGGGTAGGATTTATGATACGTAATGATTTTTACCTATCTCCATCCATTTCATTCCCCCCCTTTTCATATAGTGATTGTATTTCGCTGACCCTCAAGCTTCCTAACTTAACTCTACATCTTACCGTTATCTATCGTCCCCCAAAACCTGAAACCAGTTTATTCTTTGATGAATTTCATGATTTTATCCATAAACTTCCTTCATCTTCATCCTATCTACCAATAGTTCTTGGTGACTTAAACTATCACTATAATTCTCCCATCTATCCCCATGGTGACTTTAAACTCCTAACTGAGTCTCTTTCCTTGTGCCAACATATATCATTTCCTACCCATTCTAGTGGCAATACACTTGATATGATATTTACACCCCTATCCAGTCCTCTTATTAGATGTATAAACCCTAACTCCTTTCAAAAAAAATTGAACTACTAACTGATCATTTTATTATTGAATTCTCTATAAATCTAAAATTCTCAAATATTAAACGAAAACGTATTACATATAGAGATTTTAAGTCTATCGACCTACCAAGATTTGTAAACAATATCAAAACTGAGATCTCTTCTTCAACTTCCCTCTGTCCGATACTCATAAACTCCACTCTCCTAAATATTATCAATATACATGCACCTACAAAAACTACATTAATTACCGACCGCCCTTTTTCTCCCTGGTTCTCCCACGAACTTTTCATCTTCAAGAAGAGTGTTCGAAAATTTGAGAAGAAATTTCTTAAAAATCCTTCTACTGAAACTAAATTAGCACTATCACTAGCTAGAAAAAATTACAAATCTACTATATCTCGTTCAAAATCTATCTATTATAACAAAAAGATAGCATTGATATCCTCCAATCCTCGCAAATTATTTAAAATAGCAAATAAAATTCTCTCTCCTCCAGATGAAAAAATCCTCCCCATTTTACCTAACACGTCAAATTTTCAACTGTGTTCTCTTTTTGAAAAATTCTTTAAACATAAAATTGCAATCATTAATAATATTATTTGCGCATCTACTCAACCCATACTCAATCCTACCATATATATTACCCATCATATTGACTCATTAAGTACATTCACTATTCCTTCACTGTATGAAGTAAATGACCTACTCATGAAATCTCACTGTACCTCCCCCACTGATCCCCTACCTTTATCATTATATCACAAACTTTCACCCTTATTTTCTCCTATTTTCTTGGATATTGTTGCGAACTCACTAAACTCTGGCCAAGTTTCACCCTGTCTCAAGACTGCCATAATATCCCCAATTCTAAAAAAACAAAACTTAGACCCAAACTCATTTAGCAATTATCGCCCGATCTCCCACCTACCCTTATTAAGTAAAATATTAGAAAGAATTGTTTCCAAACAACTCATAGCCCATGTAAGTAAACATAATCTTTTCGACCCGTTTCAAAGCGCTTTTCGTAAGGGTCATTCAACCGAAACAGCTCTCCTCCGTATTACTGACACTATATTATCTACCTTAAATAGCAACACGTGTTGCCAGCTAATCCTACTTGATCTATCATCTGCTTTTGATACCCTGGACCATAACATATTAATCTCGCGACTTACTTTAATGGGTATATCTGGCTTAGCATTAAAATGGTTTACTTCATATCTCACTAACAGGAATATCTCTATTATGATTGACAAATCTTACTCGCCTCTTTCTCCTCTTAACCACGGTATTCCCCAAGGATCTGTTCTAGGTCCATCCCTCTTTTCTATTTATATCCGCCCTATTGCTGATCTAATTAAGAAATTTCCAAATATCCACTACCATATTTTTGCTGATGATATCCAACTGTTTACCTTTTTCCCTATAAATTCTCATAATACCATTAACTCTGAATTAATCGAGTGTGCTAACTCCATAAGATTATGGCTCCTCTCCAATAAACTACTAATTAATTCCTCTAAGACTACTGTACTTAACATATCTACTTCTGAAACTTCCTTTCCAAACTTTACTCTAAATAACATGATTATTTCTCCTTCTCATTCCTCCAAAAACCTAGGATTAGTATTTGATGACAAATTATCATTTAAGAATCACATATCATCCATTACAAAATCATCCAACTTTCATCTCTTCAGAATTAAAAAAATACGGACATCACTTTCCAGAAACCTTACTAAAACTCTAATTAATGCTCTTGTACTTTCACGTATTGACTACTGTTCTTCCCTACTGAATTTACTTCCTGCTAAAGCTACTGCTCCACTTAATCGGATTATCCGTTCCTCAATACGTACTACTTACTGTTTAACTCGACTGGATCACTCTACTACAACATCTCATCAATCATCTCGTATGTGGCTACCCTTCTCCCTCAGGTGTAAATTACGTATACTATCTATAATCCATAAATCAATATATTCTTTTACCCCTAGCTATATCTCAGATCTAATTAAAAAACGTACTATATTATCTTCTCTTCGTTACCAAAATGCTCCTCTACTTATCTCCCAGAACTCTAGTAAAACGTCCCTAAATTCTAGAGCTTTTAAAAATTCCGGTCCAACCCTATGGAATTCCCTCCCTCCTACCATTCGTTCTATTAGATCCCACAAAAGATTCATAAATCTTACTTCTTCTTTTCTCTCTACCCATAATCATTAAATCATCCAACGTATTATTTGTATCCGTGTTATATTAAATTTATATCATTATTAAATTGTTATTGTATTATTATTATCTTATTATTATATAACACTATACTATATCAATGCAGTCTGTAGTATATACAACTACACCATATCAATGCAGACTGTAGTATATAATAGTCCTTTATATTGTTTATTATTGTTTTTCCGTTGTATATTGAATGTATATTATTATCAAAAATATTATCGTATTACTATTATTTTATTATTATTTTCTTCCCGCACGAGCGAAGGGGTCTACATGACCCTATTTTAGTGCTAATAAACTCAATATCATCATCATCATCATATATAGTAATATATATATATATATATATATATGTTTACAATACATTATTATTAATTTTAAAATTCGGAGATATATGTGTTGTAACTATATATAATGAAGCATTCTCGTAGTTGTATGTTTACTTCTGATAAACATTCATATATATATATATATATATATATATATTAAAACCATCAACGATAATTGAATGCTTATCTGAAGTAAACATACACAACTAGATGAGTCACTAGAAATAGTTACAACGCACGTATCTCCGGCCCCCCATAACATATTCTCAGGGTATTTCCGTCATAGAAGTGTACGACGTTGATGACGTCATCACAGTGTTACGTGATATGTAAGATATACACGCCCACTTCTTGCGCATGTACGCCCTAACACGGTAAGCATACACGCGTGCAGATATCGTACATTGCAGGCAGGTGTGTACACAATAACGTTCTGTTCCGAGAACTTTTACTGTCTAGGAATCAACAATCCCGAAATAAGCTAGCAAGCATATAACAATTAAAATTGATTAAATATTGTATTAAATATTAATATATTATTATTGAATATAATATTTAAATCTAACTTAACTTAACTTAAATGAAATTATATAATAAATTGTAATATTTGAGTTAATACTTTGATGATAATACAAATAATAGAGATGGTAAATATATAATTATAAACTTATAAACTTAAATTATATACAAATATACTTAAGTTGAACATATGTTCTAAACTTAAGTCGAACTTGAGTTTTTAACCTGTTTAATTTACGTTTTTGATGTAAATTTAATGTTGTATTTGACAAAAATAATGTCATTAGTTAAAACACTACACGAAGATAATATGTTTAATTTAATTAATGCAATACAAATATCTTGCAGTATATAATAATGTATTTAAAATATACATATATTGTATATTGTACATTGTATATATATATATAATATTTAAGAAATGAATAATACATTGGGAGTTCCGTCATCAAATTATAGAGAGAGTTTATCTAGCATCGAAACAATAATATTCCAATATTTATATTAGGTATTATTATGTATTATATATATATATATATATATATATATATATATATATATATATATTGTTATTGTTATTGTTATTTTTATTTGGTGGAGTCCTTTCATCCCATCCAGGAACTTAGATGAAGTTTTCACTTATAACCATATATGGCTCTAATGTCCCTTCGAAGCCGCTCTCATGTTAAGGCATCCATGGTTTTAACTAGAGCCGATCATTTATTTATACACAATTATATAAGATCACTTCTAAATAATATTTTAAAACCCATTTTATAAAATTAATTAATGGTCCGGACGAGGGTCGAACCCGTGTCCTACTGCTTGTGTGTCTGACGCCTTAGCCACTGAGCCACACAGGCAGTTACATATATATATATATATATATATATATATATATATATATATATATATATATATATATATATATATATTGTATCAAATGAACAAGTTAGATCTGGCATAATTAATTGTAAAACATATAATATATTATTTTGAAGGGATATATTAGAATATAAGTATCACGGTAAATAATACATTGATGGCTTACAATACATTCAAGGCGTCTAATTAATATGGGTAGTTCATATATTGACCTATAAATAATAATATTAGGTTTCCTGAATACTAATATTATATTTTAGTAAAATATAGTTCAGTTGGTATACCAACATTACATTTGTTAAGAAATATATGTACAGAAGCGGACTGAAAAAGAAAACTGAAACGGATACGCCTATAAATAATAATATTAGGTGTCATGAATACTAATATTATATTTTAGTGAACTACCAACATTACATTTGTTAAGAAATATATGTACAGAAGCGGACTGAAAAAAAAATCTCGTCTTAAATATACGTGTGGGGTATATATATATCGTTTGTAGATAACGATTTGGATCATAATAATATATTATATATATATATATAGTAATATATATATATATATATATATGTTTACAATACATTATTATTAATTTTAAAATTCGGAGATATATGTGTTGTAACTATATCTAATGAAGCATTCTCGTAGTTGTATGTTTACTTCTGATAAACATTCATATATATATATATATATATATATATATATATATATTAAAACCATCAACGATAATTGAATGCTTATCTGAAGTAAACATACACAACTTGATGATTCATTAGACATAGTTACAACGCACGTATCTCCGGCCCCCCATAACATGTTCTCAGGGTATTCTCAAGATATATCTCCGTCATAGAAGTGTACGACGTTGATGACGCCCACTTCTTGCGCAAGTACGGCGTACTACGCCCTAACACGGTAAGCATAGACGCGTGCATATATCGTACATTGCAGGCAGGTATGTGAACATATATACCTGACATTCCATAGAGCTAGAGATAAATAGAGTAGTAAACAAGGTATTTGACATACGGAAAGCGTCAATCTAGTTTGATCACCTTAACATGGAGAATTTGACCTATTTACTTTTTATAGCTGGAATAAAATTATTAATACCATTGGAAAGAGGATAAAAAAAGTAATATAAGTTTCATATTTTATTTTTTTGATATCATTAATAATAATAAAGTTATGATCAAAATAATATTATATTTTAATATTTGGTCATCGCAAGATGGCTGATTTTTTATTTCCGCTTTCCGCATTGGCTTACGCTGCCAGGCATTCAGTATTACCACTCTATGTATCTCTAGCTTTATGTGGCATACCCAATAGACGCGGCGTACGGATAAAAGATAAAGGTAATGGAGAAACAGAGAAGTATGGCCAAAGTGTCATGTGGTCTGAAGTGAGTGTTGAAGGTCAATGGATATATGTACGTGATTTACACTAATTACGCCGAAATAAATATATAAGTTAACTTATTAAATTTAATTATATATATATATATATATAAAATAGTATATATGATATTGGTTCATGTAATTTGTTACTTGACGTGTATCATCAAATAATAATACTTTATCTATATGTTATTGTAATATTCATTATTGTTCTTTATTAATATATATATATATATATATATATATATATATATATATATAGATTACATATTTGTCTATAATTAAACAATATTCGTATATTAGAAAACATTTATATTCTGGTGATTTATAATTATTCATTTCCCCCAATAATACTGACCACTCCACTATTCAAACAAATATGACAAAATATACCACTGCTTTAATAAATTGATTATCTCTAAATTAAACTCTATATATATATATATATATATATATATTTATAAACGGTTACCATTATATTATATAATATATCTTCATTTTTGACTATTCATAATTTCTTTATTATTCTAATATAATGAATACACTTGTATACACTTATACTCATGTAATTCTATCAATATATATATATATATGTATACATATATATATATACATATATATATATATCAGGCTATATAACAGAAAGGCTCCAGGGATTGATGGAATAACAGCCGAACTAATCAAAGCCGGGTGTAAAATGATGATTAAAACACTGACAATCTTGTTCAATAAAATAATTAAGACGGAGAAATCTCCAGAAGACTGGTCTAAAATGATTATAAGCCCAATTCATAAGAAAGGCGATAAATCAAACGCAGAAAACTACAGAGCTATTGCACTATTATCAATACCAGGGAAAGTATTCTGTAAAATCCTGATGTGTAGATACTCAAATATTATCGAAGAATCAATAAGTGACTCACAATTCGGCTTCAGGCCAGGTAGAGGAACAATAGACGCAATATTCATCGTAAGGCAGATAATAGAGAAGGCAAGAGAACACAAAGTTCCACTACATATCCACTTTATTGACTTCAAGGCCGAATTTGATACAATTTGGAGAGAGGCACTTTGGAAAATGATGATCCAGATAGGCATCCCTCAGAAATATGTTACGATAATAAAAAACTTATACAATGATACAAACTGTGCAATAATTGCTGGTGGGCAACTAACAGACTGGTTCCCTGTTAATATGGGCGTGAGACAAGGTTGCATCATGTCGCCGAGCCTATTCAATATATTCATAGAACATGTAATGAAGGGTCTCACATGCTTAGATAGAAATCTACGACTGGATGATGAAATGTTAATTGACATCAGGTACGCTGATGACACAACTTTAGTATCGGCCGTTTTTGAAAAACTGCAAATAGCAACTTCAGAGCTAGAAAATGCTTGTCATAAATGGGGCCTAAAGATAAACCCTCTTAAATGTGCAGTTCTGACTACTGAAAAAAATGATATCAAAATCGGTAATAATATTGTCCCCAAAGTTAACCAGTTCAAGTTTTTGGGCAGTCTTGTCCCCAATTGTCCAGAAGATGTTTTACACAGAATTTCTATCGCATCTCAGGCTTTTGGTAGATTGAGAGAAACTATCTGGTCTTCTAGTGACGTATCTAGAAAACTCAAGATCAGACTCTACAAAGCCCTCATTCTCCCAATTGCTATATACGGGTCAGAGACATGGACAATGAGGAAACAAGAGGTCAATTCCCTGCTGGTTTTTGAAATGAAATGTTTAAGAGCCATCCTGCGAGTTACAAAGTATGACAGACTCACTAATACAAATATTAGAAAGTCACTGAACATAACTGAAACTATAGAAGAAGTCATTATAAAAAGACAACTTCGTTGGTTCGGCCATGTAGCAAGAAGCCGAGATATGATCAACTCCAGTTACAAGTTGGACTTCAAAAATCCAAGACCAAGAGGACGTTCATTAAAGAGATGGGCGGATGGCATCAGAGAAAACAGTGGCATTCCACTTCTGACCTTGGAAAGAAGGGCAGCTGACCGAGATGACTACAAAAAGCAAGTGTTCGTGTGTGCTGCAAGGGGACGCCAAGTCCTACGCAACTAAGTCAAGTCATATATATATATATATATATATATATATATATATAATTTTAGAAGGAGTCAAATTTAAAAACCTGCCACTAACTCTACTCTTTATTGACTTTTCAAAAGCTGTTGACACGATAAATCGAAACAAGATGAAAGGAATACTTTTAAAGTATGGTATACCAGAAGAGACAGTTTGTGCAATTATGATGCTCTACAAGAATACTCGTTCAATGGTTCGCTCACCAGATGGAGATACACCTTACTTTGAAATCACAACTGGAGTCTTACAGGGTGATACACTTGCGCCGTTTCTCTTTATAATCTGTCTAGATTATATTCTGAAGACGTCATTGGATAATAATCGAGAGCTAGGTTTTACTCTAACAGAGAGAAAGAGCAAAAGATATCCCGCTGAACAAATTACCGATACGGACTACGCTGATGATATCGCTGTAACAAGTAATACTCTGAAAGATGCTAATACATTATTACTGAAATTGAATCAGCAGCCAGAGAAATTGGACGCATGCAAAGGCTGAGGTTATCTGGTCACAGCTGGAGAAGCAAATATGAAGTAGCGAGCGACCTGGTACTCTGGCAACCACATCATGGTAACCGTTCGCGTGGACGCCCAGCGAAGACGTACATAGATCAACTGCGGGATGATAACGATATGCTAACGACAGACGAAATAAAGATGGCACTGAATGATAGAGAAGGATGGAAAAAGTATGTCATGGACTACCGAGCAAGCTCGACCTGGTAAGGTAAGGTAATGTAAGGTAATATATATATATATATATATATATATATATATATATATATATATATATAGTATACTATATATACTAGCAATTGCCGTGTAGTTTAATTTGAGACTGATTGTATTCAAATATTATATTAATTTGATATTGGGTACCTATGCATGGGCATTATGTTTCATTGATAGCCGTGATCTAGCGGTGTGTGATAAACTCCGTTATTTATGTTATTCTCTTTGTTTATAAGTATTCTTAAATTTATTATTTATTATTTTGTTTATCTTTTGTTTTGTTTTCTTTATTTTTGGTTTTCCCATTGCCACCGAAATATATTTTTGTTTATTTTCATATATGAATTCTAAAAACCGATGAAAAATAATAATATATGTAATAAATATAATATATATAACTGGTTGTGTGGCTAAGTTGGCTAAGGCGCCAGAAATACAAGCGGTACTAATCGGGTTCTAACTCTGTCCGGACAATTATAATATTTATTTAATTATATATA
Organism: Osedax fenrisi; assembly: GCA_964019155.1. Classification (NCBI taxonomy): domain Eukaryota; kingdom Metazoa; phylum Annelida; class Polychaeta; order Sabellida; family Siboglinidae; genus Osedax; species Osedax fenrisi. The sequence continues at coordinate 15,733,495 of OZ025240.1, forward strand.
GTTTATTGCCTACAAAAATACGTGGTGATTATAGGCGTCGTTAGATAATAAAAAAATAAAACAAAAATAAATAGAAAACGAATAATAAATGGAACGAATTACAATGATTTAACATTGACATACAGTTTACGTTTAAACAATGAAAGAGATGTCATAAAACAAATATCATATGGCAGTGAATTCCAGATTATCGGAGAAATAACCGTGAAAGTTGATTCAGAGTATGCCAACTATGTTGAGTGTTGAACCAATTCATGACATGGCACTTCCGAATAGATGTGTTCTAACTCTGAATATTAATAGATTGAGCTAGATATTCAGGAAATCCATGTATACGTGTATATTATTATGAGTAATATACAGTAGCCTATGTATACAAATATATCTAAACTTAAGCCAGCCTAATTATCTCATTAAATCAGATATAGAAACTATTGCAGAACAGTTGAGTTTATATAATATAGGATATACATACGTAGGATATACGTCGCACGACGTTGAATACGCTCAAGTTTATACATAAGGTTGACAGGTAAATTACATAATAATGAAAAGCAATATATAAGTCTACTGAATACTAGCGACTGAATTAAATATTTAGTCATGGCGAATACCTTAAGGTAAGCTTATAAAGAGATATTACTAGAAGTGCATTGATAATACTAGACATTTTGTTTTGGAAGAAATTTGCAAACAAGGAACAAAGTACTGAATCAGGTTGGTCAGGAAGATACTTGGTCGTTTGATATAGGCTACGTATAGTAAAATACGTAAATTACTATTATCTGACATTTTTATATGTAATACTATATTAATATTGGCAGGATATTGTATTATATTTTATATTTTTTAAATAAATTATAATAAACTTCACATTTTTAATAAAAAAATATAAAAAATATTTCAACTATCTTAATCTATTTTTTTTATATAATTTTAAATAAATTATATTTATAAAAATCCAATAACATTATGTAGTAAAATAATATCTATTGAATAAAAAAGTACTTAATAATATTTATTAGTATTGTATCCTTAATATTTTAGTTAGTGCTAAATTAACATAGTAAACCCCAACGCCAGCTTACACCCTTAAATAAAGTATATATATATATATATATATATATATATATATATATATATATATATATATATATATATATATATATATATATATATGTGTGTGTGTGTGTAGTTTCAGACGTATAATTATTACTCTATTAAAAAGCTATTTGACACATAGGTACCGATATGTGGACTTATATATACGTATATATATATATATATATATATATATATATATATATATATAGTTATGTTACTATAGTATGTTACCTATTATAATAGGCAACAAACTTTAAATAATTATAGTTAATATAAAGTAATAATTTAATAACAGTAATTCAATGCCATAAGAAAAATATATACTTTAAACTAATTACATATATTAACACCGGTATCTATGATATTTGTACTAAAGGTTCAATAATTCAATAATTAAACAATTAATTGGATTGTTCTTTGGTTATAATTATAGGTTACATATATATATATATATATATATATATAATCATTGAACATATATCGTATAATTACTTATATAATGTATAATATATTTAAGATACGATACATTGTATTACTGTAGTTATTATATATATATACAATTATAAATAAAAAAAACAATAAAAGGATACATAAAATAGTCATAAAACTTCAAGGTAGTTGACCTTAATAATGCCATATGCATAATATATTATATACAAATTGTATTTTAATATATTTAAAATTATTATATATTTTTTATAATAATTATATTAGCCAATGTATACATCGAATAAGTGATCACTATAAATAATGCTGAGAATCAATAAATGAAGGAAGCTTCAGGGTTGCCCATTAAGTGATCATACTATTTATTGTTAGCGTTTCAAACATGCATATATATCATCCCATATTTATTCTTTATATATATATATATATATATATATATAGTTTATTAAATTCAAAAACACGTGGTGATTATAGGCGTCATTAGATAATAAAAAACAAAAATAAAAATAAATAGAAAACTAATAATAAAATAGAACAAATTACAATGATTTAAAATGGACATACAGTTTACGTTTAAACAATGAAAGTGATGTTACACAACGAATATCATATGGCAATTAATTCCAGCTTTTCGGATCAATAACCGAGAAAGCTTATTTAGAGTATGCCAACAATGTAGATAGTTGCACAAACTTCATGATGTGGTACTTCTTACTGGATCTGTTCGAATTCTGAATAGTAATGGATTTAGCTAGATATTCAGGAAATCCACGTAATATATTCGTATGTGTAATACACAATAACCTATGTATACAAATATATCTAAACTTAATCCAGCCTAATGATCTCATTAAATCAGATATAGAAACTATTGAGGCAAAGTTTAGTTTATATAATACACGTATAGCACGACGTTGAATATGCTCAAGTTTATACATAATGTTAACAGGTAAATTACATAATAATAAACTATAATATATAAGTCTACTGAATACTAGCGAGTGAATTAAACATTTACTCATCGCGAAGGTAAGCTTATAACGAGATTTTCTAATATTATATAGAAAATAGTTGGCAGTGCGAATCATGTTATTAATATGTGGAGAGTAGTCTAGGTGAGAGGTTATAGTGAAACCGAGGGAAGTTATAGATCAAGAATTTGGAAGAGATACTAAAAAAAGGATGAGTGATTGATAGAGGAGAACTGTGTTTAGAAAATATGATAGTATCGGTTTTAGTCATATTTAAGGAGAGAGTTATGAGAGAACCATTCAGTGAGATCAGTAATACAATTAAACATAGACATTTGAATCCGATCAGACGTATATGTCTGTAGATCATCGGACTGAAGATGATAGTGAATATTGGGTTATTTGTGAAAAATTGATTTATAGGAAGAATATAAATAATGAACAATATAGGTCCAAGATCAGAGCCTTGTGGAACACCATGTATGTTAACACAAGGAGGAGACAACAAGGAGTTAATCTTCACCGAATATATTCTAGATTAAACAAAATACATATACAAACTGTGGACTTGACCGTATATACCAATTTCATTAAGTCTAATGGAAATAATATCGTGATCTAGAGTATCAAAAGCACTAGATAAGTACGAGAATAATACGAGATATCATGGGGCTTTATTATCAAGAGATATGAAAATATAATTAATGATCAAAGTAAGGGCAGTTTCGGTACTACGATGATGAAGATATGTACTTTGATATTTATCAACAATATCATTTGACATAATGTAATTAATTATTTGAGTGGACACAACTCGTTCTAAGGTCTTAGCTATTTATGATAACTGGGATATTGGACGATAACTTGATGAATTATATTGGTTAAGAGTAGTTTTTTTAACTCGGAATAATATATGAATGATTTCAGTGATAAATCCAATACAATATGGTGATAATGAACGAAGTAGATTGAGTGGAATTGGATCAAGTGGGGAATTAGTTTTCAAGGATGTTATCAGAGAAAGTATAAAGTTATGTGTGGGAAGCGTAAAAATTACCAATGATTCAGATTGGATGATACATTGAGATTGAGTCGTGCCGAGTTGATGTTTGGAAGTACATTGATAATACTAGAAATTTATTGTTAGAAGAAATTGGAAAACAAAGAAAAAATAACTGAATAAGGTTGGTCAGGAAGATGCTTGGTCTGAGTTTTAACTACTAAGGTGAAAGATAATTTGTAAGCTTGCTTAGATGATATTCCATAACTACCGAGCATATCAGTGAAGTATGACGATTTGGTAGATAGAAGTTTATTCTTGTAAAGCGATCAACATACTTTAAATGCAATAAGATCAGAATCAAGTTTAGAGGATGCATATTTACGTTATAGTCTACGAAGTAGTTGCCTTAGTTTAATAAGCTCAGTATTAAATTAGGGAAAGTTAGAATAAGTTCGGTTGATAAGAGTAATGGAAGGTGCAAACATATCAAGCAAATGAGATAATGCCAAATTAAAAGAATCAAAAAGTGTTGACATATCAGAATATATAGGTCATACTGTTGTTAAGTTGATACAATACAGAGTTAACAAACATTGGTTTATCAATAGAGGAGATTTTCCGAAACAATCTAGAAGGACGATTAATTTGTGTCACCGGAAAGTTTAAATAAAATAAAATAGCAGAAATTAGAGAACTTTGAGTGGGATATGAAATAAATTAGAATCAGCTAAATATACAACTAGTAAATAGTAGTGTTAGTAGGAAAAAGAACATGTTGCGTCAAAGAATACTCAAAAAGAAGTTCATTCAGAGAAAAGATAGCATAATTATCATTATTAATTTGAATATTAAAATCACCAAGAATAACCGTGTTAACCGATGTGATAGATTCTAAGATAGAGAAGAGATCAGTTAAGAAACTACGTAGGCTAGATGAAGGTGGACGATAGATAAGTATAATTACAATGGTAAATAAAGAAGGAAACTGAATATTACAGATCGGAATTTTACATGAAGAGAAAAATTTGGTAGATGATGGAATAAGCTTAAGTTCCGATGAGAATAACAGAGCTAGGTCGCCACAACAATGTGATATAGACCTATTAGCAAGTACTAATTTAAAACCATCATGGCCAGTTGGGAAGCTAGAGTAGAATCATCATTAGTTAGCCAAGTCTCAGTAATAGAAAATATAGAACAATTCGAATCAATAATTGATTGAGTAATCAAATAAACTTTATTACGTACTGATCTAGCATTAAGGAGTTGAAAAGAATACTTTCCGTGAGATTGCACAGGTAGTCAAACATATGTCTTATCATAATATTTAGAAGTGATATTATATCATTATATATACATAAATGACCAGTTATCGTTAAAAATTGGTTTTTACAATTTTTGAATAAAACTCAACTTCTAAATATATCTAGAACATCATAAGTTTTTCCTCCTGTCATCATTGATTCTATCACAATTGTTTAAAATATCTGGAAATCAACTCTTAGTAGGAAACTAAAACTCAGGTTCATGCACACCACAGTTGAATCGGTTCTGCTTTACATATGTGAGACTTGGACACTCACAAAAACGAAGCGAGCGATATGAAGGTAGCTATGACGAACCGTTCTATTTGGAGAACTTTAATATCCGGGAATCAATAATCCCGAAATAAGCTAGCAAGCATATAACAATTAAAAATTGATTAAATATAGTATTACATATTAATATATTATTATTGAATATAATATATAAATCTAACTTAACTTAACTTAAATGAAATTATATAACACATTGTAATATTTGAGTTAAAACTTTGATGATAATACAAATAATAGATATGGTAAATATATAATTATAAACTTATAAACTTAAATTATATACAAATATACTTAATTTATGAACATACGTTCTAAACTTAAGTCAAACTTAACTCGAGTTTTTAACCAGTTTAATTTAAGTTTTTGATGTAAATTTAATGTTGTATTTGACAAAAATAATGTCATTAGTTAAAACACTACACGAAGATAATATGTTTAATTCAATTAATGCAATACAAATATCTTGCAGTATATAATAATGTATTTAAAATATATATATATAATATTTAAGAAATGGATAACATATTGGGAGTTCCGTCATCAAATTATAGAGAGAGTTTATCTAGCATCGAAACAATAATATTCCAATATTTATATTAGGTATTATTATATATATATATATATATATATATATATATATATATATATATATATATATATATATAATATAATAATAATAATAATAATCAGATTGGTTCGTCGTAATAAACGAGAATGAACTCAGGTAGATATAGAAGTTCATTGAACTTATCGAGATATCTACCTGTCAGCAAAAGGAATGGAAAAAAAAACAAACAGTAATAAAATTTACAAAGATAAAATAAAATTGGAAATTAAAAGTAAAATATAAATATAAAGTAAAATTTTAAATATTAAAATAGTTAAAATACAAATAAATATTATATATAAATAATAATAAAAATAATAATAATAGATAAAAATAACAATAAAACAAGACGTGTACAAATAAAGAGGGAAAAACAACACATAGTTCATAAAACGACCACAACGAACGAATAGTATAAGGCTACCAACTTTCAGTAGGATGTGCAAAGTCCTTAATACCTTGAGATGATCCCACCACAATAATACCGGTACACTTAGTACTCGGCATATAATACACCACCGCACGCTACAATCAATATACAAAAAACACGAAATTCCTCCTCTTTATAAAATAAAAAATAAAAAAATATAATATAAATAATAAAATAATAATAAACAGTTAATAAAAATAATAAATAGTAATGAAAAATAAATCTTATAAATACAATTACCATAAAATATATACAAGACATAATAATAATAATAATAATAATAATAATAATAATAATAATAATAATAATAATAATAATAATAATAATAATAATAATAATAATAATAATAATAATAATAATAACAATAATAACAATAATAATAATAATAATAATAATAATAATAATATTAATAATAATAGGTAACTCGTAATACAAATTTAATCAAATAATAATAAGAATAATAATAAACAATACATTTAAAAACAAATGATAATACAATTGTTAAAATATATAAATATTGTAAACAAATAATTTAATTATAAAACTATTCCAATTACTGAATTTCATCATTCGATAAAAAATATATATAAAATGAATAAAAATAAATAAATAAATAAATAAGACTTTAATAGTGACCAATAATTTTTTGTTTTAAAACATTTAAAAACTTTTTCAAAGGGTTAGTGGTTTTGATATCAGTATATAGTGAATTCCATAACAAAGGACCTTTATAACCAATACAGAATTTATCATAACAACGTGATATATTGGGAACAACGAATTCATTAGTTGACCTTAGAGAATATATTGTCTTTTTTTTATTAAATAACTTATTTGTGGATGTATATTATTAGTGTACCAAGCTTTATACATGTATTTGTAAATATTTAAATCAATAATATCATTAAATTTGAGAATACGTTTATGTATATAAATATGGTCAATATTTGTTCTATTATGTAGATAATAAATTGATCTTAGACATCTATTTTGTAATATAGTAATACATTTAATATTACTAAAATACGTATTACCCCAGAGTATTGAGCAATAATGCAAATGACTATGGAATAAAGAGTAATATATGTTCATAAGGGATTCTCTATTCAATTTAGATTTTAATCTATTTATTAAAGAGATACATCGATTAAGTTTGTTTTTAATATTATGAATCTGTTTTTTCCAATTGAGATTTTCATCTATAAATATACCCAAAAATAAAATATAAGATGATTGCTTTATAATTAAGTCATTAATTTATATATATATATATGTGTGTATACCTATAGGTAATATGCACACCATATATTAATTATTTAATATAAAGTGAGTAATATACAGTCAACATATATACACAAAATTAATGAGATATATATCCCATTAATTTTCTGTATACATACTCATATATAGGTATACATAGCTCTATTGGAATTTTAGAATAAAATACTCATGATTATTATAATTAATGATCATATAAATGTTATATATATATATATATATATATATATATATATATATATTGTATCAAATGAACATGTTAGATCTGGCATAATTAATTGTAAAACATATAATATATTATTTTGAAGGGATATATTAGAATATAAGTATCAAGGTAAATAATACATTGATGGCTTACAATACATTCAATGCGTCTAATTAATATGGGTAGTTCATATATTGAACAATACATAATAATATTAGGTTTCCTGAATACTAATATTATATTTTAGTGAACTATAGTTCAGTTGGTATACCAACATTACATTTGTTAAGAAATATATGTACAGAAACGGACTGAAAAAGAAAACTGAAACGGATACGCCTATAAATAATAATATTAGGTTTCCTGAATACTAATATTATATTTTAGTGAACTACCAACATTATATTTGTTAAGAAATATATGTACAGAAGAGGACTGAAAAAGAAAACTAATATGCGTCTTAAATAGACGTGTGGGATATTTATTTTTGATATATATTTGTAGATAACGATTTTGATCACAATAATATATTATATATATATATATGTATATATATATATATATATATATATATATATATATATATATATATATATAGTAATATACATATATATGTTTACAATACATTATTATTAATTTTAAAATTCGGAGATACATGTGTTGTAACTATATCTAATGAAGCATTGTCATAGTTGTATGTTTACTTCAGATAAACATTCACATATATATATATATATAAATATTAAAACCATCAACGATAATTGAATGCTTATCTGAAGTAAACATACACAACTAGATGAGTCACTAGATACATTTACAAGGCACGTATCTCCGGCCCCCCATAACATGTTCTCAGGGTATCTCCGCCATAGAAGTGTACGACTTTGATGACGTCATCACAGTGTCAATTGATATGTAAGATATACACGCCCACTTCTTGCGCATGTACGCCCTAACATGGTAAGCATAGACGCGTGCAAATATCGTACATTGCAGGCAGGTATGTGAACATATATACCTGACATTCCATAGAGCTAGAGATAAATAGAGTAGTAAACAAGGTATTTGACATGCGGAAAGCGTCAATCTAGTTTGATCACCTTAACATGGAGAATTTGACCTATTTACTTTTTATAGCTGGAATAAAATTATTAATACCATTGGAAAGAGGATAAAAAAAGTAATATAAGTTTCATATTTTACTTTTTTGATATCATTAATAATAATAAAGTTATGATCAAAATAATATTATATTTTAATATTTGGTCATCGCAAGATTGCTGAATTTTTATTGCCGCTTTCCGCATTGGCTTACGCTGCCAGGCATTAAGTATTACCACTCTATGTATCTCTAGCTTTATGTGGCATACCCAATAGACGCGGCGTACGGATAAAAGATAAAGGTAATGGAGAAACAGAGAAGTATGGCCAAAGTGTCACGTGGTCTGAAGTGAGTGTTGAAGGTCAATGGATATATGTACGTGATTTACACTAATTACGCCGAAATAAATATATAAGTTAACTTATTAAATTTAATTATATATATATATATATATAAAATAGTATATATGATATTGGTTCATGTAATTTGTTACTTGACGTGTATCATCAAATAATAATACTTTATCTATATGTTATTGTAATATTCATTATTGTTCTTTATTAATATATATATATATATATATATATATATATATATATATATATATAAGTATATATATATATATATAGATTACATATTTGTCTATAATTAAACAATATTCGTATATTAGAAAACATTTATATTCTGGTGATTTATAATTATTCATTTCCCCCAATAATACTGACCACTCCACTATTCAAACAAATATGACAAAATATACCACTGCTTTAATAAATTGATTATCTCTAAATTAAACTCTATATATATATATATATATTTATAAACGGTTACCATTATATTATATAAGATATCTTCATTTTTGACTATTACTAATTTCTTTATTATTCTAATATAATGAATACACTTGTATACACTTGTACTCATGTAATTCTATCAATATATATATATATATATATATATATATATATATATATATATATCAGGCTATCTAACAGAAAGGCTCCAGGGATTGATGGAATAACAGCCGAACTAATCAAAGCCGGGTGTAAAATGATGATTAAAACAATGACAATATTGTTCAATAAAATAATTAAGACGGAGAAATCTCCAGAAGACTGGTCTAAAATGATTATAAGCCCAATTCATAAGAAAGGCGATAAATCAAACGCAGAAAACTACAGAGCTATTGCACTATTATCAATACCAGGGAAAGTATTCTGTAAAATCCTGATGTGTAGATACTCAAATATTATCGAAGAATCAATAAGTGACTCACAATTCGGCTTCAGGCCAGGTAGAGGAACAATAGACGCAATATTCATCGTAAGGCAGATAATAGAGAAGGCAAGAGAACACAAAGTTCCACTACATATCCACTTTATTGACTTCAAGGCCGCATTTGATACAATTTGGAGAGAGGCACTTTGGAAAATGATGATCCAGATAGGCATCCCTCAGAAATATGTTACGATAATAAAAAACTTATACAATGATACAAACTGTGCAATAATTGCTGGTGGGCAACTAACAGACTGGTTCCCTGTTAATATGGGCGTGAGACAAGGTTGCATCATGTCGCCGAGCCTATTCAATATATTCATAGAACATGTAATGAAGGGTCTCACATGCTTAGATAGAAATCTACGACTGGATGATGAAATGTCAATTGACATCAGGTACGCTGATGACACAACTTTAGTATCGGCCATTTTTGAAAAACTGCAAATAGCAACTTCAGAGCTAGAAAATGCTTGTCATAAATGGGGCCTAAAGATAAACCCTCTTAAATGTGCAGTTCTGACTACTGAAAAAAATGATATCAAAATCGGTAATAATATTGTCCCCAAAGTTAACCAGTTCAAGTTTTTGGGCAGTCTTGTCCTCAATTGTCCAGAAGATGTTCTACACAGAATTTCTATCGCATCTCAGGCTTTTGGTAGATTGAGAGAAACTATCTGGTCTTCTAGTGACGTATCTAGAAAACTCAAGATCATACTCTACAAAGCCCTCATTCTCCCAATTGCTATATACGGGTCAGAGACATGGACAATGAGGAAACAAGAGGTCAATTCCCTGCTGGTTTTTGAAATGAAATGTTTAAGAGCCATCCTGCGAGTTACAAAGTATGACAGACTCACTAATACAAATATTAGAAAGTCACTGAACATAACTGAAACTATAGAAGAAGTCATTATAAAAAGACAACTTCGTTGGTTCGGCCATGTAGCAAGAAGCCGAGATATGATCAACTCCAGTTACAAGTTGGACTTCAAAAATCCAAGACCAAGAGGACGTTCATTAAAGAGATGGGCGGATGGCATCAGAGAAAACAGTGGCATTCCACTTCTGACCTTGGAAAGAAGGGCAGCTGACCGAGATGCCTACAAAAAGCAAGTGTTCGTGTGTGCTGCAAGGGGACGCCAAGTCCTACGCAACTAAGTCAAGTCATATATATATATATATATATATATATATATATATATATAATTTTAGAAGGAGTCAAATTTAAAAACCTGCCACTAACTCTACTCTTTATTGACTTTTCAAAAGCTTTTGACACGATAAATCGAAACAAGATGAAAGAAATACTTTTAAAGTATGGTATACCAGAAGAGACAGTTTGTGCAAGATGCATGATGCTCTACAAGAATACTCGTTCAATGGTTCGCTCACAAGATGGAGATACACCTTACTTTGAAATCACAACTGGAGTCTTACAGGGTGATACACTTGCGCCGTTTCTCTTTATAATCTGTCTAGATTATATTCTGAAGACGTCATTGGATAATAATCGAGAGCTAGGTTTTACTCTAACAGAGAGAAAGAGCAAAAGATATCCCGCTGAACAAATTACCGATACGGACTACGCTGATGATATCGCTGTAACAAGTAATACTCTGAAATATGCTAATACATTATTACTGAAATTGAATCAGCCGCCAGAGAAATTGGACGCATGCAAAGGCTGAGGTTCGCTGGTCACAGCTGGAGAAGCAAAGATGAAGTAGCGAGCGACCTGGTACTCTGGCAACCACATCATGGTAACCGTTCGCGTGGACGCCCAGCGAAGACGTACATAGATCAACTGCGGGATGATAACGATATGCTAACGACAGACGAAATAAAGACGGCACTGAATGATAGAGAAGGATGGAAAAAGTATGTCATGGACTACCGAGCAAGCTCGACCTGGTAAGGTAAGGTAAGGTAATATATATATATATATATATATATATATATATATATATATATATATAGTATACTATATATACTAGCAATTGCCGTGTAGTTTAATTTGAGACTGATTGTATTCAAATATTATATTAATTTGATATTGGGTACCTATGCATGGGCATTATGTTTCATTGATAGCCGTGATCTAGCGGTGTGTGATAAACTCCGTTATTTATGTTATTCTCTTTGTTTATAAGTATTCTTAAATTTATTATTTATTATTTTGTTTATCTTTTGTTTTGTTTTCTTTATTTTTGGTTTTCACATTGCCACCGAAATATATTTTTGTTTATTTTTAAATAAACATGATTTCATATATGAATTCTAAAAACCGATGAAAAATAATAATATATGTAATAAATATAATATATATAACTGGTTGTGTGGCTAAGTTGGCTAAGGAGCCAGACATACAAGCGGTACTAATCGGGTTCTAACTCTGTCCGGACAATTATAATATTTATTTATTTATATATAGTTTATTGCCTACAAAAATACGTGGTGATTATAGGCGTCGTTAGATAATAAAAAAATAAAACAAAAATAAATAGAAAACGAATAATAAAATAGAACGAATTACAATGATTTAACATTGACATACAGTTTACGTTTAAACAATGAAAGTGATGTCATAAAACAAATATCATATGGCAGTGAATTTCAGATTTTCGGAGAAATAACCGTGAAAGTTGATTCAGAGTATGCCAACTATGTTGAGTGTTGAACCAATTCATGACGTGGCACTTCCGAATAGATGTGTTCTAACTCTGAATATTAATAGATTGAGCTAGATATTCAGGAAATCCATGTATACGTGTATATTATTATGAGTAATATACAGTAGCCTATGTATACAAATATATCTAAACTTAAGCCAGCCTAATTATCTCATTAAATCAGATATAGAAACTATTGCAGAACAGTTGAGTTTATATAATATAGGATATACATACGTAGGATATACGTCGCACGACGTTGAATACGCTCAAGTTTATACATAAGGTTGACAGGTAAATTACATAATAATGAAAAGCAATATATAAGTCTACTGAATACTAGCGACTGAATTAAATATTTAGTCATGGCGAATACCTTAAGGTAAGCTTATAAAGAGATATTACTAGAAGTGCATTGATAATACTAGACATTTTGTGTTGGAAGAAATTTGCAAACAAGGAACAAAGTACTGAATCAGGTTGGTCAGGAATATACTTGGTCGTTTGATATAGGCTACGTATAGTAAAATACGTAAATTACTATTATCTGACATTTTTATATGTAATACTATATTAATATTGGCAGGATATTGTATTATATTTTATATTTTTTAAATAAATTATAATAAACTTCACATTTTTAATAAAAAAATATAAAAAATATTTCAACTATCTTAATCTATTTTTTTTATATAATTTTAAATAAATTATATTTATAAAAATCCCATAATATTATGTAGTAAAATAATATCTATTGAATAAAAAAGTACTTAATAATCTTTATTAGTATTGTATCCTTAATATTTTAGTTAGTGCTAAATTAACATAGTAAACCCCAACGCCAGCTTACACCCTTAAATAAAGTATATATATATATATATATATATATATATATATATATACATATATATATATATATATATATATATATATATGTGTGTGTGTGTAGTTTCAGACGTATAATTATTACTCTATTAAAAAGCTATTTGACACAAAGGTACCGATATGTATACTTATATATACGTATATATATATATATATATATATATATATATATATATATATATATATATATATATATATATAGTTATGTTACTATAGTATGTTACCTATTATAATAGGCAACAAACTTTAAATAATTATAGTTAATATAAAGTAATAATTTAATAACAGTAATTCAATGCCATAAGAAAAATATATACTTTATAAACTAATTACATATATTAACACCGGTATCTATGATATTTGTACTAAAGGTTCAATAATTCAATAATTCAACAATTAATTGGATTGTTCTTTGGTTATAATTATATGTTACATATATATATATATATATATATATATAATCATTGAACATATATCGTATAATGACTTATATAATGTATAATATATTTAAGATACGATACATTGTATTACTGTAGTTATTATATATATATATACAATTATAAATAAAAAAAACAATAAAAGGATACATAAAATAGTCATAAAACTTCAAGGTAGTTGACCTTAATAATGCCATATGCATAATATATTATATACAAATAGTATTTTAATATATTTAAAATTATTATATATTTTTTATAATAATTATATTAGCCAATGTATACATCGAATAAGTGATCACTATAAATAATGCTGAGAATCAACAAATGAAGGAAGCTTCAGGGTTGCCCATTAAGTGATCATACTATTTATTGTTAGCGTTTCAAACATGCATATATATCATCTCATATTTATTCTTTATATATATATATATATATATATATATAGTTTATTAACTTCAAAAACACGTGGTGATTATAGGCGTCATTAGATAATAAAAAACAAAAATAAAAATAAATAGAAAACTAATAATAAAATAGAACAAATTACAATGATTTAAAATGGACATACAGTTTACGTTTAAACAATGAAAGTGATGTTACACAACGAATATCATATGGCAATTAATTCCAGCTTTTCGGAGAAATAACCGAGAAAGCTTATTTAGAGTATGCCAACAATGTAGATAGTTGCACAAACTTCATGATGTGGTACTTCTGACTGGATCTGTTCGAATTCTGAATAGTAATGGATTTAGCTAGATATTCAGGAAATCCACGTATGTGTAATACACAATAACCTATTTATACAAATATATCTAAACTTAATCCAGCCTAATGATCTCATTAAAGCAGATATAGAAACTATTGAGGCAAAGTTTAGTTTATATAATACACGTATAGCACGACGTTGAATACGCTCAAGTTTATACATAATGTTAACAGGTAAATTACATAATAATAAACTATAATATATAAGTCTACTGAATACTAGCGAGTGAATTAAACATTTACTCATCGCGAAGGTAAGCTTATAACGAGATTTTCTAATATTATATAGAAAATAGTTGGCAGTGCGAATCATGTTATTAATATGTGGAGAGTAGTCTAGGTGAGAGGTTATAGTGAAACCGAGGGAAGTTATAGATCAAGAATTTGGAAGAGATACTAAAAAAAGGATGAGTGATTGATAGAGGAGAACTGTGTTTAGAAAATATGATAGTATCGGTTTTAGTCATATTTAAGGAGAGAGTTATGAGAGAACCATTCAGTGAGATCAGTAATACAATTAAACATAGACAGTTGAATCCGATCAGACGTATATGTCTGTAGATCATCGGACTGAAGATGATAGTGAATATTGGGTTATTTGTGAAAAATTGATTTATAGGAAGAATATAAATAATGAACAATATAGGCCCAAGATCAGAGCCTTGTGGAACACCATGTATGTTAACACAAGGAGGAGACAACAAGGAGTTAATCTTCACCGAATATATTCTAGATTAAACAAAATACATATACAAACTGTGGACTTGACCGCATATACCAATTTCATTAAGTCTAATGGAAATAATATCGTGATCTAGAATATCAAAAGCACTAGATAAGTACGAGAATAATACGAGATATCATGGGGCTTTATTATCAAGAGATATGAAAATATAATTAATGATCAAAGTAAGGGCAGTTTAGATACTACGATGATGAAGATATGTACTTTGATATGTATCAACAATAGCATTTGACATAATGTAATTAATTATTTGAGTGGACACAACTCGTTCTAAGGTCTTAGATATTTATGATAACTGGGATATTGGACGATAACTTGATGAATTATATTGGTTAAGAGTAGTTTTTTTAACTCGGAATAATATATGAATATTTCATGTAGTGTGGAACAATAGATGATATAAGAGATATATGAATGATTTCAGTGATAAATCCAATACAATATGGTGATAATGAACGAAGTAGATTGAGTGGAATTGGATCAAGTGGGGAATTAGTTTTCAAGGATGTTATCAGAGAAAGTATAAAGTTATGTGTGGGAAGCGTAAAAATGACCAATGATTCAGATTGGATGATACATTGAGATTGAGTCGTACCGAGTTGATGTTTGGAAGTACATTGATAATACTAGAAATTTATTGTTAGAAGAAATTGGAAAACAAAGAAAAAATAACTGAATCAGGTTGGTCAGGAAGATGCTTGGTCTGAGTTTTAACTACTAAGGTGAAAGATAATTTGTAAGCTTGCTTAGATGATATTCCATAACTACCGAGCATATCAGTGAAGTATGACGATTTGGTAGATAGAAGTTTATTCTTGTAAAGCGATCAACATACTTTAAATGCAATAAGATCAGAGTCTTGAATGATCAGAGGTTGCATCATGTCGCCGAGCCTATTCAATATATTCATAGAACATGTAATGAAGGGTCTCACATGCTTAGATAGAAATCTACGACTGGATGATGAAATGTCAATTGACATCAGGTACGCTGATGACACAACTTTAGTATCGGCCGTTTTTGAAAAACTGCAAATAGCAACTTCAGAGCTAGAAAATGCTTGTCATAAATGGGGCCTAAAGATAAACCCTCTTAAATGTGCAGTTCTGACTACTGAAAAAAATGATATAAAAATCGGTAATAATATTGTCCCCAAAGTTAACCAGTTCAAGTTTTTGGGCAGTCTTGTCCCCAATTGTCCAGAAGATGTTTTACACAGAATTTATATCGCATCTCAGGCTTTTGGTAGATTGAGAGAAACTATCTGGTCTTCTAGTGACGTATCTAGAAAACTCAAGATCAGACTCTACAAAGCCCTCATTCTCCCAATTGCTATATACGGGTCAGAGACATGGACAATGAGGAAACAAGAGGTCAATTCCCTGCTGGTTTTTGAAATGAAATGTTTAAGAGCCATCCTGCGAGTTACAAAGTATGACAGACTCACTAATACAAATATTAGAAAGTCACTGAACATAACTGAAACTATAGAAGAAGTCATTATAAAAAGACAACTTCGTTGGTTCGGCCATGTAGCAAGAAGCCGAGATATGATCAACTCCAGTTACAAGTTGGACTTCAAAAATCCAAGACCAAGAGGACGTTCATTAAAGAGATGGGCGGATGGCATCAGAGAAAACAGTGGCATTCCACTTCTGACCTTGGAAAGAAGGGCAGCTGACCGAGATGCCTACAAAAAGCAAGTGTTCGTGTGTGCTGCAAGGGAATCCAAGTCCTACGCAACTAAGTCAAGTCATATATATATATATATATATAATTTTAGAAGGAGTCAAATTTAAAAACCTGCCACTAACTCTACTCTTTATTGACTTTTCAAAAGCTTTTGACACGATAAATCGAAACAAGATGAAAGAAATACTTTTAAAGTATGGTATACCAGAAGAGACAGTTTGTGCAATTATGATGCTCTACAAGAATACTCGTTCAATGGTTCGCTCACCAGATGGAGATACACCTTACTTTGAAATCACAACTGGAGTCTTACAGGGTGATACACTTGCGCCGTTTCTCTTTATAATCTGTCTAGATTATATTCTGAAGACGTCATTGGATAATAATCGAGAGCTAGGTTTTACTCTATCAGAGAGAAAGAGCAAAAGATATCCTGCTGAACAAATTACCGATACGGACTACGCTGATGATATCGCTGTAACAAGTAATACTCTGAAAGATGCTAATACATTATTACTGAAATAGAATCAGCCGCCAGAGAAATTGGACGCATGCAAAGGCTGATGTTCGCTGGTCACAGCTGGAAAGCAAATATGAAGTAGCGAGCGACCTGGTACTCTGGCAACCACATCATGGTAACCGTTCGCGTGGACGCCCAGCGAAGACGTACATAGATCAACTGCGGGATGATAACGATATGCTAACGACAGACGAAATAAAGATGGCACTGAATGATAGAGAAGGATGGAAAAAGTATGTCATGGACTACCGAGCAAGCTCGACCTGGTAAGGTAAGGTAAGGTAATATATATATATATATATATATATATATATATATATATATATAGTATACTATATATACTAGCAATTGCCGTGTAGTTTAATTTGAGACTGATTGTATTCAAATATTATATTAATTTGATATTGGGTACCTATGCATGGGCATTATGTTTCATTGATAGCCGTGATCTAGCGGTGTGTGATAAACTCCGTTATTTATGTTATTCTCTTTGTTTATAAGTATTCTTAAATTTATTATTTATTATTTTGTTTATCTTTTGTTTTGTTTTCTTTATTTTTGGTTTTCCCATTGCCACCGAAATATATTTTTGTTTATTTTCATATATGAATTCTAAAAACCGATGAAAAATAATAATATATGTAATAAATATAATATATATAACTGGTTGTGTGGCTAAGTTGGCTAAGGCGCCAGACATACAAGCGGTACTAATCGGGTTCTAACTCCGTCCGGACAATTATAATATTTATTTAATTATATATAGTTTATTGACTACAAAAATACGTGGTGATTATAGGCGTCGTTAGATAATAAAAAAATAAAACAAAAATAAATATAAAACGAATAATAAATGGAACGAATTACAATGATTTAACATTGACATACAGTTTACGTTTAAACAATGAAAGAGATGTTATAAAACGAATATTATTTATTTCAGATTTTCGGAGCAATAACCGAGAAAGTTGATTCAGAGTATGCCAACTATGTTGAGTGTTGAACCAATTCATGACGTGGCACTTCCGAATAGATGTGTTCTAACTCTGAATATTAATAGATTGAGCTAGATATTCAGGAAATCCATGTATACGTGTATATTATTATGAGTAATATACAGTAGCCTATGTATACAAATATATCTAAACTTAAGCCAGCCTAATTATCTCATTAAATCAGATATAGAAACTATTGCAGAACAGTTGAGTTTATATAATATAGGATATACATACGTAGGATATACGTCGCACGACGTTGAATACGCTCAAGTTTATACATAAGGTTGACAGGTAAATTACATAATAATGAAAAGCAATATATAAGTCTACTGAATACTAGCGACTGAATTAAATATTTAGTCATGGCGAATACCTTAAGGTAAGCTTATAAAGAGATATTACTAGAAGTGCATTGATAATACTAGACATTTTGTGTTGGAAGAAATTTGCAAACAAGGAACAAAGTACTGAATCAGGTTGGTCAGGAAGATACTTGGTCGTTTGATATAGGCTACGTATAGTAAAATACGTAAATTACTATTATCTGACATTTTTATATGTAATACTATATTAATATTGGCAGGATATTGTATTATATTTTATATTTTTTAAATAAATTATAATAAACTTCACATTTTTAATAAAAAATATAAAAAATATTTCAACTATCTTAATCTATTTTTTTTATATAATTTTAAATAAATTATATTTATAAAAATCCCATAATATTATGTAGTAAAATAATATCTATTGAATAAAAAAGTACTTAATAATCTTTATTAGTATTGTATCCTTAATATTTTAGTTAGTGCTAAATTAACATAGTAAACCCCAACGCCAGCTTACACCCTTAAATAAAGTATATATATATATATATATATATATATATATATATATATATATAGTTATGTTACTATAGTATGTTACCTATTATAATAGGCAACAAACTTTAAATAATTATAGTTAATATAAAGTAATAATTTAATAACAGTAATTCAATGCCATAAGAAAAATATATACTTTATAAACTAATTACATATATTAACACCGGTATCTATGATATTTGTACTAAAGGTTCAATAATTCAATAATTCAACAATTAATTGGATTGTTCTTTGGTTATAATATAGGTTACACATATATATATATATATATATATATATATATATATATATATATATATATATATATATATATATATATATATATATATAATCATTGCACATATATCGTATAATGACTTATATAATGTATAATATATTTAAGATACGATACATTGTATTACTGTAGTTATTATATATATATACAATTATAAATAAAAAAAACAATAAAAGGATACATAAAATAGTCATAAAACTTCAAGGTAGTTGACCTTAATAATGCCATATGCATAATATATTATATACAAATTGTATTTTAATATATTTAAAATTATTATATATTTTTTATAATAATTATATTAGCCAATGTATACATCGAATAAGTGATCACTATAAATAATGCTGAGAATCAACAAATGAAGGAAGCTTCAGGGTTGCCCATTAAGTGATCATACTATTTATTGTTAGCGTTTCAAACATGCATATATATCATCTCATATTTATTCTTTATATATATATATATATATATAGTTTATTAACTTCAAAAACACGTGGTGATTATAGGCGTCATTAGATAATAAAAAACAAAAATAAAAATAAATAGAAAACTAATAATAAAATAGAACAAATTACAATGATTTAAAATGGACATACAGTTTACGTTTAAACAATGAAAGTGATGTTACACAACGAATATCATATGGCAATTAATTCCAGCTTTTCGGAGAAATAACCGAGAAAGCTTATTTAGAGTATGCCAACAATGTAGATAGTTGCACAAACTTCATGATGTGGTACTTCTGATGATATATGAATGGATTATATCAATAAATGATATAAGAGATATATGAATGATTTCAGTGATAAATCCAATACAATATGGTGATAATGAACGAAGTAGATTGAGTGGAATTGGATCAAATGGGGAATTAGTTTTCAAGGATGTTATCAGAGAAAGTATAAAGTTATGTGTGGGAAGCGTAAAAATGACCAATGATTCAGATTGGATGATACATTGAGATTGAGTCGTGCCGAGTTGATGTTTGGAAGTACATTGATAATACTAGAAATTTATTGTTAGAAGAAATTGGAAAATAAATTAAAAAAATAACTGAATCAGGTTTGTCAGGAAGATGCTTGGTCTGAGTTTTAACTACTAATGTGAAAGATAATTTGTAAGCTTGCTTAGATGATATTCCATAACTACCGAGCATATCAGTGAAGTATGACGATTTGGTAGATAGAAGTTTATTCTTGTAAAGCGATTAACATACTTTAAATGCAATAAGATCAGAGTCAAGTTTAGAGGATGCATATTTACGTTATAGTCTACGAAGTGGTTGCCTTAGTTTAATAAGCTCAGTATTAAATTAGGGAAAGTTAGAATAAGTTCGGTTGATAAGAGTAATGGAAGGTGCAAACATATCAAGCAAATGAGATAATGCCAAATTAAAAGAATCAAAAAGTGTTGACAAATCAGAATATATAGGTCATACTGTTGTTAAGTTGATACAATACAGAGTTAACAAACATTGGTTTATCAATAGAGGAGATTTTCCGAAACAATCTAGAAGGACGATTAATTTGTGTCACCGGAAAGTTTAAATAAAATAAAATAGCAGAAATTAGATAACTTTGTGTGGGATATGAAATAAATTAGAATCAGCTAAAGATACAACTAGTAAATAGTAGTGTTAGTAGGAAAAAGAACATGTTGCGTCAAAGAATACTCAAAAAGAAGTTCATTCAGAGAAAAGATAGCATAATTATCATTATTAATTTGAATATTAAAATCACCAAGAATAACCGTGTTAACCGATGTGATAGATTCTAAGATAGAGGAGAGGTCAGTTAAGAAACTACATAGGCTAGATGAAGGTGGACGAAAGATAAGTATAATTACAATGGTAAATAAAGAAGGAAACTGAATATTACAGATCGGAATTTTACATGAAGAGAAACATTTGGTAGATGATGAAATAAGCTTAAGTTCCGATGAGAATAACAGAGCTAGGTCGCCACAACAATGTGATATAGACCTATTAGCAAGTACTAATTTAAAACCATCATGGCCAGTTGGGAAGCTAGAGTAGAATCATCATTAGTTAGCCAAGTCTCAGTAATAGAAAATATAGAATAATTCGAATCAATAATTGATTGAGTAATCAAATCAACTTTATTACGTACTGATCTAGCATTAAGGAGTTGAAAAGAATACTTTCCGTGAGATTGCACAGGTAGTCAAACATATGTCTTATCATAATATTTAGAAGTGATATTATATCATTATATATACATAAATGACCAGTTATCGTTAAAAATTGGTTTTTACAATTTTTGAATAAAACTCAACTTCTAAATATATCTAGAACATCATAAGTTTTTCCTCCTGTCATCATTGATTCTATCACAATTGTTTAAAATATCTGGAAATCAACTCTTAGTAGGAAACTAAAACTCAGGTTCATGCACACCACAGTTGAATCGGTTCTGCTTTACATATGTGAGACTTGGACACTCACAAAAACGAAGCGAGCGATATGAAGGTAGCTATGACGAACCGTTCTATTTGGAGAACTTTAATATCCGGGAATCAATAATCCCGAAATAAGCTAGCAAGCATATAACAATTAAAAATTGATTAAATATAGTATTAAATATTAATATATTATTATTGAATATAATATTTAAATCTAACTTAACTTAACTTAAATGAAATTATATAACACATTGTAATATTTGAGTTAAAACTTTGATGATAATACAAATAATAGATATGGTAAATATATAATTATAAACTTATAAACTTAAATTATATAAAAATATACTTAATTTATGAACATACGTTCTAATCTTAAGTCAAACTTAACTCGAGTTTTTAACCAGTTTAATTTAAGTTTTTGATGTAAATTTAATGTTGTATTTGACAAAAATAATGTCATTAGTTAAAACACTACACGAAGATAATATGTTTAATTCAATTAATGCAATACAAATATCTTGCAGTATATAATAATGTATTTAAAATATATATATATAATATTTAAGAAATGGATAACATATTGGGAGTTCCGTCATCAAATTATAGAGAGAGTTTACCTAGCATCGAAACAATAATATTCCAATATTTATATTAGGTATTATTATATATATATATATATATATATATATATATATATATATATAATATAATAATAATAATAATAATCAGATTGGTTCGTCGTAATAAACGAGAATGAACTCAGGTAGATATAGAAGTTCATTGAACTTATCGAGATATCTACCTGTCAGCAAAAGGAATAGAAAAAAAAAACAAACAGTAATAAAATTTACAAAGATAAAATAAAATTGGAAATTAAAAGTAAAATATAAATATAAAGTAAAATTTTAAATATTAAAATAGTTAAAATACAAATAAATATTATATATAAATAATAATAAAAATAATAATAATAGATAAAAATAACAATAAAACAAGACGTGTACAAATAAAGAGGGAAAAACAACACATAGTTCATAAAACGACCACAACGAACGAATAGTATAAGGCTACCAACTTTCAGTAGGATGTGCAAAGTCCTTAATACCTTGAGATGATCCCACCACAATAATACCGGTACACTTAGTACTCGGCATATAATACACCACCGCACGCTACAATCAATATACAAAAAACACGAAATTCCTCCTCTTTATAAAATAAAAAATAAAAAAATATAATATAAATAATAAAATAATAATAAACAGTTAATAAAAATAATAAATAGTAATGAAAAATAAATCTTATAAATAAAATTACCATAAAATATATACAAGACATAATAATAATAATAATAATAATAATAATAATAATAATAATAATAATAATAATAATAATAATAATAATAATAATAATAATAATAACAATAATAACAATAATAATAATAATAATAATAATAATAATATTAATAATAATAGGTAACTCGTAATACAAATTTAATCAAATAATAATAAGAATAATAATAAACAATACATTTAAAAACAAATGATAATACAATTGTTAAAATATATAAATATTGTAAAAAAATAATTTAATTATAAAACTATTCCAATTACTGAATTTCATCATTTGATAAAAAATATATATAAAATGAATAAAAATAAATAAATAAATAAATAAGACTTTAATAGTGACCAATCATTTTTTGTTTTAAAACATTTAAAAACTTTTTCAAAGGGTTAGTGGTTTTGATATCAGTATATAGTGAATTCCATAACAAAGGACCTTTATAACCAATACAGAATTTATCATAACAACGTGATATATTGGGAACAACGAATTCATTAGTTGACCTTAGAGAATATATTGTCTTTTTTTTATTAAATAACTTATTTGTGGATGTATATTATTATTGTACCAAGCTTTATACATGTATTTGTAAATATTTAAATCAATAATATCATTAAATTTGAGAATACGTTTATGTATATAAATATGGTCAATATTTGTTCTATTATGTAGATAATAAATTGATCTTAGACATCTATTTTGTAATATAGTAATACATTTAATATTACTAAAATACGTATTACCCCAGAGTATTGAGCAATAATGCAAATGACTATGGAATAAAGAGTAATATATGTTCATAAGGGATTCTCTATTCAATTTAGATTTTAATCTATTTATTAAAGAGATACATCGATTAAGTTTGTTTTTAATATTATGAATCTGTTTTTTCCAATTGAGATTTTCATCTATAAATATACCCAAAAATAAAATATAAGATGATTGCTTTATAATTAAGTCATTAATTTATATATATATATATGTGTGTATACCTATAGGTAATATGCACACCATATATTAATTATTTAATATAAAGTGAGTAATATACAGTCAACCTATATACATAAAATTAATGGGATATATATCCCATTAATTTTCTGTATACATACTCATATATAGGTATACATAGCTCTATTGGAATTTTAGAATAAAATACTCTTGATTATTATAATTAATGATCATATAAATGTTATATATATATATATGTATATATATATATATATATATATTGTATCAAATAAACATGTTAGATCTGGCATAATTAATTGTAAAACATATAATATATTATTTTGAAGGGATATATTAGAATATAAGTATCAATGTAAATAATACATTGATGGCTTACAATACATTCAATGCGTCTAATTAATATGGGTAGTTCATATATTGAACAATACATAATAATATTAGGTTTCCTGAATACTAATATTATATTTTAGTGAACTATAGTTCAGTTGGTATACCAACATTACATTTGTTAAGAAATATATGTACAGAAACGGACTGAAAAAGAAAACTGAAACGGATACGCCTATAAATAATAATATTAGGTTTCCTGAATACTAATATTATATTTTAGTGAACTACCAACATTACATTTGTTAAGAAATATATGTACAAAAGCGGACTGAAAAAGAAAACTTATACGCGTCTTAAATAGACGTGTGGGATATTTATTTTTGATATATATATTTGTAGATAACGATTTTGATCATAATAATATATTATATATATATATGTATATATATATATATATATATATATATATATATAGTAATATACATATATATGTTTACAATACATTATTATTAATTTTAAAATTCGGAGATACATGTGTTGTAACTATATATAATGAAGCATTGTCATAGTTGTATGTTTACTTCAGATAAACATTCACATATATATATATATATATATAAATATTTAAACCATCAATGATAATTGAATGCTTATCTGAAGTAAACATACACAACTAGATGAGTCACTAGATACAGTTACAAGGCACGTATCTCCGGCCCCCCATAACATGTTCTCAGGGTATCTCCGCCATAGAAGTGTACGACTTTGATGACGTAATCACAGTGTCACGTGATATGTAAGATATACACGCCCACTTCTTGCGCATGTACGCCCTAACACGGTAAGCATAGACGCGTGCAGATATCGTACATTGCAGGCAGGTATGTGAACATATATACCTGACATTCCATAGAGCTAGAGATAAATAGAGTAGTAAACAAGGTATTTGACATGCGGAAAGCGTCAATCTAGTTTGATCACCTTAACATGGAGAATTTGACCTATTTACTTTTTATAGCTGGAATAAAATTATTAATACCATTGGAAATAGGATAAAAAAAGTAATATAAGTTTCATATTTTACTTTTTTGATATCATTAATAATAATAAAGTTATGATCAAAATAATATTATATTTTAATATTTGGTCATCGCAAGATGGCTGAATTTTTATTTCCGCTTTCCGCATTGGCTTACGCTGCCAGGCATTAAGTATTACCACTCTATGTATCTCTAGCTTTATGTGGCATACCCAATAGACGCGGCGTACGGATAAAAGATAAAGGTAATGGAGAAACAGAGAAGTATGGCCAAAGTGTCACGTGGTCTGAAGTGAGTGTTGAAGGTAAATGGATATATGTACGTGATTTACACTAATTACGCCGAAATAAATATATAAGTTAACTTATTAAATTTAATTATATATATATATATATAAAATAGTATATATGATATTGGTTCATGTAATTTGTTACTTGACGTGTATCATCAAATAATAATACTTTATCTATATGTTATTGTAATATTCATTATTGTTCTTTATTAATATATATATATATATATATATATATATATATATATATATATATATATATAGATTACATATTTGTCTATAATTAAACAATATTCGTATATTAGAAAACATTTATATTCTGGTGATTTATAATTATTCATTTCCCCCAATAATACTGACCACTCCACTATTCAAACAAATATGACAAAATATACCACTGCTTTAATAAATTGATTATCTCTAAATTAAACTCTATATATATATCAGGCTATCTAACAGAAAGGCTCCAGGGATTGATGGAATAACAGCCGAACTAATCAAAGCCGGGTGTAAAATGATGATTAAAACACTGACAAACTTGTTCAATAAAATAATTAAGACGGAGAAATCTCCAGAAGACTGGTCTAAAATGATTATAAGCCCAATTCATAAGAAAGGCGATAAATCAAACGCAGAAAACTACAGAGCTATTACACTATTATCAATACCAGGGAAAGTATTCTGTAAAATCCTGATGTGTAGATACTCAAATATTATCGAAGAATCAATAAGTGACTCACAATTCGGCTTCAGGCCAGGTAGAGGAACAATAGACGCAATATTCATCGTAAGGCAGATAATAGAGAAGGCAAGAGAACACAAAGTTCCACTACATATCCACTTTATTGACTTCAAGGCCGCATTTGATACAATTTGGAGAGAGGCACTTTGGAAAATGATGATCCAGATAGGCATCCCTCAGAAATATGTTACGATAATAAAAAACTTATACAATGATACAAACTGTGCAATAATTGCTGGTGGGTAACTAACAGACTGGTTCCCTGTTAATATGGGCGTGAGACAAGGTTGCATCATGTCGCCGAGCCTATTCAATATATTCATAGAACATGTAATGAAGGGTCTCGCATGCTTAGATAGAAATCTACGACTGGATGATGAAATATCAATTGACATCAGGTACGCTGATGACACAACTTTAGTATCGGCCGTTTTTGAAAAACTGTAAATAGCAACTTCAGAGCTAGAAAATGCTTGTCATAAATGGGGCCTAAAGATAAACCCTCTTAAATGTGCAGTTCTGACTACTGAAAAAAATGATATTAAAATCGGTAATAATATTGTCCCCAAAGTTAACCAGTTCAAGTTTTTGGGCAGTCTTGTCCCCAATTGTCCAGAAGATGTTTTACACAGAATTTCTATCGCATCTCAGGCTTTTGGTAGATTGAGAGAAACTATCTGGTCTTCTAGTGACGTATCTAGAAAACTCAAGATCAGACTCTACAAAGCCCTCATTCTCCCAATTGCTATATACGGGTCAGAGACATGGACAATGAGGAAACAAGAGGTCAATTCCCTGCTGGTTTTTGAAATGAAATGTTTAAGAGCCATCCTGCGAGTTACAAAGTATGACAGACTCACTAATACAAATATTAGAAAGTCACTGAACATAACTGAAACTATAGAAGAAGTCATTATAAAAAGACAACTTCGTTGGTTCGGCCATGTAGCAAGAAGCCGAGATATGATCAACTCCAGTTACAAGTTGGACTTCAAAAATCCAAGACCAAGAGGACGTTTATTAAAGAGATGGGCGGATGGCATCAGAGAAAACAGTGGCATTCCACTTCTGACCTTGGAAAGAAGGGCAGCTGACCGAGATGCCTACAAAAAGCAAGTGTTCGTGTGTGCTTCAAGGGGACACCAAGTCCTACGCAACTAAGTCAAGTTATATATATATATATATATATATATATATATATATAATTTAAGAAGGAGTCAAATTTAAAAACCTGCCACTAACTCTACTCTTTATTGACTTTTCAAAAGCTTTTGACACGATAAATCGAAACAAGATGAAAGAAATACTTTTAAAGTATGGTATACCAGAAGAGACAGTTTGTGCAATTATGATGCTCTACAAGAATACTCGTTCAATGGTTCGCTCACCAGATGGAGATACACCTTACTTTGAAATCACAACTGGAGTCTTACAGGGTGATACACTTGCGCCGTTTCTCTTTATAATCTGTCTAGATTATATTCTGAAGACGTCATTGGATAATAATCGAGAGCTAGGTTTTACTCTAACAGAGAGAAAGAGCAAAATATATCCCGCTGAACAAATTACCGATACGGACTACGCTGATGATATCGCTGTAACAAGTAATACTCTGAAAGATGCTAATACATTATTACTGAAATTGAATCAGCCGCCAGAGAAATTGGACGCATGTAAAGGCTGAGGTTCGCTGGTCACAGCTGGAGAAGCAAAGATGAAGTAGCGAGCGACCTGGTACTCTGGCAACCACATCATGGTAACCGTTCGCGTGGACGCCCAGCGAAGACGTACATAGATCAACTGCGGGATGATAACGATATGCTAACGACAGACGAAATAAAGACGGCACTGAATGATAGAGAAGGATGGAAAAAGTATGTCATGGACTACCGAGCAAGCTCGACCTGGTAAGGTAAGGTAATATATATATATATATATATATATATATATATATATATATATATATATAGTATACTATATATACTAGCAATTGCCGTGTAGTTTAATTTGAGACTGATTGTATTCAAATATTATATTAATTTGATATTGGGTACCTATGCATGGGCATTATGTTTCATTGATAGCCGTGATCTAGCGGTGTGTGATAAACTCCGTTATTTATATTATTCTCTTTGTTTATAAGTATTCTTAAATTTATTATTTATTATTTTGTTTATCTTTTGTTTTGTTTTCTTTATTTTTGGTTTTCCCATTGCCACCGAAATATATTTTTGTTTATTTTTAAATAAACATGATTTCATATATGAATTCTAAAAACCGATGAAAAATAATAATATATGTAATAAATATAATATATATAACTGGTTGTGTGGCTAAGTTGGCTAAGGCGCCAGACATACAAGCGGTACTAATCGGGTTCTAACTCTGTCCGGACAATTATAATATTTATTTAATTATATATAGTTTATTGCCTACAAAAATACGTGGTGATTATAGGCGTCGTTAGATAATAAAAAAATAAAACAAAAATAAATAGAAAACGAATAATAAATAGAACGAATTACAATGATTTAACATTGACATACAGTTTACGTTTAAACAATGAAAGTGATGTCATAAAACAAATATCATATGGCAGTGAATTCCAGATTTTCGGAGAAATAACCGTGAAAGTTGATTCAGAGTATGCCAACTATGTTGAGTGTTGAACCAATTCATGACGTGGCACTTCCGAATAGATGTGTTCTAACTCTGAATATTAATAGATTGAGCTAGATATTCAGGAAATCCATGTATACGTGTATATTATTATGAGTAATATACAGTAGCCTATGTATACAAATATATCTAAACTTAAGCCAGCCTAATTATCTCATTAAATCAGATATAGAAACTATTGCAGAACAGTTGAGTTTATATAATATAGGATATACATACGTAGGATATACGTCGCACGACGTTGAATACGCTCAAGTTTATACATAAGGTTGACAGGTAAATTACATAATAATGAAAAGCAATATATAAGTCTACTGAATACTAGCGACTGAATTAAATATTTAGAAATGGCTGAAAGAGATATTACTAGAAGTGCATTGATAATACTAGACATTTTGTGTTGGAAGAAATTTGCAAACAAGGAACAAAGTACTGAATCAGGTTGGTCAGGAAGATACTTGGTCGTTTGATATAGGCTACGTATAGTAAAATACGTACATTACTATTATCTGACATTTTTATATGTAATACTATATTAATATTGGCAGGATATTGTATTATATTTTATATTTTTTAAATAAATTATAATAAACTTCACATTTTTAATAAAAAAATATAAAAAATATTTCAACTATCTTAATCTATTTTTTTTATATAATTTTAAATAAATTATATTTATAAAAATCCAATAACATTATGTAGTAATATAATATCTATTGAATAAAAAAGTACTTCATAATCTTTATTAGTATTGTATCCTTAATATTTTAGTTAGTGCTAAATTAACATGGTAAACCCCAACGCCAGCTTACACCCTTAAATAAATGATATATATATATATATATATATATATATATATATATATATATATATATATATATATATATATATATATGTGTGTGTGTAGTTTCAGACGTAGAATTATGTCACTATTAAAAATCTATTTGACACATAGGTACCGATATGTGGTCTTATATATATACGTATATATATATATATATATATATATATATCTATTATATAAAAGAAAGTCTATTTAATTATATATATATACTAGCCGTACCCGACCCGGCGTTGCTCGGTTTTTGATTATTTGTATATTTATTATTAATTATAGTTATTCCTAATTATGCATAGCTAATCTTAAATTTTA
Organism: Osedax fenrisi; assembly: GCA_964019155.1. Classification (NCBI taxonomy): domain Eukaryota; kingdom Metazoa; phylum Annelida; class Polychaeta; order Sabellida; family Siboglinidae; genus Osedax; species Osedax fenrisi. Next base: position 15,764,372 of record OZ025240.1, read on the forward strand.
TTTCTAAATAATATTTAATAATTCTTACTATATCCGATGTGCTTTGTTAGTTTTTAAGATTTATTCCTAAAATATTTGGTAAAAATACAAAAAATAATTCAAAACCATACCAGTACACGTTTCTAGGTTTTGATTATTTTCCTATCTATTATTTATTACTTATAGCTATTCCTGATACTTCATTGCTATATATAAAATAAAATAAATGTTAGCTGACATACAAACAAATGTAGGAAAATATTTTAATATTTAAAAAATTAGTAGAAAAATTAGTAGAAAAATATATTAAAAAATACACCAAATATTTCAAATATTACAAAATATGTTTTAAAAAATTTTCGAAAACCTAAACCCAAACCGCACCCGACACGGCGTTGCTATGTTTTTGATTGTTTGTATATCTATTATTTATTAATTATAGCTAATCTTAATTCTGCATTGCTATATATACAATAAAATAAATGTTAGCTGATATACAAACAAATGTAGAAAATTTTAATATTTAAGAAATTAGTGGATATTTCAAATATTACAAAATATGTTTTAAAAAATTGTCGAAAACTCAAACCTAAACCCAAACCCAAACCATACCGACATTTATCGGTTTTTGATTGTTTGCCTGTTTATTATTTATTAATTAGGCTATTCCTGATTCTAAATTTATAGTATATACAATTTTAAAAATGTAAAAATATAAAAATTGTAAAAATTGTATATACAATTAATATTGTATATTAATTATATAAATAAAGTGTATCTAAAATACAAACGAATGTAATATTTGTTTTAATATTTAAAAAACTTGTGATCACTCGAACAAATATTTTAAACAATATATTAAAAAATACAAAAAATATTTCAAATATTACAAAATATGTTGAAAACCTAAACCCAAACCGTCCCAAACCGACGTTGATCGGTTTTTTATTATTTTCCTATCTATCATTTAATAATTATAACTATTCCTGATTTGGAATTGCTTGCCGTACTCAACCCGACGTTGCTCGGTTTTTGATTATTTTCCTATTAATTATTAATTATAGCTATTCCTAATTATGTATAGCTAATATTTAATTTTGTTTCTAACTAATATTTAATAATTCTAACTGTATATGATGTAGATCTAGCGTTGTTCGTTTTTAAGATTTATTCGTAAAATATTTTGTAAAAATACAAAAAATAATTTAAAATATTATCAAATATATTTTAAAAAGTGTCTACAAATATTTTTTTAAATATAACAAATATTTCGACATATTAGTATCCATACCCGACCCGGCGTTGCTAAGTTTTTGATTATTTGCCTATTTATTTTTATCATTTATAGGCTATAGTTTATAGCTATTCGTGATTATGCTAAAATATTTAATTGCTGAAAAATACAACACATATTTAAAATATTAAAAAAAATGTCGAAAACTCAAATATAAACCCAAACCCAAACAGTGCCCGACCCGACATTTATCGGTTTTTGATTGTTTGACTATTTATTATTTATTAATTAGATCTATTCCTGATTCTACAATTCTATACAATAACATACATTTATGCTAAATATAATAAAATACAAACAATTTTAGACAAATATTTGTTTAAAATACTTCAAAAATGATGGACTTTAATATTTCAAAAAATATTTTAAAAAACACAACAAATATTTCCAATATTATAAAATATGACTTAAAATGATGCCGAAAACCAAACCAAAACCATACCCGATCACGTTTCTAGGTTTTCTATTATTTTCCTATATATTATTTATTACTTATAGCTATTCCTGATACTCCATTGCTATATATAGAATAATATAAATGTTAGCTGAACAAATGTAGGAAAATATTTTAATATTTAAAAAATTAGTAGAAAAATATTTCAAAAAATATATTAAAAAATCACCAAATATTTCAAATATTACAAAATATGTTTTAAAAAAAATGTTGAAAATCCAAACCGCACCCGACCCGACGTTGCTATGTTTTTGATTGTTTGTATATCTATTATTTATTAATTATAGCTAATCCTAATTCTGCATTGCTATATATACAATAAAATAAATTTAGCTGTTATACAAACAAATGTAGACAATTTTAAAATTTAAGAAATTAGTGGAAAAATATAAAATAATAAAAACAATAAATATTTCAAATATTACAAAATATGTTTTAAAAAATTGTCGAAAACTCAAACCTAAACCCAAACCCAAACCATACCGACATTTGTCGGTTTTTGATTGATTGCCTATTTATTATTTATTAATTATGGCTATTCATGATTCTACCTTTCATATATAATAACATACATTTTTGTAAAAATTCAAACAAATTTAGACAAATATTCGTTTTTAATATCTCAAAAATTAGTGGAAATATATTTCAAAAATATTTAAAAAAATACAACACATATTTCCAATATTACAAAATATTACTTAATAAATGTCGAAAACCCAAACCGCACCCTGCGTTGATCGATTTTTGATTGTTTCCTATATATTATTTATTAATTATAGCTATTCCTGATTCTGTATTCCTATACAACAAATATTTCCAAATATTACAAAATATATTTTTTATAAATGTTCTAAAAATATTTTAAAAAGTATAATATTTATATATTATTAAATAATTATAATATTTTAATTATTATCTTAAAATAATAATATTTCAACGATTATAATCTAAAATAATATTTAGTTGAAAAATGTAAAAAAATATTTCAAATAATATTTTTTAAAAATACAAATAATATAAATAATATTACAAAATAAATTTTTTTTAAATTCCAAAAAATGTTTACAAATATTTCAAAAAAATTTTAAAAATATATCAAAATATTTCAAAAATTTCAAAAAAATTTGATAAAAATTTCAAAAATATTTCAAAAATTTCAAAAAAATTTCAAAAATTTTCAAAAAAAATTTCAAAAAAAATTCCAAAAAATATATCGAAAAAACATAAAAAAAATATTTCAAAAAAGCGACGCCGGAGATTTTAGATGACAAAAAATCATTTTAATGGCAAAAAGTCAATTTTTCGGGTTTTTCTGGGGTACACGGTAAAAAATTCAAAAAATTTTCCGGACCAAGACCATACTTTTGAAAATTTATTAAGATCGGGTATAACAGATTTTTGCGACGTACCCCGGTTCTCGAGTTACCTCACCAGATACACACACACACACACATATATATATATATATATATATAATTAAATAGACTTTCTTTTATATAATAGACTAGCCGTACCCGACCCGGCGTTGCTCGGTTTTGATTATTTTCCTATATATTATATATTAATTATAGCTATTCCTGATTCTTAATTGATATATATAATAAAATAAATGTTAGCTGACATACAAAACAAAGTAGAAAAATTTTTCAAATAATATGTTAAAAAATACAACAAATATTTCAAATATTACAAAATATGTTTTAAAAAAATGTCTAAAACCCAAACCTAAACCCAAACACAAACCGTACACTACCCTGCGTTGCTAGGTTTTTGATTATGTGCCTATTAATTGTAGCTATTCCTGATTATACTTAGCTAATATTTAATTTTTTTCTTCTAACTAATATTTACTAATTCTAACTGTATCCGATGTAGACCCAGCGTTGTTCGTTGTTAAGATTATTTGTAAAATAATTGGTAAGATTAAAAATAACAATTTAAAATATTACAAAATATATTTTTAAAAAGTGTCTAAAAATATTTTAAGAAATATAAAAAATATTTCACCATATTAGTAGCCATACCTGATTTTGAATGCCTATTTATTTTTTTATTAATTATAACTATTCCTGATTATTCTAAAATATATAATTGCTAAAAATTGCAAAAAAATATATAAAATATTACAAAATATGTTTTAAAACCAAACCATACCCGACCCGGCATTTCTTGGTTTTTGTTTGTTTGCCTATCTATTATTTATTATTTATTAATTAGGGCAATTTCTGATTCTATATTTCTAGTATATACAATTAAATAAAGTTTATTTAAAATACAAACAAATATAGAAAAATATTGTTTATAATATTTAAAAAATTAGTGAACAAATATTTCAAAAAATATTTTAAAAAATACAACAAATATTTCAAATATTACAAAATATGTTGAAAACCCAAACCGTCCCAAAACGGCGTTGATCGGTTTTTAATTATATGCCTATCTATACTTTATTAATTATAACTATTCCTGATTTAGAATTGTTTGCCGAACCCAACCCGACGTTGCTCGTTTTTTTATTATTTGCCTATCAATTATTAATTATAGTTATTCCTAATTATGCATAGCTATTCTTTAATTGTTGTCTTCTAACTAATATTTAATAAATCTAACTGTATCCGATGTAGATCTAGCGTTGTTCTTTTTAAGACTTATTCGTAAAATATTTTGTAAAAATACAAAAATACAAAAATACTTTAAAATATTATAAAATATATTTTTAAAAAGTGTCTAAAAATATTTTTTAAATATAAAAAATATTTCAACATATTAGCAATCATACCCTACCCGGCGTTGCTAGGTTTTTGATTGTTTGACTATTTATTTTTATTAATTATAGCTATTCCTGATTATTCTAAAATATATAATTGCTAACAAATACAAAAAATATTTAAAATATTACAAAATATGTTTTAAAAAAATGTCGAAAACTCAAACCTAAACCCAAATCCAAACAGTACTCGACTCGACATTTATCGGTTTTTGATTGTTTGCCTATTTATTATTTATTAATTAGAGCTATTCCTGATCCTACATTTCTAGTATATACAATTAAATAAAATTAAACATATGTAGAAACATATTTTTTTTAATATTTAAAAAATTAGATAAAAAATATTTCAAAAAATACAACAGATATTTCAAATATTCCAAAATATGTTGAAAACCTAAACCCAAACAGTTCCAAATCGGCGTTGCTCGGTTTTTTATTATTTGCCTATCTATCATTTATTAATTATAACTATTCCTGATTTGGAATTTCTTGCCGTACCCAACTTTGCTTTACTCGTTGTTTGATAGCTTACCTATCTATTATTTATTATTTATGGCTATTCATGATTCTGCTTTTCATATACAATAACATAAATTGTTGCTAAAATTCAAACAAATTTATACAAATATTAATATCTCAAAAATTAGTGGAAAAATATTTCAAAAATATTTCAAATAATATTTTAAAAAATACAACACATATTTCCAATATTACAAAATAGTACTTAATAAATATCGAAAACCCAAACCGCACCCTGCGTTGATCGATTTTTGATTGTTTGCCTATCTATTATTTATTAATTATAGCTATTCCTGATTCTGTATTCCTAGTATACAACAAATATTTCCAAATATTACAAAATATATTTTTTATAAATGTTCTACAAATATTTTAAAAAGTATATTATTATATCTTATAATATTTATATATTTATTATATAATTATAATATTTTAATTATATCTTAAAATAATAATATTTCAACGAATAGTTGAAAAATATAAAAAATTATTTCAAATAATATTTTTTAAAATACAAAAAATATAAATAATATTACAAAATATATTTTAAAAAAATTTCAAAAAAATGTTTAAAAATATTTAAAAAAAACTTCAAAAATATTTCAAAAAATGTCAAAAATATTTCAAAAATATTTCAAAAAATTTCCAAAATTTCCAAAAATTTCAAAAAAAAATCAAAAAAAATTCAAAAAAATAGTTCGAAAAAATGTAAAAAAAATATTTCAAAAATGCGACGCCGAAGATTTTGGACGACAAAAAATCATTTTAATGGCAAAAAGTCAATTTGTCAGGTTTTTCTGGGGTACGCGGTATAAAATTCAAAAAATTTTCCGGACCAAGACCATACTGTTGCAAATTTATTAAGATCGGGTATAAAATATTTTCGCGACGTACCCCGGTTCTCGAGTTACCTCACCAGATACACACACACACACACACATATATATATATAATTAAATAGACTTTCTTTTATATAATAGATATATATATATATATGTGTGTGTGTGTGTGTGTGTATCTGGTGAGGTAACTCGAGAACCGGGGTACGTCGCGAAAATATTTTATACCCGATCTTAATAAATTTGCAACAGTATGGTCTTGGTCCGGAAAATTTTTTGAATACTATACCGCGTACCCCAGAAAACCTGAAAAATTGACTTTTTGCCATTAAAATGATTTTTTGTCGTCCAAAATCTTCGGCGTCGCATTTTTGAAATATTTTTTTTACATTTTTTCGAACTATTTTTTTGAATTTTTTTTGATTTTTTTTTGAAATTTTTGGAAATTTTGGAAATTTTTTGAAATATTTTTGACATTTTTTGAAATATTTTTGAAGTTTTTTTTTAATATTTTTAAACATTTTTTTGATATTTTTTTAAAATATATTTTGTAATATTATTTATATTTTTTGTATTTTAAAAAATATTATTTGAAATAATTTTTTATATTTTTCAACTATTCGTTGAAATATTATTATTTTAAGATATAATTAAAATATTATAATTATATAATAAATATATAAATATTATAAGATATAATAATATACTTTTTAAAATATTTGTAGAACATTTATAAAAAATATATTTTGTAATATTTGGAAATATTTGTTGTATACTAGGAATACAGAATCAGGAATAGCTATAATTAATAAATAATAGATAGGCAAACAATCAAAAATCGATCAACGCAGGGTGCGGTTTGGGTTTTCGATATTTATTAAGTACTATTTTGTAATATTGGAAATATGTGTTGTATTTTTTTAAATATTATTTGAAATATTTTTGAAATATTTTTCCACTAATTTTTGAGATATTAATATTTGTATAAATTTGTTTGAATTTTAGCAACAATTTATGTTATTGTATATGAAAAGCAGAATCATGAATAGCCATACATAATAAATAATAGATAGGTAAGCTATCAAACAACGAGTAAAGCAAAGTTGGGTACGGCAAGAAATTCCAAATCAGGAATAGTTATAATTAATAAATGATAGATAGGCAAATAATAAAAAACCGAGCAACGCCGATTTGGAACTGTTTGGGTTTAGGTTTTCAACATATTTTGGAATATTTGAAATATCTGTTGTATTTTTTGAAATATTTTTTATCTAATTTTTTAAATATTAAAAAAAATATGTTTCTACATATGTTTAATTTTATTTAATTGTATATACTAGAAATGTAGGATCAGGAATAGCTCTAATTAATAAATAATAAATAGGCAAACAATCAAAAACCGATAAATGTCGAGTCGAGTACTGTTTGGATTTGGGTTTAGGTTTGAGTTTTCGACATTTTTTTAAAACATATTTTGTAATATTTTAAATATTTTTTGTATTTTTTAGCAATTATATATTTTAGAATAATCAGGAATAGCTATAATTAATAAAAATAGTCAAACAATCAAAAACCTAGCAACGCCGGGTAGGGTATGGCTACTAATATGTTGAAATATTTTTTATATTTAAAAAATATTTTTAGACACTTTTTAAAAATATATTTTATAATATTTTAAATTATTTTTTGTATTTTTACAAAATATTTTACGAATAAATCTAAAAAAGAACAACGCTAGATATACATCGGATACAGTTAGATTTATTAAATATTAGTTAGAAGACTAAAAATTAAAGATTAGCTATGCATAATTAGGAATAGCTATAATTAATAATTGATAGGCAAATAATTAAAAACCGAGAAACGTCGTGTTGGGTAAGGCAAAAAATTTAAAATCAGGAATTGTTATAATTAATAAATAATAGATAGGAAAACAATCAAAATCCTAGCAACGCCGTGTCAGGACGGTGTGGGTTTTGGTTTTAGACATTTTTTTAAAACATATTTTATAATAATTGAAATATTAGTTGTATTTTTTAATATATTTTTTAAAATATTTTTCCACTAATTTTTTAAATATTAAAATATTTTTCTACATTTGTTTGTATGTCATCTAACATTTATTTTATTGTATATAAATAATAGTTAGGAACAAATTAAATATAAATATTTAGCAATGCAGAATTAGTAATAGCTATAATTAATAAATAATAATTGGAAAAAAATCAAAAACCGAGCAACGCCAGGTCGGGTACGGTTTGGGTTTAGGTTTGGGTTTTCGACATCTTTTTAAAACATATTTTGTAATATTCAAAATATTTATTGTATTTTTTAATATATTTTTTGAAATATTTTTCTACTAATTTTTTAATTATTAAAATATTTTTCTACATTTGTTTGTATTTCAGCTAACATTTATTTAATTGTATATATAACAATGAAGAATCAGGAACAGCTATAATTAATAAATAATAGATAGGCAAACAATCAATATCCGAGCAACGCCGGTTTGGGTACGGTTTGGGTTTAAGTTTGGGTTTTAGACATTTTTTAAAACATATTTTGTAATATTTGTTGCATTTTTTAATATATTTCCACTAATTTTTTAAATATTTTTCTATATTTTGTTTGTATTTTAGCTAACATTTATTTTATTGTATATATAGCAATGCATAATCATGAATAGGTATATAATATATCTATAATTAATAAATAATAGATAATAGGCAAATATTCAAAAACCGAGCAACGCCGGGTCGGGTACGGCTAGTATATATATATATATATATATATATATATAGTTATGTTACTATAGTATGTTACCTATTATAATAGGCAACACACTTTAAATAATTATAGTTAATATAAAGTAATAATTTAATAACAGTAATTCAATGCCATAAGAAAAATATATACTTTAAACTAATTACATATATTAACACCGGTATCTATGATATTTTTAATAAAGGTTCAATAATTCAATAATTCGACATTTAATTGGATTGTTCTTTGGTTATAATTATAGGTTACATATATATATATATAAATATAATCATTGATCATATATCGTATAATGAATTATATATATAATGTATAATATATTTAAGATAAGATACATTGTATTATTTTAGTTATTATATATATACAATTATAAATACAAAAAACAATAAACGGACAAATAAAATAGTCATAAGACTTTCAAGGTAGTTGACCTTAATAATGCCATATGCATAATATATTATATACAAATTGTTTTTTTTAATATATTTAACATTATTATATATTTTTTTATAATAATTATATTAGCCAATGTATACATCGAATAAATGATCACTATAAATAATGATGAGAATCAACAAATGAAGGAAGCTTCAGGGTTGCCCATTAAGTGTATCATACTGTTTATTGTTAGCGTTTCAAACATGCACGGCACCTAATACATAGGCACAAAAGTCGAATTGTAATCGATATATCGGCATATATATACATATTTCCCAAAATTGCTTACTATGATTCATACTTAATTGCGAGTAATTATTTTTATTATATTTCAATGCACTCGCATGCTTCAATGCGGTTCAGGAAAATGCAACTAGAGTTAATAATGACACAAAATTGAAGTAAACCATGCGATAAGGTTTATTAGTCAAGCATGGAAGAAAGTAAAACAAGAAAGTATCAGAAACTGCTGGGTGCATGTCGGTTTACTAGATCGTATAGAAGAAGAATCCTTCACTCAAGATGAAAATTATGAAATAAATAATGACATTTATAATAAATGCAATATTGATATTGATGATCGACTCACTTTAGAAGAATTTACGTCAGTCGATGAAATTTCTGAAATATTCGAAATAGATTCTATTACTGAAATTATAGATTCATTAACAAATAATAATAAAGATAGCGACGACACACAAGAGGCTGGATTTGATCCACCACCATCATCAGAGAAAGCAATACAGGGGTTTGAATCACTAACGGCATACTTTGAATGTTACTCCAAAGATTCAAATGATATACATTTATTAAATTTATTATCTAAACGTTTGGATATATTATGTATTAATAATAAAAAGCAAACTACTTTATCTTTTGTAAATAATTCAAAATAGTTTATTTTATTTAGCATTCGTTTCATACCATTATAATAATATTTTATACAATCTTATACGAGTTTATACCTATTTTATACCATTATAATAAACATAATATTTAATATTCTTCTTCATATATTCTTTATTTTCTGCTAGATCGATATACCGGCACTCTCGATATACCGGCACAATTTCTCATTCCTGATGGTGCCGGTATATCGAGAGCGCACTGTATATTATAAGTTCAACTTAATTTAGAACTTAAGTTACACTTTATTATTTTTTAGTTTTAATTTTTTTTAATTTTTTGATTTAAGTTGAACGTATGAACTTATTTAAGTTTATATTAAAGATAAAATATTAGCATAAATATTATTAAATTATGTTAAATGATTTAAGTTGAATATAGTTATGATGTAAGAACATATATTTAAATAAAGTATAACCTTATTTACTTGTTCAGCTTAAGTTATTGATATAAGTATTACTTAGGTTATGGGTATATTATTTTTGTAATATAGAAACCATACAATATTATATATTTTATTTATATTTACTATATTAATATTAATGTAAATAAATTATTAATTATTTGATATTTTATTTGATATTTAAGTTAATTTAATGAATTTAATTAAAAAAAAGTAATTATTTTAAAACTAAAATTATTTAAGAAATCCAATTGATTTTTCAAAATAATTTTAATCTCATTCCAGTGACACATTGAACTACAATTGTAATCACAATTATATTTATAATCAATTGAAAATCATATTATAATATTGAATATATAACAATTTGGTCCCCTTTTTCAAAGGTAAGTAAATTTCGTAATCTCATAGATATAATTGAATGAGTGCTAATATTATTTATTAGAAGATTAATAACAAGATGCTTAATATCCTATAGGATATACAAATTCATCACATATTAATTATAAATCATATACAGAGAGTATATTTTAAATTAGAATCACTTGAAATTAGAAGATTAAAAATAGATCTAACCACAATTTTTAAAAATTCAAATAATTATAGGTTATAGGGAAAATGAAATACACGAGTTTCAATATTAATCAACTGTTTGAAATCAAATCTATAGATGGGTAAAATTTGAAAAGAATTGAAGTACTTCAAGTACCTAGGGGCATGGATTTACAACAGTGCAACATATTTGAAAATCAGAAAAGCGCTTGCTTGGAGAACATGTTATTAAATGAGGAATATCTGGAAATCAACTCTTAGTAGGAAACTAAAACTCAGGTTAATGCAAACCACAGTTGAATCGGTTCTGCTTTACATATTTGAGACTTGGACACTCACAAAAACGAAGCGAGCGATATGAAGGTAGCTATGACGAACCGTTCTATTTGGAGAACTTTTATATCCGGGAATCAATAATCCCGAAATAAGTTAGCAAGCATATAAAAATTGAAAATTGATTAAATATTGTATTAAATATTAATATATTATTATTGAATATAATATTTAAATCTAACTTAACTTAACTTAAATGAAATTATATAATAAATTGTAATATTTGAGTTAATACTTTGATGATAATACAAATAATAGAGATGGTAAATATATAATTATAAACTTATAAACTTAAATTATATATAAATATAATTAAGTTGAACATATGTTTTAAACTTAAGTCGAACTTGAGTTTTTAACCTGTTTAATTTAAGTTTTTGATGTAAATTTAATGTTGTATTTGACAAAAATAATGTCATTAGTTAAAACACTACACGAAGATAATATGTTTAATTTAATTAATGCAATACAAATATCTTGCAGTATATAAAAATGTATTTAAAATATACATATATTGTATATTGTACATTGTATATATATATATATAATATTTAAGAAATGGATAACACATTGGGAGTTCCGTCATCAAATTATAGAGAGAGTTTATCTAGCATCGAAACAATAATATTCCAATATTTATATTAGGTATTATTATGTATTATATATATATATTGTATCAAATGAACAAGTTAGATCTGGCATGATTAATTGTAAAACATATAATATATTATTTTGAAGGGATATATTAGAATATAAGTATCAAGGTAAATAATACATTGATGGCTTACAATACATTCAAGGCGTCTAATTAATATGGGTAGTTCATATATTGAACAATACATAATAATATTAGGTTTCCTGAATACTAATATTATATTTTAGTGAACTATAGTTCAGTTGGTATACCAACATTACATTTGTTAAGAAATATATGTACAGAAGCGGACTGAAAAAGAAAACTGAAACGGATACGCCTATAAATAATAATATTAGGTTTCATGAATACTAATATTATATTTTAGTGAACTACCAACATTACATTTGTTAAGAAATATATGTACAGAAGCGGACTGAAAAAAAAATCTCGTCTTAAATATTCGTGTGGGATATATATATCGTTTGTAGATAACGATTTGGATCATAATAATATATTATATATATATATATATATATATATATAGTAATATATATATATATATATATATATGTTTACAATACATTATTATTAATTTTAAAATTCGGAGATATATGTGTTGTAACTATATCTAATGAAGCATTCTCGTAGTTGTATGTTTACTTCTGATAAACATTCATATATATATATATATATATATATATATATATATATATATATATATAGCTAGAGATAAATAGAGTAGTAAACAAGGTATTTGACATGCGGAAAGCGTCAATCTAGTTTGATCACCTCAAAATGGAGAATTTTACCTATTTACATTTTTATAGCTAGAATAAAATTATTAATACCATTGGAAATAGGATACAAAAAGTAATATAAGTTTCATATTTCACTTTTTTGATATAATTAATAATAATAAAGTTATGATTAAAATAATATTATATTTTAATATTTTGTCACCGCAAGATGGCTGATTTTTTATTTCCGCTTTCCGCATTGGATTACGCTGCCAGGCATTACGTATTACCACTCTACAGAGTCTCTCAGACATATATGTCTCTCTAGCTCTATGTGGCATACCCAATAGATGATGCATAATAATAAAAGATAAAGGTAATGGAGAAACAGAGAAGCATGACCAGGGTATCACGTGGTCTGAAGTGAGTGCTGAAGGTCACCGGATATATGTACGTGAATTACGCGAAGTAAGCCGAAATAAATATATAAGTTAACTTATTAAATTTAATATATTATATATATATATATATATAAAATAGTATATATGATATTGGTTCATGTAATTTATTACTTGACGTGTATCATCAAATAATAATACTTTATCTATATGTTATTGTAATATTCATTATTGTTCTTTATTAATATATATATAGATATATATATATATATATATATATATATATATATATATATATATATATAGATTACATATTTGTCTATAATTAAACAATATTCGTATATTAGAAAACATTTATATTCTGGTGATTTATAATTATTCATTTCCCCCAATAATACTGACCACTCCACTATTCAAACAAATATGACAAAATATACCACTGTTTTAATAAATTTATTATCTCTAAATTAAACTCTATATATATTTATAAACGGTTACCATTATATTATATAAGATATCTTCATTTTTGACTATTCATAATTTCTTTATTATTCTAATATAATGAATACACTTGTATACACTTGTACTCATGTAATTCTATCAATATATATATATATATATATATATATATATATATATATATATCAGGCTATCTAACAGAAAGGCTCCAGGGATTGATGGAATAACAGCCGAACTAATCAAAGCCGGGTGTAAAATGATGATTAAAACACTGACAATCTTGTTCAATAAAATAATTAAGACGGAGAAATCTCCAGAAGACTGGTCTAAAATGATTATAAGCCCAATTCATAAGAAAGGCGATAATTCAAACGCAGAAAACTACAGAGCTATTGCACTATTATCAATACCAGGGAAAGTATTCTGTAAAATCCTGATGTGCAGATACTCAAATATTATCGAAGAATCAATAATGACTCACAATTCGGCTTCAGGCCAGGTAGAGACAATAGACGCAATATTCATCGTAAGGCAGATAATAGAGATGGGTGCTTATATGTATGTACTTTATTCTGTGATTTGTATTAGTTTTTATTATGTATACATATATATATATATTTGTCTATTAAATATTTGTCTATAGTTAATATTCATATATTAGAAAACATTTATATTCTGATGATTTATAATTATTCATTTCCCCCAGTAATACTGACCACTCTACTACTCAAACTAATATGACAAAATATATCACTCTTTAATAAATTGATTCTCTCTAAATTAAACCTATAACTGTTTTTAAACAGTTACTATTATATTATATAAAATCTCTTCATTTTTGTCTATTCATTTCTTCATTATTCTAATATAATTAATACACTTGTTATATATAACTACAAACTCGAATATGAAATTTAACATTTATTTAATTTGTAAAACGTAGTTCTTACTTCTATATTTATAATATTCACAAATACAAATCAAATAAACTTACTTTTGCAGTAACTAAATCACTAATTTACTCTATAATTTTTATTAGACTATATTATAGAAACTATGTAGGATAATGTATGATAATTCCTTATATTATTTGTTACAAAGAGAGCCGAGCGGCGCATTTCACATTGTTATTGATATAATAGTAATACAAATCGTTCACCTATTGGTATATCATACCAAATATTGATTAGCTAACATTTCTATATCTTTCTAAAGTAAAGTCATTACGCAATACATACGACGCTATTTTATAGGTAATCTAATGTATTTGCATGTAATTTTATCAATATATATATATATATATATATATATATATATATATATATATATATATATATATATATATATAGTATACTATATATACTAGCAATTGCCGTGTAGTTTAATTTGAGACTGCTTCTATTCAAATATTATATTAATTTGATATTGTGTACCTATAGGTGCATATATGCATGGGCATTATGTTTCATTGATAGCCGTGATCCAGCGGTGTGTGATAAAATCCGTTGTTTATGTTATTCTCTTTGTTTATAAGTATTCTTAAATTTATTATTTATTATTTTGTTTATCTTTTGTTTTGTTTTCTTTATTTTTGGTTTTCCCATTGCCACCAAAATATATTTGTGTTTATTTTTAAATGAACATGATTTCATATATGAATTCTAAAAACCGATGAAAAATAATAATATATGTTATACATATGTGATAAATATAATATATATAACTGGTTGTGTGGCTAAGTTGGCTAAGGCGCCAGACATACAAGCGGTACTAATCGGGTTCTAACTCTGTCCGGACAATTATAATATTTATTTAATTATATATAGTTTATTGACTACAAAAACAGGTGGTGATTATTGGCTCATTAGATAATATAAAAATAAAACAAAAATAAATAGAAAACGAATAATAAAATATAACGAATTACAATGATTTAACATTGACATACAGTTTACGTTTAAACAATGAAAGTGATGTCATACAACGAATATCATATGGCAGTGAATTCCAGATTTTCGGAGCAATAACCGTGAAAGCTTATTCAGAGTATGCCAACTATGTTGAGTGTTGAACCAATTCATGACGTGGCACTTCCGACTGGATGTGTTCGAACTCTTTAATATTAATATATTGAGCTAGATTCTGGAAATCCACGTAGTATATTCTTATGTGTAATACACAATAGCCTATGTATACAAATATATCTAAACTTAAGTCAGCCAAATTATCTCATTAAATCAGATATAGAAACTATTGAGAAAAGTTGAGTTTATATAATATACGTATAGCACTACATTGAATACTCTCACATTTATACAGATTTGATTGGTAAATTACATAATAATGAACAGCAATATAAAAGTCTACTGAATACTAGTGAGTGAATTAAACATTTAGTCAGGGTGAAGGTACGCTTATAAAGAGATAATACTAGAAGTACATTGATAATACTAGACATTTTTTGTTGGAAGAAATTTGCAAACAAGGAACAAAGTTCTGAATCAGGTTGGTCAGGAAGATACTTGGTCGTTTGATATACGTATAGTAAAATACGTAAATTACTATTATCTGACATTTTTATATTTAATACTCTATTAAGGGCCGGCGTAACCTTGACGGCGTTTACATGAAAGATTGGGAAAAATAGCTATTTTTTAACAGGATATATCTTTTCTATTTATTAGTATTTTTATCTAATTTTTTTTTAATTATCGAGATAACATTCATCTCTAGTTATATACGTACATTATAAAATAATAAAAGTATAATAATTAAATAAAAGTTAATTATAATATTAAAATTATTTAAAAATAAATTTATTACCGATATTTTTTATTATATTTCAATTAATTATATTAATTGATTATATTTACATTAGCTTATATACCTATATAATAATAACCTTATATTAGGTATATACTCAGAAAATTTTATAAAGATTCATATAAGAGTTCAAAAGATAGATATATTTAAAAAAAATAAAATCAACAAAAAAAATCCAGAGATATTGGCATCTAAAGTTTTACTTGCATGTTTTCTAATTATTAAATCCCACCATTTTGAATAGGTGTATGATTAAACTTCGTATTTGAGGCACTTATGTTTAATTGTATGTGATATATAATACATCATATTTAAGATAATGAATTACATTTTAATATTTCAATATAAAAAAAATTTCCATAACAAATAAAAACGAAGGTTACGCCTTCCCTTAATATTGGCAGGATATTGTATTATATTTTATATTTTAAAAATAAATTATAATAAACTTCACATTTTTAATAAAAAAATATAAAAAATATTTAAACTATTTTAAACTATTTTAAATAAATTATATTTATAAAAATCCAATAATATTATGTAGTAGAATAATATCTATTGAATAAAAAAGTACTTTATTATCTTTATTAGTATTGTATCCTTGATATTTTAGTCAGCGCTAGAATTGACATGGTAAACCCCAACGCAGGCTTGCACCCTTAAATAAATTATATATATATATATATATATATAGTTTCAGACGTATAATTATGTCACTATTAAAAAGCTATTTGACAAATAGGTACCAATATGTGGACTTTTATATACGTATATATATATATTATTAAATTTAACCACAGTAATTCAATGCCATAAGAAAAATATATACTTTAAACTAATTACATATATTATAACCGGTATCTATGATATTTGTACTAAAGGTTCAATAATTCAATTATTCGACATTTAATTGGATTATTCTTTGGTTATAATTATAGGTTACATACATATATAATCCTTGATAATATATCGTATAATAACTTATATATATATACAATGTATAATATATTTAAGATAAGATACACTGTATTATGGTAGTCATTATATACCATAGAAGTGTAAGACGATGATGACAACTAATATGACAAAATATATCACTGCTTTAATAAATGTATTCTCTCTTATATTATTTTCGTTTATGTTCCGTTATATTGTTTTTTTTTTACTTTAGACGCTTGATTGCTATGGCACAAAGAGTCTTTAAAATAAATTGAAATGAATTGAATTATATTTATTCTCAGGATTAAAATAAACTCTATAAATATGTCTAAACAGTTATCATCATCTATACATATAAAAGAAAGTCTATTTAAATATTTATTTATTTATTTATTTATTTATATGCGTTCGATGTTTAAGAAAATGGCTCGACGGATTTACAAAATTTAAATTGCTACTAATTCTCTACGAAAAAAGTATTGTGGTTGTTCGGATGAATTTTTTATTTCCACCTCTACACCGATCATAATTACATAAAACTGTCCTTTATCGACCTATTTCCCTCTATAGGGAAATCTTTTGATTTTAGAAAAAAATGTTTCACACATGAAATGTATGCGAATGTGAGGTGTTTCGTACAAATGTAATTATATTCACTTTACCATAATTAATGCATTCGTAAATGGCAATAAACGGTGGTAACGTTTACGTTTTCGATATATTTAACGAAGACATTTTAAATTTTTCAATAAACAAATAAATTTAAGTGCTTTGTTATGAATAAATAAATTGTTTTCTCGAATTAAATCTTTGTTTACATCTACGTTGATAACGATTAGTTACTATTATACCCGGGCAACGCCGGGATGTAGCCCGGAAAATGTTCATGCAAATAAAATTAAATTGAATGATGAACAAAGAATAGTTTATAACACAATCTTACAAATTGTAAATAACGAAGATGGAAAATTGTTTTTCCTAGATGCCCCCGCTTGAACTGGAAAAACTTTTTTGATTTATTTATTGCTAGCTAAAATGAAGATGGTAAATAATGAACATATTTCCATAGCATCATCAAGAATAGCAGCAATTCATTATTGAACTGTAGAACAGCCCATTCCATTATTAAGATTCCAAAACAGTTAAAAGAAGATTCCATTTGCAGTATAAAGAATAATTCAAAATCAGGGAAACTATTTAGAAGCTGTAGATTTATTGTTTGGGATGAATGCACAATGACTCACAAGCACGCATTGGAAGCCGTCGATAGAATGGTAAGAGACATAGTAAACAAAGATAAGCCGATGGGATGACAGACATTAATACTTAACAGAGATTTCAAACAAATCCTTCCAGTAATTAAAATAGGTACAAGACAGACCACATAAATTTGTTTTTGATAACTTCAGTAATGTGGAAAAATATAAGATTAACTAAAAACATGAGAGTATTCTTATCAAACAATCAAGATACAGCCATATTCGAAAATCATCTCTTATATATAGGTAATAGAACGACGCAGAAAAATAATGGTATGGATATTATCCTGTGCGGAAATATAATGAAAAATAAGAATGAACTCATCACGACAATTTAATTGAATAATTTAATAATTGAAAATGTAGAAGACAATTATTTGGATGAAAATTAGCTTTGCGAAAGATGTATATTAACACCTACAAATGATAATATATATATAATACATCAAAATTTACTAAATAAATTTCCAGGAGAGATGTAAGTATATAGGTCTATAGAGAGAGTACAAAAGAAAAGAAGTTGTAAATTATCCCATAGAATTTTTGAATTTCATTAAACTTTCCGGATTACCAGACCATAAACTAGCACTAAAGTAGGAGCGCCAATCATGCTACTAAAAAATTTAAATCCCCCAAAATTATGTAATGGATCCAGATTGATCATAACTAATTTACAAATAATTTGATAGAAGCCAAAATACTAACGGATCAATATAAGGGAGAAGAAGTCATGTTTCCCAAAATACCACTGATACCATCAGATTATCTCTTTAATTTTAGAAGACACCAATTTCGAATAAAACTTTGTTTTTACATGACAATAAACACATCTCAAGGACAATCTTTTAAAGTCGTGGGCTTAGATCTTGAAACCGAATGCTTCGCCTACGGTCAATTATATGTAGGCTGTTCAAGAGCACGCAAAGAAAAAAAATTATATATACTGGCAAAAGATTTTCATATATATTATATAATATATATGAAAATCTTATATGAAAAACATATATTTTTTATAAATAAGAAAATATAAATAAAATTCGTAATAATTATAATGTCATTCGTAATAGCAGGGCAACATTTAAGAGGATCCCGCACATTTAAAGTGATGGTAATTTATTTATTTTTTATATTTTATTCTATTACATAATAATACTTATTGTAGTGTTTTTTATTATCTGTAAAAAAATTAGACATGAATTCAGTCTAGCAGTAGCATAAAAATGTGTTTTTAACGATAAGATAATGCTATTATATGCTATTCAATATTACATTGTTATGCTGTCAAACTGCAAACGCTGTTTTCTCAGAATAATTATTTCGCGCTAGGTATGTGCATTCAAAAATATAGAACATAAAAACTATTATAATTATAATATTAATTTTGTTTGATTTATATAGAATTTAATTATATGAATAGTAAAATAGAGAGATATTTAATAAAATGTATAGAATTTATTGTATTAAATGATAATTTC
Source organism: Osedax fenrisi (assembly GCA_964019155.1). NCBI lineage: Eukaryota > Metazoa > Annelida > Polychaeta > Sabellida > Siboglinidae > Osedax > Osedax fenrisi. The sequence continues at coordinate 15,784,367 of OZ025240.1, forward strand.
TATAGAAATACCATCATTTTAGTATTTCTAATTTTTAATTTAGATATATATAATATAATAAATAATAATATTAAAAATAACTTTCTATTTTCCTATGCATGTATATATTATGAATACATAACATAAAAAAATAGGTCAATTGAATGAATAGAATATCAGTTCTATTTTTTTTAGTGGACATATATTTTTCCTATCTATTTATACAAGAAATTTGCAAATTGCGTGTTATGTGCGGGATCCCCTTAAGACGTTATAATTACCACTACAAGTATAATACCCGGGCAACGCCGGGACGAAGTCAGCTAGTCTATACATATAAAAGAAAGTTAATTTAAATATTTATTTATTTATTTATTTATTTATATGCGTTCGATGTTTAAGAAAATGGCTCGACGGATTTACAAAATTTAAATTGCTACTAATTTTCTACGAAAAAAGTATTGTGGTTGTTCGGATGAATTTTTTATTTCCGCCTCTACACCGATCATAATTACATAAAACTGTCCTTTATCGACCTATTTCCCTCTATAGGGAAATCTTTTGATTTTAGAAAAAAATGTTTCACACATGAAATGTATGCGAATGTGAGGTGTTTCGTACAAATGTAATTATATTCACTTTACCATAATTAATGCATTCGTAAATGGCAATAAACGGTGATGACGTTTACGTTTTCGATATATTTAACGAAGAAATTTTAAATTTTTCAATAAACACTTAAATTTAAGTGTTTTTGTTATAAATAAATAAATTGTTTTCTATAAATAAATCTTTGTTTACATCTACATTGATAACGATTAGTTACTATTATACCCGGGCAACGCCGGGTCGTAGCCCGGAAAATTTTCGAGCAAATGAAATTAAATTGAATGATGAACAAAGAATAGTTTATAACAACATCTTACAAAGTGTAAATAACGAAGATGGAAAATTGTTTTTCCTGGATGCCCCCGCAGGAACTGGACACACTTTTTTGATTAATGTATTGCTAGCTAAAATGAAGATGGAAAATAAAGAACATATTGCCATAGCATCATCAGGAATAGCAGCAACTATATTATTGAACGGTAGAACAGTCCATTCCATTTTTAAGATTCCAATACAGTTAAACGAAGATTACATTTGCAGCATAAAGAATAAATCAAAATCAGGGAAACTATTTAGAAGCTGTATATTTATTGTTTGGGATGAATGCACAATAACTCAGAAGCATTAGAAGCCGTCGATAAAATGGTAAGAGACATAGTAAACAAAGATAAGCCGATGGAAGGACATACATTAATACTTAGCAGAGATTTCAAACAAATCCTTCCAGTAGTTAAAAGAGGTACAAAGACAGACCACATAAATTCGTGTTTGAAAACTTCAGTAATGTGGAAAAATATAAGATTAATGAAATTAACTAAAAACATGAGAGTATTCTTATCAAACAATCAAGAGTCATCTCTTAGATATAGGTAATGGAATGACGCAGACAAATAATGTTATGGATATTATCCCGTGCGGAAATATAATGAAAAATATGAATGAACTCATCACGAAAATTTATTAAATGTAGAAGACAATTATTTAGATGAAAATTGGTTTTGCGAAAGATGTATATTAACACCTAAAAATGACAATGTATATATAATAAATCAACATTTACTAAATAAATTTCCAGGAGAGATGAAAATATATAGGTCCATAGACAGAGTACAAAAGAAAAGAAGTTGTATATAATCCCATAGAATTCTTGAATTACATTAAACTTTCCGGATTACCAGACCATAAACTAGCAATAAAAGTAGGAGCGCAAATCATGCTACTAAGAAATTTAAATCCCACAAAATTATGTAATGGATCCAGATTGATCATAACTAATTTACAAAATAATTTGATAGAAGCCAAAATACTAACGGGTCAATATAAGGGAGAAGAAGTCATGTTTCCCAAAATACCACTGATACCATCAGATTATCTCTTTAATTTTAGAAGATACCAATGTTCAATAAAACTGTGTTTTTACATGACAATAAACACATCTCAAGGACAAGCTTTTAAAGTCGTGGACTTAGATCTTGAAACCGAATGCTTCGCCTACGGTCAATTATATGTAGGCTGTTCAATAACACGCAAAGAAAAAAAATGATATATACTGGCCAAAGATTTTCATATGTAGTATATAATATATATGAAAATCTTATATGAAAAACATATATGTTTATAAATAAGGAAATATAAATAAAATTCGTAATAATTATAATGTCATTCGTAATAGCAGGGCAACATTTAATACGTTATAATGACCACTACAAGTATAATATCCGGGCAACGCCGGGCCGAAGCCAGCTAGTATTATATAAAATATATTCATTTTAGTTTATTCATAATTTATTTAATTCGTAAAACCTAGTTCTTATTTCTAATTTCTATATTTATAATATTCACAAATAAAAATAACAAAATATATAAACGATAATATATAAATAAAATATATATATAAAAATATATATATATATATATATATATATATATATATATAGTATACTAGCGATTGCCGTGCCATTTAATTTGAGACTGCTTGTATTCAAATAGTATATTACTTTGATATTGGATACCTATGCATGTACATTATGTTTCATTGATAGCCGTTATCCAGCGGTGTGTGATAAACTCCGTTGTTTATGTTATTCTCTTTGTTTATAAATATTCTTAAATTTTTTATTTATTATTTTATTTATCTTTTGTTTTGTTTTCTTTATTTTTGTTTTTATGTTTTCCCATTGTAACAGAAATATATTTTTATTTATTTTTAAATAAACAAGATAGTTTTAATGGATTTGCTGTAATCTAAATATTTATATATATATATGAAAATGCGATTTAAAATGCATTTTATACGCGAAGAAACTGTGAGTCAATACAGTTTATGCACTAGGCTAATACTATATATATCATTGCAATGATCATGGTTAACGTTAGATAGATATAGCAAGTTGTAAATACTTATATCTTATTTGCTACTTTACTAATGGCTCTAGATATTTAGCTGTACGATTAATTTTTAGAAAATTAAAATAATCTAAGGTAGATAATACAATACCATATACTATTGATGTACATGTTTTAAATGTAATTGATGTATTTTACGGATACGGTAAATTTGAAAATTTCCATTTCGTATTTTATTGAAATATATGATAACATATTGTGTTTAAAATAACTCCATTATTGTGAACTTTTTCTGTGAGATAAATAATTTGTATGTTAAATATAAATTTGCGTTTATTTTGGATTAACATATTGATAAATATTATTTGAGTTTTTCCAGGATTCAGTTTCAGTGAATTCTAGTCACACCACTCATTACTATCTTTTAAACAGTTTGATATATTTGTATGTGCATCAGAATAATTTGGAGATTGAGCATCAGTATTATTAACAAAAGATAATGACTTAATAATATACTGATATTCGAAATAAAGGAGAAAAAAATATTAATATTAATATTGAAATATAAAATAAAATAAAATATCAAATATTATAAATTATAGATAGAACCACAATCAATAAGAAACAGAAATTATATCAAGTTAGATTATTCCTTGTGTATACTGTGCGATTCAAATGTTAAAGAAGTAGATATAAGAGTTGTATTCGTGTATGTTATGATATCATAGATATTAGATTATCGAAACTAAAAAAGTATTTTGATGATAGTTAAAGAGTATTATATTCACTAAAATAAATGTACTCAGGTATCATTAGTGATGTGAATAATACTCAAATCTAAAGAATGATGCAGTTTTAGTCTCAGTTACCTAACGTCTCAACTCGGCTCGGGATCGTTTTGTTAGAGTTTCGGCCTGGCTCGGGCTCTTTGGCTAGAGTCTCGGCTTGTTTCGGGCTCGTTTTTTTTTTCCGAAAATGAAAATCTCAGCTCGATCTATAACCAAAAGTCTCGACTCGGCATCAAAAAGTGCGGTATTATTTACACCACTAGATGACATTTAGATTATTATTCACTAAATCGCGAAGTTGGCGCAGATTATTTTTTTTAGATTGATGTAAATGTGATATATATAAAAATTAGTATTAAAATATAATTTCAAATAAGCATAATTTCGGTTCGGTAATGGTTTGTAAAAGTCTCAACTCTGCTCGGGATCGTTTGGCTAGAGTCTCGGCTCGGCTGGGCTCGTTTTTTTGCGAAAATGAAAGTATCGGATCGGTATCAAAAACCAAAAGTCTCGGCTCGGCATCATCTACATCACTAGGTAACATGTATTTTTTAGATATTGAATATTTAAATCCAAGATAATATTGAAGTTTTCAAAGAGTGGAATTAAAACCTATTAAAGGTATTACATGTATTATTATCATCGATATGAATTAATCAATTTAAATCATTTACATAATTATTATATAAATAGACCGTATAGTACTATATTTAAACACGTTATTTATAACAGGTTAAATATATATCTACATATAATTACGTTATTCTCAGATAACAATGGTTATTGTATAAATAGATCGTCTGGTACTATATTTAAACAAGCTATTTATAACAGGTTATATATATCTACTCATAATTACGTTAATATTATGTAACAATGGTTATTATATAAATAGATCGTCTAGTACTATATTTAAACAAGCTATTTATAACAGGTTATATATATCTACTCATAATTACGTTATTATTACGTAACAATGTTATTATATAATAATCATGAACTATACCGTGACCTATTCACACCCATGTAATCTATGACGTCATACGACCATCATTACGACTTCCGCTATTCTTAATCGCGATGGTTACGTATTTATTAAGATATTACATCATACTATATATATATATGTATATATATATATATAATGACTCTATATTATAGGTCTATGGAAATATATACTGACAATGCAGGATATATATATAGGGATACATATATATATATACACACATATAAGATACTATGGGATGATATAAATGCGATACATATAGAGATATATAGATATACTGATATAGAGAAGGATATTTGACCATGCATTTAATTAGCATATATGAGAGATTAGATATATCTAATAGATATATTAGATATATATATAACGCATACGCTACTTTATATGATTCGAGTTTGTATACTTTTTTATTTTAAATGATAACTAAATGATATTCGCATAGGTGAAAACCCCTTCAATGTCATTTAATAAAATATATGTTTCTATAATATTTAGAATGAAAGATATATTACAAAATAGAATATAATTATCATTTTCATAATGAGTAATTCAAGCCAATTTAAATATATAATTATTATAATGAACAGATATAACTTTTAGAAAGATTACTCGTTCCAAATATTTTATAAATAATATTTCGATACAAAAGTAACTTTTTATCAAATTTAAGAATAATATTTGAGATTATCGGTTGTATCTAAGTCTCAAGTTATGTCAACATATTTTACTTTACAATTAAAATACCGAATAAATTTAACTTTAAACCTTACATTAATTCACTACATATATGGTATACCATTCCTATTGTCAATCAATTAAATGATATAGTAGCCTATATTAGAAATCATATTAAAAAGCTATCAATAAAATTAAAATCATTACATGATTCCATTCCTATATTGACTTCTGCTAATAAATTATACTCTAACATTGTAAAATATTCTATAAAATCTATGGATTTATACATATTAATCGCTTCTATATGTACATTTATATGATATAAAATACATATGTTGTAATATATAAAATATATAGAATATATTATACAAAATCTTAATACGGATACTTTTAAAACGTATTTATAATCATGCCTATAATTCATCTCTTACTTAATTTACGTATTCCCTTGACTCGCAAATCGGTGGGGAAATCAATGAACTAGTTAGTATACAATGCTGTCGCCATTCATTGCGGTCGTGTGGATTTTGTTGCTGAAGTTGTGATGTATAATTATATGACCGTAATATTTTAGTTTTCTTCGACAGATGGACTGTAATATTGGTTTATATGTACCAATTAAACTTATCATCGTATCTTAATTTAAATATTTACAGCGGCAACAATTAAACTTATCTTAATTCATCTTTAGTTCGCTTGATTAGAAGTATAGACCATTTATCCCCGATGATAACGGTCTCTCTATATGGAGAAAATCTCGATATAGGATTATAATGAATCTATGATTACTAAAAATAGTACCTGACTAACTGGTAATACTATTACTTATAATAAAGTAACTAGTTATAACTTGATATATTACACACCTTCGGAATATCGATAATATTCAACGCTCATACTGTTAGAAGTAAAATCAATAATGAAATATAATGAAATACTTTGCCACTACAAAGGGTAGGTGAAACTAATACCTACTTTATTGCTAAGACTGAAACTTGGATAATATCGATACTAGTCTGGGGTCGATGGCTCAGTGGGACAACCGAAAGCTAGTAAGCCAGAGGTCCCGGGTTCGACTCCAGACAGTTCTTGTTTTTCTCTTGTGTTTATCAAGAAATTAATAAACGATAAATCAAAACACAAGAAAAAAAATGTTACTATTTGTATTGTATTGTCCGGGGCCTCTCACAGTTATTTATAACATGTACAAGTCTATGACTTCTTGAGGAGTCCATTTGTATCCGCTATTTGTATTGTATTCAATATATATATTTGTGATTTCAATAAATAAATATTATTATTATTATTGATATAATCTACATACTCCGGAGGTTTATGATATATTACATCCTAACACATTCAATTCGAAACATGGAGTTAGAATTGCGCTTATCTACACAACTAAATATACAGTACTAAGCCATATATTACACGCAAACAGCTCGTCGGGTCACTTCAAACTATCCCACATTAATAATATAGAATAAATTCTTATATATCGAATTCATAAAATAATATTAACGAGTTTCTAAATTGTTTTAACTTATTAACTGATTCGACTATTTCAGATAATTTGATAACATAAAGCGATTTTAATATCCCTTATAATACATATCATCATATTCAATCTCAGTTTACATCAGAATATCTGACATATATATCAATCAACATACTGATTTCCCAATTCCTATAGGAGACTGTGTTACCATTACTTATTATAATATTATAATAATTGCAATATACATGACTTCGTATTTACTCACCTTAATCCCAATAACCCAATATCCCCACTTATTAATATGTTGCCATGTCTACTTGTATCAGATCATTTCACTGTCATATTTAATGGATCATTATACATACCTGTATCCCATTAAATATCGAAAACTTAAATTTAAATTATTCAATAATTTGTATAGATATGTATACACTTATCTCTTATTTCACTACTTGCCCTAAATAAACTCATTGGTGATATAATTTCATAGTTCTTTATGAACTCGTTATCGCTAAACATTTCAAAAACAGATGCTATTATCATCTATATTATCATCTATATTTACTACACATCCGGCATCAATCGAAATTAACCATCTAACTGTTAAATTCTAACCTCTAACCGGATTTAATATGTCACCACTCTTCAATTAATGTAATGTTAATCTATCTCCTCCACTCACATACTCAATATTATTACTTCTTACAATTACTACCACTACAATATTTCAAAATATCCCACGAAACGCTATTTGTATCTTACTAAAGCATTAATACATTCACTAATTTTTTCTAGACCAAATTATTGTATATCTGCAGATAAGAACATGTTCTTCATATAATCATGTTATGTTCAGTGATAAGGACATAATATATTCAGTGACGTGCAGTATGCATATTATTTAAACTTGATACAGATGACCATGTATCTATTTCAGCCATCATGCGATCAATACTAGGGTTGACATTTAGATCACTATCTAAATATAGATATTTTGAACCGTTTAACAAATCTATTTATATACATTAGCTATCATATATGATATATCTATAGATAGTCGAGATTCTTAATAGTATACCTAATAGCCGCCCTCGATTTGAGAAATGTTATTGAATGTGCCAGTATCAAATTCGTATGTTGACACTGCTTTTTCTATTGCGGTACCTAGATTATGGAATACTTTACTAGTTTATATTAGATATAGGCCTATTAACACTTGTACTACTTTAAACACCTTTTAAACTATTTTCTTGAACTTTAACAATTATTTTTAATTTTATATTTTCTTTATTTACTTTTCTTTTTATTTATGAAACATATAAAATATCTAACTTGTATTGAGTCATGAGTCATGACTCAATTGCAATAAACAATGTTAATAATTATAATAAAAAAATAATATTAATATTTTATTAAATTAAATAATTAATAAAAAACATAAAAAGTATATAATTCTAAAAATTCAATTTTATAATTAATACTACAAATTAACGTATACTGTTAATAATATACGGTCGACTAGTGGTATATTACTATGGTAATACTTATAATTAGAAGGTTGAATGCACAAGTTGCATATTCACATTTATAAAAGATGGAATCAACAATTAGCTCGTAATTCAACTTTTGTGCACAAAGGTTAAATTATCGAATACATGACTTCGTTGTTACGTTAATCAGTTATACTGTTGATCAGACTAACAGTGAGTCAACAGCATCATTGTATTCTTCAGTTAACAAGTTTTCTAACAGTGTAGCTCATTATTAAATGAATATAACATTTATTGTATATACCTACCAATTTAATATTGTTCCTCATAGTTTGTAACCTTTTCAACGTTAGTAAATTTAATAATCTCATAGAACATTTTAAAAGAGTGCAGAGATTACTTACTATATGATCAATTAAAATATGTTATGGTATATAAATTAATCACAGGGTAATTATAAATGATAAAGAATTATCTAAATATTATAAATTAAATTAGATCTATTTAACTTTTAAGATTGCAAATATATCTAATTACACTTTAAAAATTACAAATTACATACAAATATATACAGAAATATCTATATACAAGTATATCTATAGATATCTATTATAATATATTTAATATTTAAAATAATTATAATTCAATATAGAGTAGATATAATTGCATACTATTATTGAATTTAAACTACTGATTGTATTACTTATATAATTAATAAATATACTTAATAATAAGTCACTTAACTAATTCGTATATTTAACTCATTAGATAATGAAATAATATCTGTTTATATTTAACCTTTTAAAACAAAATTTGTGTTTTAACAGTATTTTATAATTTGATATATACTTATTTTTCTTATATATTTTGTATGCTTTCTTCTATTTTCTTCATAGAATATTTTGAATTTTATTAAAATTAATTAAAATTTATTATTATAATATTAAAAAATGTAATAGTATTACAGATTTTAAAATAATTACTATTACATTTTATTACTATTATTTATTTATTTATGTATATTAATTTTTAACCTATTTTATTTGTAATATATATTAAAATATATATTAAAAATACATATTAAAATATATCATCTAAATAATGAAACCGATTATATATATTTATATATATATTTACAAATATTACGAAGTTCACATTTAACAAAAAATACATTAAGTTTATGATATTTTCTGTTTACAATTATATTTTGATTATTTTCATGGTAACTGTACAAATGTTTACATTATTAATTGTTTTAATCTTGTATTATTTCTTGTTATATTTCAATAAAGTATATTGTTTGGAAATATTTCAACTTTATCCTTTCGAATAAATATTTACTTAAATAAAAAAATCAATTATTATATATATATATATTTTTATAATAATAATATAATATATTAGTATACTTAATATTAACTATATATATACTTATATACATATTCTATTATTTATTATAATTATATAATTTCTAATTGTAATTAATTAAATGACTATTACTTTAAAATAAATAATAATATTCTCGAACATTACAATAATGGGATTATTACCTACACGATGTCGCATTGTTAGAGTTATTATTAAAGGTTTCAGTTTGAAAGTTATCGAAACTATTTACTGAAATCCTATTTATATAAATACGCCCATTGTATATCATTTATAGCTCATCATTTATACATAACATTCATTGTATAAAATAATTTATTTATAAAATAATTTATTAATAACTCATTTATAAAAATAAATCCATATCTATATATCAACCTCTCTCTATATCTCTATCTACCTATCTATCTATTATAGTTACGTGATCATGTGTGAACTTCGAAGTTCACATGTGATAACGTTCGAGTTGACGAATTGTTGTTATGAAATTGCAACAACATTGCTGACCTATATGTTCTTTGACCTAAATACAAATATATCCTATAGAATACATTATAAATACGTTTTTAAAAGTTTACGCATATCATTTAATTATATATATATATATATATATGTTGAACTTTATTATTTAACTTTAATTTATTAATGTTGTATTATGATAACAAAATAAGATTAGTATTTGTATTATGTTAATATTTATTTGAAAATTAATATAATTCTAATTATAATCCTACTATGTTTCAACATATGACGATAACATTACAAATTCAAATATATAGTTTATTTAATCCTGATTATTAAAATAATGCATTTAAAAAATTAAAAAATCGGTATAAATAATCGGTATAAAATAATAGGATACATTTATAAAACTTATAAATCAATATTTCTCGGTATATTATTTTATCGTAATCTGTATATTAACGTAAATAAATAATTATAATTTCAAGTAATAGAGAGTTTATTTTTAGAATAAAGATTAAACACATTAGTTAACAACTATCATAATAAATATGTATATTAATATATTAATTATTGTACGTAATTAACAATAACGATCTAAACGAATAACACGTTAATAAAGGCGTTCCCATCTCATACACGTATGTTTATAATTATGATATATATAGTCAATAGCTCTCGGTATATTATATATATATATATATATATATATATACACGCACACCCTTTATTACTAATGATAACGGCTGCCACTATCTATTTTACACCATTACACACATTTAATCATTTGATCATTTTTTATGTCATCCTTTTTACGAAACGAATCGTCGAATAAATAACGTCTGCTATTTTGGTGCGCTGTCCGGTCTAAAAATAGCCGCGCATGAGTGACAGCTTAACCTTGGCGAGTCTAGTTCTGCTCGTGCCACGAGTGACACGCCTATAAATATAGAGTCGTTGTACCTTTCCGATAGCGGTTCGGCGTGCTACGATTCGCCATTTGAAATAGTTGAGCGCGAATCCGCGTTATCATCTCGGTTTAAATTCATAAATTATTATGATGATTATTACTATATTAACACTATATTTATTGTGTACGACTTGTATATCGCCTTGATATATGTATCCTTGAATTTAAGTTTCTATGCATTTCGTTTTTTATAAACTACTCCGCCGCGATAATACTTTACGTCGTTGTGCTTTATATAACATAGATACCCCACGGGGTATGCATAGGGAGGTCATCATTGTATTACAGTTCCTATATCATTGTTAATGTTACCATGAATATATCCATATATATACCATATATATATATATATATATATATATATATATATATATATATATATATATATATATATATATATATATATATATATATATATATATATATGATTATATGCTTATAAATATAATACGTATAATTAATATATTTACAATTCTTCAGTAATTATAATATATATATATATATTTGTATTCTACAAAAATATATTACATTTATTAATAATTTAGATTTTATTATTTTCGACTATGTATTCGCTTAAATACAATATCAATCAATCAATACAATAGTTGTTTATAAGTTAATAATGAAGTAAACTAAAATTATATTTCGAATAACTTTACAGTAAATGCACATTATCGAACTAAGTTAATATTCTTATTATACCTTCTTCCTATTATAAATATATTTCCCGATATATGATCTCGCACTGAACATATAAATAACGTTTACTTCACATTATATATTAATAATATTATATGAGTATAGCTGGTTTTGTAGTATTAACCAAGTGACCCTATAGGGTATAGGGTGTATAATATAGTAACTTGTATCTATTAAAATACATTCTTTTATATATTTTATATTAACATTATTCATTTTATTTTTTTCTAAGTATGTTAAATCGTCATTAAAGTTATTTTACGTTTTAGTTGAATACTTTAAATTATATAATCAACAAATAATAGATAGATAATAATAGAAATATTTTCACTTAAAATTTGTAAAATATAATGATATGTATAAGGATATGTATAAATAAATAATTAATTAATTAATAAAAATAGTATTTCAATTTAATATTTTTACAATATACATGTACTTATATATATGTACTTACTTACTTACTGGGTAGCATTCATTACAATTATTTTCCAAACATCCTTGTGTATCATTGCATTTTTCATATCAACAATATTCAGATCCACATCATTTGTCAGCTGATCTAGAAAGGTTTTGTGAGGGTTCCATACCTTCGTTTTACCATGATTTGGGTTACAAAGTATAACTTTGCTTATAATTTCTTTGTCACTTCTATAGCAGTGGTCATCATATCGAATTCTTCTTTCGCGTATAAGATGTGATATTGGGGGAATATTACCATATCATTCAGTATTTGTTGGGTGATCACGCCAGGACTTGTTTAAAATGTCTCTAAGCATTATTGTATATGTGCCGTCTAATTTATTTTCAAGTTTTTTTGCTAAGGTCCATGTTACTGATCCGTATAACAATACAGTCTCAACAGTAACTCGACAAAAGTTCATATTCAGCCTTAGATTTGCAATAGATTTCAATTGTATATAATGTATTCATTAATGCATTAATGCAATCCAAACTTTACCATTTATTGATGACACATCTTTTGCGGTTGATGACATTTCACTGCCTAAGTATCTGAAGTTTTCCACCTGTTTAAGATGGTTGCCGTTAAGAGATTTTACATTGATAGTCTTTATATTGTTAATACATAATACGATTTCTTTAGCCGCAATTTCTAGTACTTGAACTAGAAGTTCGGCATCGGCATATGTATCGGCAAAGAGAGCAATATCATCTGCATATTTGCATCAGTAATTATTACGGCCGGATATCGTCTGCTTCTGGAATTATGTAGAGTAAAGCCTTTTTCAAAATGAAGATAAATTGATGTTCGTAGAACGTAGTCAATACACATAATAAATAGCAGCGGGGCTAGCGTGTTACTCTGTAATACTCCTGCCCTGATATCAAAAAGTATGTGTTCCCATCGAGGTAATGAACAATGGATATAGTATTATATAACATCATGATTGCCTTTATTGTCTCGATGGTAATGCTGGTAAATCTTAGTATTTTTGACATTTTACCTCTATCAATGGAGTTGAATGTCTTGGAAAAATATGCGAAAATAATATAAGCAACTAGATTTTTATCTTTTACTCCTTTAATAATTATACGAACGGTTAAGATTTGTCCCAAGATCGATCTATTCTGACGGTATCCATTTTGATTTAGGCGCAATACTGTATCGATTTCAGGTTGTATTCTGTTTCGTAACATTGTGTTGTATATTTTAGCTGCTATGTAGGTAAGAGTGATGCCCCTGTAGTTTTCTACTTTAGATATATCTCCTTTTTTCGGGAACGGAAGTATACAACCTTTTCTACATATATTAATAACGGTTTGATTATATACGTTGCTTCATTTGATTATATATATATATATATATTTATATATATATATATATATATATATATATATATACTTATAAGTAATACATATTGAGTAATTGTATTTAGAAAGTATACATCACGATCAACAACATATAAAGCGTTTGAAATATACTTAATTTGTGAGTAAGTACGAAATATTATTATACTATAACATATACTCTAACATTATTATACTATAACAAGCATATAATCTCTCTATATATACATATATATATATATATATATATACATATATATATATATATATATATATATATATATATAGTTTTAAATTTATGACGTCATTATATATATATATATATCTCGTTATCTATCGAATACTAATTAGATAACAACATGCACCTACAACGTGAAGATACCGATTATGACGTCATTACTTTAATCATATTACGAATCCACTCTAAATAAGCAATATATTACGTAATAGTATTACTCTTCAGTATTAGTCACGTTTCGTAGCGATGATGATGCAATAATTATCTGTATATTAATGATTCATAACTACCAATGAATTACTGTGGGAGGAGTAATTATAAAATATTAATGTTTACTACATATTGAGTTAGTCCTATGTATATCAACTGCCATTTATGATAACAAGAATTGGCATAATATAGCGTCAGTATTGAATTATTGTAATCATTCATGGCATGTTTTATGTTTTAGTTAACGTCATTAAAGTTAATAATTTCTTCCATCTTATATCACGTACCCTATAGGTATATGTATACATTGGGGACCTATGGGTACGTTAATATCCTAGTGAGGGGGTTTTGGTAGATATATACATATTTATACCTGCAGGCAATCGCTATACTAGCCAGTTATCCGTGGAAATTGAATCTTAGTATTTATTATAGTTATTAAAAAGATATTAATAAATGTAAGATTATTAAATTAAGATTTTAATCTAATACGTATTTATCTCGGATTTTTATATTATGATATAAAATGTATGTATTATCGGTTATTATAATACTGGTAAATATAATATCGGTAATGTTGGATTACTTTGATGATGTGTTCAGCTCGTTTGATCAACATCCCATATATTGCTTTTATTTTTATTTTATTTACTTTCGGTGTGTGTAAATCACAACTTACTTATATTTGCTAACAATTATTTATATATTTATGTCATATTAATTAGTGTTACCCATCGTTTTGAATCCATTCAATAAACTATTATCTATCTACTATATGTATACGATACGTTATATGGTATGTTATGCGGAGTTGTGTATGATAGTTCCGAATGTGTTATTAGTGGTCGCCCTATATACTCAACAAATAAAAGTTGCGTTTTTAGTTCGAAGATTTATTATAATTAGATGCTGATATGTAATACACGCGAAATTTTAATTCATTAATAAATTATATATATATATATTTGTATATATATATATATAAGGGCGTCGGAACGATATTTTTTATGGGGGGGCTATTTATTTCTATTTTATATTATATATGCTATTATTTATTACCAATATAATAACTAACTATATCTTAAGATTAATAATTATTAATATCGTATACATCTTTAGTCTATGTTAACCCTTTAATATGCAATTAATAATATTTAATTTGTATAACAATTAGTAGGAATATATTAGAAAATAAATAATAAACATTAAATAATTTATTATTATATAGATATAGATATTTATTTATAAATATACCCATCTCAATTGTGTGAATTATTTTTTGATTGAAAGTTGCCAATACTAATGCATTGAATCTACTATCTAGCAGAGTAGATCTTAACCACGTCTTATTGTTAGTAGCTTACTAAATCCACGCTAACATAATACAGAACTTAAGGGGCAAACCAATACAATTTTATCAAATCTATTATGCCGGAAAATATTTTTTGAATTTAAGGAGATTGTTCCATCATGTAAATGTTTATCCTCAGATAGTATTGAACTTATTGATTGATTTGAACATATGGAAATTAGATCTTTCAATCGTTAATTCTTCATACATTTTTAATAAAATCTATTTAATGTAGAAAATTAATAGGATTAATAAGATTAATCTAAAAAAAACAAACTTTATTTTCATGAATTATATTATTTGTAATAATGATTCCTTTATTTTATATGAATGTATAAATAATGTTTCCTTAGTATAAAATGTGGTTTTAATTTTTATCATTATGGAATCAAACAACTCAGTATATTTTATTCTGTAAATATTAATGATAAAGTATATTAACATATTAACTGATCATATATAATCACATTCTTATATTAACCTAACATTAAAAATGTTATATTATGTTATCTAGATGATTATTTTATCTACCTTACATAGTCTTTTAACTTTCATTATTATTCATATCATACATATTTATAATCATTTATAGTATATGTCTTATTATTATTCTCTGAATTAGATATACTTAGAAAATTAAATTAGATATATTTAAAATAAAAATATATTATTATAATATTTTATTATAAATATTTATTATAAGCTATTTTGTATTTTATAAAAATGTTTTATATGATATATTCATATCATACATAATTATAATCATTTATAGTATATGTCTTATTATTATTCTCTGAATTAGATATACTTAGAAAATTAAATTAGATATATTTAAAATAAAAATATATTATTATAATATTTTATTATAAATATTTATTATAAGCTATTTTGTATTTTATAAAAATGTTTTATATGATATGTTTATTAAAAGTAGGTTATTAACCTTGAATCAATATAAAAACTTGTAGGGGAAAGTAACCTAATACGGACACTTTAACAATAAATGGTCTTAACTTATTATGACTCATTATTTGTATTCAAAAATTACAATATATTAATATTATATGATTATAGATATTATTGTGATTTTAAAATTTTATTTAATCTTTTAATTCCATAGATAAAGGGGGTGTCCGTATTCGGTACCCATGTCCGAATACGGACACCCTGTGTTATAATACGGATACCCTATATACCACTAGATAAGATATATATTATTGATGAATCAATCAGACAAATTACAATTACTTTATTTAAAATTAATTTTATAAAAAATATATTGTAATTTAATTAGTTAATAATTTATTTATTTTTATTATTTTTTAATTGATAATACAATTTAAGTATCTAAATAATAATTTTTTTAGATTTAGCTTTATTGGTTGTATTAATATTATAACGCACGCGATTTTTATGAAATTCAGAATTGTTAATACGCTGCGCGCTGATTGGTTATAGGGTGTCCATATTAAGACATTTAGAGTGTCCGTATTAGGAACTTATATGACCTATATGCTTATATCTTAATGAATATTTGATAAAAAATATAGAAATTAAAAATACAATTTTTAGAATGCTTTATTTTTTAATAATATATTGTTATATTTTATATCGATACATTTTTATAATCTTGAGAAGGTTTTAAGTTGACATTTTTTTTCCTAAATTTAAAAACGTAATAAAAAAATCAGTTTATTGGATATATAAGCAATATTTTGTATAATTCAAAAATAAAAAATACTTTTTTAGACTATTTTTATAATTATGAATATTTTATTCATTAAATTTTTTTTGTAGGATTTATGGTTTCTGAAATACCGAGAGTGTCCGTATTCGGGCACTGTCCGTATTCGGTTACTTTCCCCTATATATAAAATATAAAATACTTTTGTTTCTATATCTTCAATGAATGTGTGCACATTATTTATATCATTTTTCAATTTAATTAGAATCATCTTTACTATTATCTGATCCTTTATGTTTATTTATTATTGATTTTTATTATGATTATATATAATTACTAGCCGTACCCGACCCGGCGTTGCTCGGTTTTTGATTATTTGCCTATTATCTATTATTTATTAATTATAGATAGGTTATATACCTATTCCTGATTCTGCATTACTATATATACAATAAAATAAATGTTAGCTAAAATACAATAAAATATAGAAAAATATTTGTTTGATATCTAACAAATTAGTGGAAATATATTAAAAATGCAACAAATATTACAAATATTACAAAATATGTTTTAAAAAATGTCTAAAACCCAAACTTAAACCCAAACCGTACCCGACCTGGCGTTGCTCGGTTTTTGATTGTTTGCCAATTATTATTTATTAATTATAGCTATTACTAATTCTGCATTTCTAAATATTTATATTTAATTTTTTCCTAACTATTATTTATATACAATAAAATAAATGTTAGATGACATACAAACAAATGTAGAAAATATTTTAATATTTAAAAAATTAGTGGAAAAATATTTTAAAAAATATATTCAAAAATACAACTAATATTTCAATTATTACAAAATATGTTTTAAAAAAATGTCTAAAACCAAAACCCAAACCGTCCCGACACGGCGTTGCTAGGTTTTTGATTGTTTTCATATCTATTATTTATTAATTATAACTATTCCTAATTTAAATTGCTTGCCTTACCCAACCCGACGTTTCTCGGTTTTTAATTATTTGCCTATCAATTATTAATTATAGCTATTCCTAATTATGCATAGCTAATTTTTAAATTTTGTCTTCTAACTAATATTTAATAAATCTAACTGTATCCGATGTAGATCTAGCGTTGTTCTTTTTAAGATGTATTCGTAAAATATTTTTAAAAATACAAAAAATAATTTAAAATATTATAAAATATATTTTTAAAAAGTGTCTAAAAATATTTTTTAAATATAACAAATATTTCAACATATTAGTAGCCATACCCTACCCGGCGTTGCTAGGTTTTTGATTGTTTGGCTATTTTTATTAATTATAGCTATTCCTGATTATTCTAAAATATATAATTGCTAAAAAATACAAAAAATATTTAAAATATTACAAAATATGTTTTAAAAAAATGTCGAAAACTCAAACCTAAACCCAAATCCAAACAGTACCCGACTCGATATTTATCGGTTTTTGATTGTTTGCCTATTTATTATTTATTAATTAGAGCTATTCCTGATCCTATATTTCTAGTATATACAATTAAATACAGTTTTTTAAATGATATTTTTTTTAATATTTATAAAATTAGTGAACAAATATTTCAAAAAATACAACAGATATTTCAAATATTCCAAAATTTGTTGAAAACCTAAACCCAAACAGTTCCAAATCGGCGTTGCTCGGTTTTGTATTATTTGCCTATCTATCATTTATTAATTATAACTATTCCTGATTTGGAATTTCTTGCCGTACCCAACTTTGCTTTACTCGTGGTTTAATAGATTACCTATCTATTATTTATTAATTATGGCTATATGATTCTGCTTTTCATGTACAATAATATACATTTTTCATAAAAAAATTCAAACAAATTTAGACAAATATTAATATCGCAAAAATTAGTGGAAAAATATTTCAAAAATATTTCAAATTATATTTAAAAAAATACAACACATATTTCCAATATTACAAAATATTACTTAATAAATATCGAAAACCCAAACCGCACCCTGCGTTGGTCGATTTTTGATTGTTTGCCTATCTATTATTTATTAATTATAGCTATTCCTGATTCTGTATTCCTAGTATACAACAAATATTTCCAAATATTACAAAATATATTTTTTATAAATGTTCTACAAATATTTTAAAAAGTATAATAGTTATATCTTATATTTATATATTTATTATATAATTATAATATTTTAATTATATCTTAAAATAATAATATTTCAACGAATAGTTGAAAAATATAAAAAAATATTTCAAATAATATTTTTTAAAATACAAAAAATATAAATAATATTACAAAATATATTTTAAAAAAATTTCAAAAAAAATTTTAAAAATAATTCAAAAAATTTCAAAAATATTTCAAAAAATGTCAAAAATATTTCAAAAATATTTCAAAAAATTTCAAAAATTTCCAAAAATTTCAAAAAAAAATCAAAAAAAATTCAAAAAAATACTTCGAAAAAATGTCAAAAAAATATTTCAAAAAAGCGAGGCCGAAGATTTTGGATGACAAAAAATCATTTTAATGGCAAAAAGTCAATTTTTCAGGTTTTTCTGGGGTACGCGGTAAAAAATTCAAAAATATTTCCGGACCAAGACCATACTGTTGCAAATTTATTAAGATACGGGTATAAAATATTTTCGCGACGTACCCCGGTTCTCGAGTTACCTCACCAGATACACACACACACACACACACACACATATATATATATATATATATATATATATATATATATATATATATATATATATATATAATTAAATAGACTTTCTTTTATATAATAGACTAGCTGGCTTCGGCCCGGCGTTGCCCGGGTATTATACTTGTAGTGGTCATTATAACGTATTAAATGTTGCCCTGCTATTACGAATGACATTATAATTATTACGAATTTTATTTATATTTCCTTATTTATAAACATATATGTTTTTCATATAATATTTTCATATATATTATATAATACATATGAAAATCTTTGTCCAGTATATATCATTTTTTTTCTTTGCGTGTTATTGAACAGCCTACATATAATTGACCGTAGGCGAAGCATTCGGTTTCAAGATCTAAGTCCACGACTTTAAAAGCTTGTCCTTGAGATGTGTTTATTGTCATGTAAAAACACAGTTTTATTGAAAATTGGTATCTTCTAAAATTAAAGAGATAATCTGATGGTATCAGTGGTATTTTGGGAAACATGACTTCTTCTCCCTTATATTGACCCGTTAGTATTTTGGCTTCTATCAAATTATTTTGTAAATTAGTTATGATCAATCTGGATCCATTACATAATTTTGTGGGATTTAAATTTCTTAGTAGCATGATTTGCGCTCCTACTTTTATTGCTAGTTTATGGTCTGGTAATCCGGAAAGTTTAATGTAATTCAAGAATTCTATGGGATTATATACAACTTCTTTTCTTTTGTACTCTGTCTATGGACCTATATATTTTCATCTCTCCTGGAAATTTATTTAGTAAATGTTGATTTATTATATATACATTGTCATTTTTAGGTGTTAATATACATCTTTCGCAAAACCAATTTTCATCCAAATAATTGTCTTCTACATTTTTCATTATATTTCCGCACGGGATAATATCCATACCATTATTTGTCTGCGTCATTCCATTACCTATATCTAAGAGATGACTCTTGATTGTTTGATAAGAATACTCTCATGTTTTTAGTTAATTTCATTAATCTTATATTTTTCCACATTACTGAAGTTTTCAAACACGAATTTATGTGGTCTGTCTTTGTACCTCTTTTAACTACTGGAAGGATTTGTTTGAAATCTCTGCTAAGTATTAATGTATGTCCTTCCATCTGCTTATCTTTGTTTACTATGTCTCTTACCATTTTATCGACGGCTTCTAATGCTTCTGCGTTATTGTGCATTCATCCCAAACAATAAATATACAGCTTCTAAATAGTTTCCCTGATTTTGATTTATTCTTTATGCTGCAAATGTAATCTTCGTTTAACTGTATTGGAATCTTAAAAATGGAATGGACTGTTCTACCGTTCAATAATATAGTTGCTGCTATTCCTGATGATGCTACGGCAATATGTTCTTTATTTTCCATCTTCATTTTAGCTAGCAATAAATTAATCAAAAAAGTGTGTCCAGTTCCTGCGGGGGCATCCAGGAAAAACAATTTTCCATCTTCGTTATTTACACTTTGTAAGATGTTGTTATAAACTATTCTATGTTCATCATTCAATTTAATTTCATTTGCTCGAAAATTTTCCGGGCTACGACCCGGCGTTGCCCGGGTATAATAGTAACTAATCGTTATCAATGTAGATGTAAACAAAGATTTATTTATAGAAAACAATTTATTTATTTATAACAAAAACACTTAAATTTAAGTGTTTATTGAAAAATTTAAAATTTCTTCGTTAAATATATCGAAAACGTAAACGTCATCACCGTTTATTGCCATTTACGAATGCATTAATTATGGTAAAGTGAATATAATTACATTTGTACGAAACACCTCACATTCGCATACATTTCATGTGTGAAACATTTTTTTCTAAAATCAAAAGATTTCCCTATAGAGGGAAATAGGTCGATAAAGGACAGTTTTATGTAATTATGATCGGTGTAGAGGCGGAAATAAAAAATTCATCCGAACAACCACAATACTTTTTATACTAGATTTAATATTTATAACATTTATTAACACATATTTCATGGGGGGGGCAAAACATACTTAGCCCCCCCCCACATTTTTGAATGGGGGGGGGGGGGGGGGGTCCGATACCCCCCGCCCCCCCTGTTCCGACGCCCCTATATATATTACAGATTTGTTAATTATTTCATTAATTATCATAACATATTATATTTTTATTAATATATTTCTCTTTCTATTTTAAATTATGTGATTTATGAATATTCATTACATATATTCAATACATATATAATATTCATAATATAAAATATAATATAATATTTTAATAATGTATATTATAATGTTAGTTATACTATATTCTATATATATATATATATATATATATATATATACAGACGACTCTCGATATCTCAAAATTTATAAGACAGAGGAAATTTGTTTGAAATATTGGGTTATTATATGTGTATTTGCATAGATACAAAACCAAACAAGTATTTGTAAAAGTGTAAGTTAGCATGGTTTCTGAAATACAGAGAGATACTGCAGTATATCATGATGTATAGGTAACTGTATATATATATACAGTTGCGACCAAATATATACATGTGTACTTTCTTCAGTAACCAGTGGTTACTAACCACTATATATAGTGGTTAGTAACCACTGGTTACTGAAGAAAATACACATGTATATATTTGGTCACATTCATGTATAAATAAATATATTTACATTACTAATCAACCCCCCATTAGGTACTTATTAAAACTATTAATTATATAATACACATAACTATTATTTATGTAATATATATATATACACATATATTTCTATAAAGAATATAGTAGTGTTATCATTTTTTTAAATAGTAACTATAGTAGGGGAAAGTAACCGAATATGGACAGTGCCCGAATACGGACACTTTCGGTATCTATGAAACCATAAATCCTACATAAAAATGTTTAATACATAAAACATTAATAATTATATTAATAGTCTAAATAAGTATTTTTTAAATATTTAATTATTCAAAATAGAGTTAATATATAAAATAAACTGATTTTTTTATTACGTTTTAAAATTTATGAAAAAAAATTTATTATAGCGTTATAATATTAATATAACCAATAAAGCTAAATCTAACATTTTTATTATTTAGATACCTAAATTGTATTATTAATTAAACAATAATACAAATAAATAAATTATTAACTAATTACATTAGAATAAATTATTCATAAAATAAATATAAATAATGTAATTGTAATTTGTCTGATTGATTCATCAATAATATATAGTTTATCTAGTGGTATATATATATATATATACAGGACACCCTATAGGGTGTCCATATTATAACACATGGTATCCGTATTCGGACATGGGTACAGAATACGGACACCCCCGTTATCTATGGAATTAAAGAATTAAATTAAATTTTAAAATCACAATAATATCTATAATCATATAATATTAATATATTATAATTTCTGAATACAAATAATGAGTCATAACATGTTAAGACCATTTATTGTTAACATGTCCGTATTATGTTACTTTCCCTATATAACTGATGAATTAAAACCAGAAAATATCAACATTTCAAAGACGCGCAGAACACTCTTAAGAGTAATTATTAATACTTTTGAAAAAGAACAAACGGAATATGTCACATACAAGATAGAAGACATATAAAATGCATTCAATTAATAAAAATCAGCATAGCTTGGAAAATAATCAACGACGTCAGTGGAAGAAAGCATTCAAAAAAGCCATACTAAAATCAACTAGTGAAAATTATGGCATGATCACTTCAAAGAATTACTTGGAAAATCGATACAAATGTCAACATATAATGAATGAAATGAACAAGCTATCAATCAACTGGATATACAAACTGGTCTATTTACGGCATATGAACTGATAAAAGCGACCAAAAGTATTCAAATTGGAAAGGCGGTAGGACTAGATGAAATGTCTGCTGAAGTTTGGAAATTAGATGAATTTCAATAATTATTACTAGAATGCTGCAATAGAGTATATTCTCAAGAAATCATAGAAAGATGGAGAGAAGATTGTATACTTTCTTTCCCTAAAAAGGGAAACCTGTACATCACTAATAACTATAGGGGAATAATATTCACATCAATCGCAGCTAAAATATTCAACCCGATGATACTAAACTGAATAAGACCCGAATTTTATTTAATACTACATACAAATCAAAATGGCTCTAGGAAAAATAGATCGACATCATGACAAATACTGACAATTCGAAGAATAATACTAGAAGGGGTAAAAGCTAACAATTTACCATTGCACACTATACACTGTACAGTAGACCGGTTCGTTCGATTCAATTTTTAATCCTTCAGGTAAAATATAATACATATCTATATTTTAGTATATATACTTTACTTTATTATAATATGTATTAACAATTTTTATAAAAAAATAGTTACCTTTGGTCACGAAGCATTTAAAGTTTGAAATGTAAATTATTATTTTAAGATAAAATGTATAATATTCCATGTATAATGTTGATGACACCATCTTATTATCTTTGATGTTTACAAATATTTAAATTAATATTTAAAATTAATTATGTATTTGTATTATATTTAATGAATTAATATAATATATGCCATTATTTATATTTATTATTAATATAATATCTATATTTCATTTTTATATATACAAATTACCAATATTAATGTCTCCTAAAACTCGAGAAAATACACCATTTTACAAAGTATTTATTTCAAAATAATTCAAAAAAATAATTAATTTTTTAAAATTAATATATATAATTATACTTTACATAAATTTTAGTGATCAGATTGTATTGAATTGTGGATATAAGTTAGATATAAATGTCCTTTATACAAATAAAATTAAAAAAATAAAAAAATATGTAAACTTATTTTGTATT
This sequence comes from Osedax fenrisi, assembly GCA_964019155.1. Classification (NCBI taxonomy): domain Eukaryota; kingdom Metazoa; phylum Annelida; class Polychaeta; order Sabellida; family Siboglinidae; genus Osedax; species Osedax fenrisi. Next base: position 15,809,146 of record OZ025240.1, read on the forward strand.
TCATATTTCAAATAAAAATCCAAAAAAATTTAAAAATGATGTTAATTTTTTTTCTACAAATAATTTTTAATTTTTTAATAATTAATTTGAATTGTATTATTATTATTATCTATAAATTATATATTTTAATTTTTAAAATTAAATTGTAATAATTTATTTATATTAAATTATACGATTTTTAGATATTTTTTTTGACTAAAATTATTTTATAAAATTTGGGCATCTAGATTGTTATGAAAAATATTTTGTACTGTTAATACTACTTGTTATATATGTTTCTAGGATATATCCATAGTTGGCTTAAAAAAAATCATCCAATTTTATAAAAATTGAATAAAACTTATTTCTATATCTCCCCCATGTTAACTTTTGTATGTATTCAATGTTAAAATAAAAAGGTCTCGTGACATAACAATATTTAAGATATAGGTCTACAATTTTAAACACTTATTCACCATAGCATACATAATTGTCACAGATGTGAAGGTTTTTAAAATTGCGAAAAAAAATTTAGTACGAACCGGTCTACTGTACAGTGTACAGTATATACAGTGTGCAATGTACAGTGTACACTGTACATTGTACACTGTACACTATATAGTGACGTCACTGTACAGGAAGGATGCTCTCATGTATATGCCATGACGTAAAGTGCACTAATGTTATAAATAAGCATTGCTTAATTTCCGGTTGCATTACACAAATCGCATTACTTAATCCACTTATTTCAAGGTCACTCATATAATTAGATGTACGTATATTATATATATAAATAGAATGTTGGCCTATTTATTGATAGGTATGTATGAATCATACATGATTCATTCCTATATGAATGAATCATACTATATGAAACTACTGTAAGTAGTTTCATATAGTAATATATTATAGTAATATAAATATAACATATACTAATTTATATATATATATATATATATCGTATACATACTTTTTATAAATTCCATAATTCTGATTTATTTTTTTTATTTTTTTAATTATAAATATATATTATTTAATTAATTATTTATATCTTAATTTTATGTATAATGTATTTTAATAAAACCTTACAAATAGATATAACAAATAAATGTGAATACAAAAAAAAAGTGTTACAATATAAGATTATAAATGAAATTTTAGAACCAACAATAAAATACACACAATTAACATGTATAATATAACAATTCGAAATGTTTAAAATATTACTTTAATAATCTAAAATACAATTCCATTAAAATATATATAAATCTCGAATATATAAACAAATATTAATTTTACACTACTTATTCGGTTTCTTTATTTAATTAGTTAAGTTTCATTATTATTACTCATTATTCAAATTTAAATATACTTATCGACTACTGTATTCTATATATTATTTACTATATTTATATTGTATGTCTCTACAATTTTAAACTTTATTTTATATGTTACCTTTTATTATTCGTAATTTCACGTTCGTAAACCTATTACCATTATTATATTATTATTATAATCAAGACTACGATATTTGCGAACACAGGTTAAGATATAATCTTTAATAATCACCTTTGAACGGACATTATTTTGCATTATCTGTACTCAATAAACTTTTTTCGATTCCATTCAATGTATATATATATATATATACTAGCCGTACCCGACCCGGCGTTGCTCGGTTTTTGAATATTTGCCTATTATCTATTATTTATTAATTATAGATATATTATATACCTATTCATGATTATGCATTGCTATATATACAATAAAATAAATGTTAGCTAAAATACAAACAAAATATAGAAAAATATTTAAAAAATTAGTGGAAATATATTAAAAAATGCAACAAATATTACAAAATATGTTTTAAAAAATGTCTAAAACCCAAACTTAAACCCAAACCGTACCCAAACCGGCGTTGCTCGGATATTGATTGTTTGCCTATCTATTATTTATTAATTATAGCTGTTCCTGATTCTTCATTGTTATATATACAATTAAATAAATGTTAGCTGAAATACAAACAAATGTAGAAAAATATTTTAATAATTAAAAAATTAGTAGAAAAATATTTCAAAAAATATATTAAAAAATACAATAAATATTTTGAATATTACAAAATATGTTTTAAAAAGATGTCGAAAACCCAAACCTAAACCCAAACCGTACCCGACCTGGCGTTGCTCGGTTTTTGATTTTTTGCCAATTATTATTTATTAATTATAGCTATTACTAATTCTGCATTGCTAAATATTTATATTTAATTTGTTCCTAACTATTATTTATATACAATAAAATAAATGTTAGATGACATACAAACAAATGTAGAAAAATATTTTAATATTTAAAAAATTAGTGGAAAAATATTTTAAAAAATATATTAAAAAATACAACTAATATTTCAATTATTATAAAATATGTTTAAAAAAATGTCTAAAACCAAAACCCACACCGTCCTGACACGGCGTTGCTAGGTTTTTGATTGTTTTCCTATCTATTATTTATTAATTATAACTATTCCTGATTTAGAATTGTTTGCCGAACCCAACCCGACGTTGCTCGTTTTTTTATTATTTGCCTATCAATTATTAATTATAGTTATTCCTAATTATGCATAGCTATTCTTTAATTGTTGTCTTCTAACTAATATTTAATAAATCTAACTGTATCCGATGTAGATCTAGCGTTGTTCTTTTTAAGACTTATTCGTAAAATATTTTGTAAAAATACAAAAATACAAAAATACTTTAAAATATTATAAAATATATTTTTAAAAAGTGTCTAAAAATATTTTTTAAATATAAATAATATTTCAACATATTAGCAGTCATACCCTACCCGGCGTTGCTAGGTTTTTGATTGTTTGACTATTTATTTTTATTAATTATAGCTATTCCTGATTATTCTAAAATATATAATTGCTAACAAATACAAAAAATATTTAAAATATTACAAAATATGTTTTAAAAAAATGTCGAAAAATCAAACCTAAACCCAAATCCAAACAGTACTCGACTCGACATTTATCGGTTTTTGATTGTTTGCCTATTTATTATTTATTAATTAGAGCTATTCCTGATCCTACATTTCTAGTATATACAATTAAATAAAATTAAACATATGTAGAAACATATTTTTTTTAATATTTAAAAAATTAGATAAAAAATATTTCAAAAAATACAACAGATATTTCAAATATTCCAAAATATGTTGAAAACCTAAACCCAAACAGTTCCAAATCGGCGTTGCTCGGTTTTTTATTATTTGCCTATCTATCATTTATTAATTATAACTATTCCTGATTTGGAATTTCTTGCCGTACCCAACTTTGCTTTACTCGTTGTTTGATAGCTTACCTATCTATTATTTATTATTTATGGCTATTCATGATTCTGATTTTCATATACAATAACATAAATTGTTGCTAAAATTCAAACAAATTTATACAAATATTAATATCTCAAAAATTAGTGGAAAAATATTTCAAAAATATTTCAAATAATATTTTAAAAAATACAACACATATTTCCAATATTACAAAATAGTACTTAATAAATATCGAAAACCCAAACCGCACCCTGCGTTGATCGATTTTTGATTGTTTGCCTATCTATTATTTATTAATTATAGCTATTCCTGATTCTGTATTCCTAGTATACAACAAATATTTCCAAATATTACAAAATATATTTTTTATAAATGTTCTACAAATATTTTAAAAAGTATATTATTATATCTTATAATATTTATATATTTATTATATAATTATAATATTTTAATTATATCTTAAAATAATAATATTTCAACGAATAGTTGAAAAATATAAAAAATTATTTCAAATAATATTTTTTAAAATACAAAAAATATAAATAATATTACAAAATATATTTTAAAAAAATTTCAAAAAAATGTTTAAAAATATTTAAAAAAAACTTCAAAAATATTTCAAAAAATGTCAAAAATATTTCAAAAATATTTCAAAAAATTTCCAAAATTTCCAAAAATTTCAAAAAAAAATCAAAAAAAATTCAAAAAAATAGTTCGAAAAAATGTAAAAAAAATATTTCAAAAATGCGACGCCGAAGATTTTGGACGACAAAAAATCATTTTAATGGCAAAAAGTCAATTTTTCAGGTTTTTCTGGGGTACGCGGTATAAAATTCAAAAAATTTTCCGGACCAAGACCATACTGTTGCAAATTTATTAAGATCGGGTATAAAATATTTTCGCGACGTACCCCGGTTCTCGAGTTACCTCACCAGATACACACACACACACACACATATATATATATATATAATTAAATAGACTTTCTTTTATATAATAGACTAGCCGTACCCGACCCGGCGTTGCTCGGTTTTTGATTATTTTCCTATTATCTATTATTTATTAATTATAGCTATTCCTGATTCTACATTGCTATATATACAATAAAATAAATGTTAGTTAAAATATCAATAAAATATAGAAAAAATGTATTTAATATCTAACAAATTAGTGGAAATATATTAAAAAATAAAACAAATATTACAAATATTATAAAATATGTTTTAAAAAATGTCTAAATCCCAAACTTAAACCCAAACCGTACCCGTCCCGGCTTTGATCGGTTGTTGATTTCTTGCCTATATATTATTTATTAATTATAGATGTTCCTGATTATTCATAGTTATATATATAATTAACTAAATGTTAGCTGAAATACAAACAAATTATGAAAAATATTTTAATATTTAAAAAATTAGTAGAAAAATATTTCAAAAAATATATTAAAAAATACAATAAATATTTCGAATATTACAAAATATGTTTTAAAAAGATGTCGAAAACCTAAACCCAAACCGTACCTGACCTGGCGTTGCTCGGTTTTTGATTGTTTGCCAATTATTATTTATTAATTATACCTATTACTAATTCTGCATTTCTAAATATTTATATTTAATTTTTTCATAACTATTATTTATACAATAAAATAAATGTTAGCTGACATACAAACAAATGTAGAAAATATTTTAATATTTAAAAAATTCGTGGAAAAATATTTCAAAAAATATATTAAATAATACAACAAATATTTCAAATAATACAAAATATGTTTAAAACCTAAACCCACACCGTTCCAAATCGACTCGGTTTTTTATTATTTACCTATCTATCATTTATTAATTATAACTATACCTGCTTTGGAATTTCTTGCCGTACCCAACTCTGCTTTACTCGTTGTTTGATAGTTTGCCTATCTATTATTTATTAATTATGGCTATTCATGATTCTGTCTTTCATATATAATAATATAAATTTGTGCTAAAATTCAAACAAATTTAGACAAATATTCGTTTTTAATATCTCAAAAATTAGTGGAAAAATATTTTAAAAATATTTCAAAAAATATTTAAAAAAATACAACACATATTTCCAATATTACAAAATATTACTTAATAAATGTCGAAAACCCAAACCGCACCCTGCGTTGATCGATTATGCATAGCTAATCTTTAATTTTTATTTTTTCCTAACTATTATTTATATACAATAAAATAAATGTTAGCTGACCTACAAACAGAAGTAGAAAAATATTTTAATATTTAAAAAATTTGTGGAAAAATAGTTCAAAAAATATATTAAAAAAATACAAAATATAAAATTTAAAAAATACAAAATATACAACAAATATTTCAAATGTAACAAAATATGTTTTAAAAAAATGTCTAAAACCAAAACCCAAACCATCCCGACCCGCCGTCTCTAGGTTTTTAATTGTTTTCATATCTATTATTTATTAATTATAACTATTCCTGATTTTAAATTGCTTGCCGTTCTTAACCCGACGTTGCTCGGTTTTTGATTATTTTCCTATAAATTATTAATTATAGCTATTCCTAATTATGTATAGCTAATATTTAATTTTGTTTCTAACTAATATTTAATAATTCTAAGTGTATCAGATGTAGATCTAGCGTTGTTCGTTTTTAAGATTTATTCGTAAAATATTTTGTAAAAATACAAAAAATAATTTAATATATTATAAAATATATTTTAAAAAGTGTCTACAAATATTTTTTTAAATATAAAAAATATTATAACATATTAGTATCCATACCCGAACCGGCGTTGCTAAGTTTTTGATTGTTTGCCTATTTATTTTTATTAATTATAGGCTATAATTTATAGCTATTCATGATTATATAAAATATTTCATTGCTAAAAAATACAACAAATATTTAAAATATTACAAAAAATGTCGAAAACTCAAATCTAAACCCAAACGCAAACAGTGCCCGACCCGACATTTATCGGTTTTTGATTGTTTGCCTATTTATTATTTATAATCAGGAATATATCTATAGAGATATTCCTGATTCTACATTTCTAGTATAATTTCTACAATTAAATAAAGTTTATCTAAAATACAAACAAATGTAGAAACATATTTATTTTAATATTTAAAAAATTAGTGAAAAAAGATTTAAAAAATACAACAAATATTTAAAATATTCCAAATTATGTTGAAAACCTAAACCCAAACCGTTCCAAATCGGCGTTGCTTAGTTTTTTATTATTTGCCTATCTATCATTTATTAATTATAAATATTCCTGATTTGGAATTTCTTACAGTACCCAACTCTGCTTTACTCGTTGTTTGATAGTTGCCTATCTATTATTTATTAATTATGGCTATATGATTCTGCTTTTCATATACAATAACATACATTTTCCATAAAAAAAATTCAAACAAATTTAGACAAATATTCGTTTTTAATATCTCAAAAATTAGTGGAAAAATATTTTAAAAATATTTCAAAAAATAAAACAATATGTTTTGCGTTGTTCGATTTTTGATTGTTGTTGCCTATCTATTATTTATTAATTATAGCTATTCCTTATTCTGTATTGCTAGTATATAATAAATATTTCCAAATATTACACACATATTTTTTATAAATGTTCTACAAATATTTTAAAAAGTATAATATTTATATCTTATAATATTTATATATTTATTATATAATTATAATATTTTAATTATATCTTTAAATAATAATATAACAACGATTAGTTGAAAAATATAAAATAATATTTCAAATAATATTTTTAAAAATAAAACAAAAAATATAGATAATATTAGAAAATATATTTTAAAAAAATTTCTAAAAAATGTCCACAAAAATGGTTACAAATATTTCAAAAAAATGTTTAAAAATATTTCAAAAAATGTTTAAAATTATTTCGAAAAATAATTCAAAAAAATTTCAAAAATATTTCAAAAAATGTCAAGAATATTTCAAAAAAAATTAAAAATATTTAAAAATGTTAGCCGTACCCGACCCGGCGTTGCTCGGTTTTGATTATTTTCCTATATATTATATATTAATTATAGCTATTCCTGATTCTTAATTGATATATATAATAAAATAAATGTTAGCTGACATACAAAACAAAGTAGAAAACATTTTCAAATAATATGTTAAAAAATACAACAAATATTTCAAATATTACAAAATATGTTTTAAAAACAAACCATACCCGACCTGGCATTTCTTGGTTTTTGTTTGTTTGCCTATCTATTATTTATTATTTATTAATTAGGGCAATTTCTGATTCTATATTTCTAGTATATACAATTAAATAAAGTTTATTTAAAATACAAACAAATATAGAAAAATATTGTTTCTAATATTTAAAAAATTAGTGAACAAATATTTTAAAAAATATTTTAAAAAATACAACAAATATTTCAAATATTACAAAATATGTTGAAAACCCAAACCCAAACCGTCCCAACACGGCGTTGATCGGTTTTTAATTATATGCCTATCTATACTTTATTAATTATAACTATTCCTGATTTAGAATTGTTTGCCGAACCCAACCCGACGTTGCTCGTTTTTTTATTATTTGCCTATCAATTATTAATTATAGTTATTCCTAATTATGCATAGCTAATCTTTAATTGTTGTCTTCTAACTAATATTTAATAAATCTAACTGTATCCGATGTAGATCTGGCGTTGTTCTTTTTAAGATTTATTCGTAAAATATTTTGTAAAAATACAAAAATACAAAAATAATTTAAAATATTATAAAATATATTTTTAAAAAGTGTCTAAAAATATTTTTTAAATATAAAAAATATTTCAACATATTAGTAGTCATACCCTACCCGGCGTTGCTAGGTTTTTGATTGTTTGACTATTTATTTTTATTAATTATAGCTATTCCTGATTATTCTAAAATATATAATTGCTAACAAATACAAAAAATATTTAAAATATTACAAAATATGTTTTAAAAAAATGTCGAAAACTCAAACCTAAACCCAAATCCAAATAGTACTCGACTCGACATTTATCGGTTTTTGATTGTTTGCCTATTTATTATTTATTAATTAGAGCAATTCCTGATCCTACATTTCTAGTATATACAATTAAATAAAATTAAACATATGTAGAAACATATTTTTTTTAATATTTAAAAAATTAGATAAAAAATATTTCAAAAAATACAACAGATATTTCAAATATTCCAAAATATGTTGAAAACCTAAACCCAAACAGTTCCAAATCGGCGTTGCTCGGTTTTTTATTATTTGCCTATCTATCATTTATTAATTATAACTATTCCTGATTTGGAATTGTTTGCCGAACACAACCCGACGTTGCTCGTTTTTTTATTATTTGCCTATCAATTATTAATTATAGTTATTCCTAATTATGCATAGCTATTCTTTAATTGTTGTCTTCTAACTAATATTTAATAAATCTAACTGTATCCGATGTAGATCTAGCGTTGTTCTTTTTAAGACTTATTCGTAAAATATTTTGTAAAAATACAAAAATACAAAAATACTTTAAAATATTATAAAATATATTTTTAAAAAGTGTCTAAAAATATTTTTTAAATATAAAAAATATTTCAACATATTAGCAGTCATACCCTACCCGGCGTTGCTAGGTTTTTGATTGTTTGACTATTTATTTTTATTACTTATAGCTATTCCTGATTATTCTAAAATATATAATTGCTAACAAATACAAAAAATATTTAAAATATTACAAAATATGTTTTAAAAAAATGTCGAAAACTCAAACCTAAACCCAAATCCAAACAGTACTCGACTCGACATTTATCGGTTTTTGATTGTTTGCCTATTTATTATTTATTAATTAGAGCTATTCCTGATCCTACATTTCTAGTATATACAATTAAATAAAATTAAACATATGTAGAAACATATTTTTTTTAATATTTAAAAAATTAGATAAAAAATATTTCAAAAAATACAACAGATATTTCAAATATTCCAAAATATGTTGAAAACCTAAACCCAAACAGTTCCAAATCGGCGTTGCTCGGTTTTTTATTATTTGCCTATCTATCATTTATTAATTATAACTATTCCTGATTTGGAATTTCTTGCCGTACCCAACTTTGCTTTACTCGTTGTTTGATAGCTTACCTATCTATTATATATTATTTATGGCTATTCATGATTCTGCTTTTCATATACAATAACATAAATTGTTGCTAAAATTCAAACAAATTTATACAAATATTAATATCTCAAAAATTAGTGGAAAAATATTTCAAAAATATTTCAAATAAAATTTTTAAAAATACAACACATATTTCCAATATTACAAAATAGTACTTAATAAATATCGAAAACCCAAACCGCACCCTTCGTTGATCGATTTTTGATTGTTTGCCTATCTATTATTTATTAATTATAGCTATTCCTGATTCTGTATTCCTAGTATACAACAAATATTTCCAAATATTACAAAATATATTTTTTATAAATTTTCTACAAATATTTTAAAAAGTATATTATTATATCTTATAATATTTATATATTTATTATATAATTATAATATTTTAATTATATCTTAAAATAATAATATTTCAACGAATAGTTGAAAAATATAAAAAAATATTTCAAATAATATTTTTTAAAATACAAAAAATATAAATAATATTACAAAATATTTTTTAAAAAAATTTCAAAAAAATGTTTAAAAATATTTCAAAAAATTTCAACAATATTTCAAAAAATGTCAAAAATATTTTAAAAATATTTCAAAAAATTTCTAAAATTTCCAAAAATTTCAAAAAAAATTCCAAAAAATTTCAAAAAAACGACGCCTACGATTTTAGCCGAAGATTTTGGACGACAAAAAATCATTTTAATGGCAAAAAGTCAATTTTTCAGGTTTTTCTGGGGTACGCGGTAAAAAATTCAAAAAAATTTCCGGACCAAGACCATACTGTTGAAAATTTATTAAGATCGGGTATAACAGATTTTCGCGACGTACCCCGGTTCTCGAGTTACCTCACCAGATACACACACACACACATATATATATATATATATATATAATTAAATAGACTTTCTTTTATATAATAGATATATATATATATATAATAACAGTAATTATGGGTTTTACCCATTAGCTACTAATATGTGTGTAGTTTAGATATACTATACCATCGAATCACGTATATCTCTATATAGATACCGGATATACATTATAACAATAGAAGACCGTTGGCACTAGTGTTCGAACAATACATTATTTAGTGGTGCGGTCCGATATATCGGCAGAACAGTAGGCGAGTTACTATACCCTACTTTACGACTTAGGTATGTATGAGGGTATGAGGGTATACCCCAGTCGGGTGATTCGTCGGTCATCGTTGTCTCCGCGCAGGTAAACACTGTAGTATGCGCGATGCTCGCCAGTCGTTAATCAAGATAGCTTATCACCCTATAGGGTAATCATGCATCATGTACCCCGTGTGCATCGTGATGTGTGCTGCATGAATGATGCGATGCGTACGATTATATTCATTTTCGCCACTTTGTAAACGTGTATGTTCTATAGTTACTATAACTATTACTAGATAACTATAGTTATCACTTGTATTGTATATGTACCATATATTACTATAGTATTTATATATATATGTAATTTGTTTGGGCTCTATGGCTCAGTGGAACAAATAAAAGCTATTATACTGGATATAAGACTGAGGTCCCGTGTTCGACATAAGTTATTTCTTGTTTTTCTCTTGTGTATAACAAGAACTTAATAAACGATAAATTAAAACATAAGAAAAAAAGTGTTTTATTTTTATTGTTCGGGCTTCTCATAGTTATTTATAACATCTACAAGTCTATGACTTATTGAGAGGTCCACTTGTATCCGCTATTTGTATTATATTCAATATATATATATATGAGATTTCAATAAATATTATATATATATATATATATATATATATATATATATATTATTATTTCTTTGTAAACTTAAGTTAACAATTCGTAATCACGAATTTTTAATTAAATAGTGTTTACATTACTTATCTATGTATCTATCTTAAATACACTTAGGTTTTAATACTAGTTAACATCATTTTTAAGTTAAAGTTAAACTTTAGCTCAAGAGCAACATATTTTATTAAAATAAATATAAACTATGTTGAACTATGGCTTAATTAACTCTGATCACGAATAAAGGATTTAGAAGTATACATGGTACTAATGGGTTTACTGTAAAGTGTTAGGGAATAGTAGGTACCTATCTTATTTAATCCTTTTATTACCAATCTAGTATAACACTGTTAGAAAACTCTATAGTTTTCATAAATTAAGCGATGTCCTTAAATCAAAGGCTTTGGAAAGATTTAGTTGCGACTTTTTCCAACAAATGAGATTTTGTATAGTACACTCTCTATAGAGAGTATACCATATTATACTATAGTACACTCTCTACTAAAGGATTTGGAAACCTTAATTAATCATACTTTAATATAATTCGCAGATAACTTTACGACTAACCGACTAACCGACTATTGAATGTATGTGTGGTAGCACGTGTACGAGTGTATATCCTATAGGATATATATATGCTATGTATACATAGCGTATAACATATTCATTTGCTTCACTTTGCTCCTCTAGTCAACCGACCTATATTATACTTATATTAGTACTGATCGATTAGTCTCGCCATCTATCTCAATAGAGAACTACGTATATATATATATATATATATATATATATATATATATATACGATTTATGCATGCTCTGGCGGCCTAAACCGGGACTATAGTAGAATATAAAAACAAATATATTTATTTAAATTTTATTAATAAATAATTTTGAAAATAAATTACTTCATATATATAAATATAGATAGTGAGTTATATGTATATATATACAATTTTTATAATCGGTTGCATAATATATATATACACATATATATGATGTCAATCCGATTAATATAAAAATGGAATATCTCTTCAAATCTCTACTATTATTATGAATATATTGGAACCCGTAGTGTACGTGTGTGATGATATAAATAGATAATACACGGTGATGACGTAACGCGGCGGTGTTCTACGATGACGTAATAAGGTGCGATTATGTAACAATACATATCAGACACTCCGCGCACGCGCTATACGTACGGTTAATGGTATCACTTCAGTTGTGGGTGTGTGTGGGGGTGAGGGTGGCGTTGGGGTGGGGACGATTCAGAGGTGGGATATCGGTCGCAAATACACAGTATTAAATAAATAGTGTATAACTAGTAAAACCAATACGTAGTATTGAACGATGGTGCTCATAATAAAATATACGATATAATCATAATAGTATACTACCCTAGTAGTATCTAAAGTAGTATAAAGTAGTATACATAGTATTCAAGTACTACTATAGTAGTATCGGGGGGGTTGTTGTCGTGGTTACTATATCGATCACGCGGGGGCGCTGTTTCCGATAAGCATATCGACGAGAAGCGTGTCGATATCGCGAGTGTGTCGAGCCTTCACAATCTGCGAACAGAACAGCGTCTCCAAACACTGCGGCCATACGCTGCAAAGTTCGGGCAGTACGAGCAACAGCGACGCGTAGCGGAGAGGGTCGCACGACTGCAGAGGTCGTAGACTGTAGGCGTGTAGCTGGCGACGTACGGCGGAGTTCATGCGAGTGACGCGGCCGTGTTCCGCTAGGCGGTGCTGTCCGCCGGCGGAGACGTTCAGCAGCGACACCTCGCGGAGGTAGCGGAACTCGCGAGAGTCCACCGCTAGGCGGGAGCACTTCTCGATGAGCGATACGATGGACGTGACGTCCTTGTCGGTAGGTTTGTGTTCGTCTGCGGCTGTGCGGCTGGAGTCTTCACCGTTTAGCTTAGGGTCGGCGATCACCGAGGTGGTGACGAACTCGAAGTTGGCTTCGGCCATTTCCAGGAGTAGAAGTTTCGGCCACGCATTTTTCAATAGTATGATCTATTCGAGGATCGGGTATTAATAATAATTACACAGGAATATGATTATGAATATATTTATCTATTTCTACTTATAATTAATATAAGTATTATAAACATATTTAATATAAATACAGATACCTGCGACGTCAAATTAATTAAAAAATAAGTAATATGATTATAACTAATACAGAGTACATAAGTATATATATATTATTAAGTACGCACCTTATCTTCGAGCTGAAGGGATGTGAAGTCTGGCATACTGTTGACGAACTGTATGATGTTGCCGAGCCACACGGCGACCCGTCGACTGACGGGTGCCATTGTCTTCTTGGCCAGTTGGACACTTGCGGTGGTGTTCACGTGGGTGGTGGTGGTGGTGGTGGTGGTGTACTGTATTTCGTCGGTACGGTGTGCCGATGTAATACTTTGTTTCGGTTCGGGGACACGACCTTGAGATAATATCGTCTTTAGAATAGAACCTGCATAGAATGTGAGTTATGATTAGTATACGGATGATAATAATATGAATGTGTGCGCGCATTCAGATGTGGAGCATTATTCGCATTGTATTACTGATGGAGATATTGGAAATCTAAATTATATATAAATATATATATATATATATATATATATATATATATATATATATATATATATATATATAGATACATATATGTACATATATGTACATGCATACAATTATAGCAGTGATTTAGTAGATAGTACGTACACATAACTAGAAGAGCTGACTATGATGAAATAGCGAGCGAGAGAGATAAAGGAGCATCTCATCATCAGCAGTCTCCGTCTCTCTCTCTCTCTCTCTCTCTCTCTCTCTCTCGATCACTAGCGCCACCACCAGAACAAAGGCGTCACTAATGGCAACCGCCAGTTTTACTAGATCACGACCTTCATGCTAATTAACTTAGTAATAAATCGCGTTGGGTCGGCGCGCGCACCGTGTGCGATATCGGAGCTCGCACACCTCGGAGCGCGCACACGTGTGTACACGAGTGTCGCATGTGTGACTAAATATGCGCTCCGTCTATTTCGGTGCCGGATGGTTCTATTTATAGGGCGCGGCGGAGATGAGAACGGATGATTTGTCACGTGAGTGGATGTATTTCCGGCTTAGGCGCGCGAGTAGTAGTGGAGGCCGTGCGCAAGGTGCGGGTGCGAGTGCGATAGGGTGGCGGCGGTGCGGTTATTAACCTCGGGTGAAAGTCGGCCGTTTTACGCTGAGATCCATGGGAGTATCATCTTTATATTTCCTCTTCCTGATACCTTCAACTTCCTGTACGGAATAGCGATATAAAATTAATTATGATCGATAGGTAATTAATTAATTGACACTAATGATAATAATGACTATTATTTATCTAACAGCCTGTAGGTAATGAATACACACTCGTGTATATATATATATATATATATATATATATATATATATATATATATATACATACATGTGTGTGTGTATAATATAAATACGTTATGACCATATGTATTAGCAAAGACGTTTAACAGTACCTGTTGTAATTGTTTGACGGTATCGTGAAGTAGATATTTTCTGGTGGTCAGGGTGCTTTGATAATTCCCGGAGGTAAGGGTTCCGTTAAGAACGGCCAGAAGTTTACTGCTGTTACAGGTGCTGCTGTTGATGGTGGGGTTGGGAAGCGTTACACATGTGTTTTACTGATGTTACGTAATATATTGCGTCATCGATGATGTCACTAATAAAGTTACAACCATAAGAGCGTTACTACGGTATAATAATGTATACGGTGAATATATTCATCGTATAAATTAACATATATTATAATATATGTTAATTTATACGATGTATATATTCATACTTTGGTATATATATATATATATATATATATATATAAGTATGTGCGATAATATTATAAGTTAACTTATACCGACAATTATCGTAATACTAGTAGTACTAATAGTGACATATCTATATAATATAAGTAATAGCGGGGAGGTAAGCTCCCCGGTAATAGATCACTGAATTAAATATAGTGTCGTATTAACCTGTACTGGTCTGGAGACGAGAACATACGAGGCGAGTCGGGTAGGGAAGGGGTCAGGTAACCTACGGCCGGACTACGTCTCTCGGACACTTCCGGTCCGGGGCTGTACAGCTCTTGGTCCGACTCGTTCTGAGTGCTGGCCGTCGAGCCAATACTGCTGCTACGACATCGGAACAGATTGGTCTTACGAGACGCCGTGTAGTGGCGCTCGAACGTCGACAGCGACATGATGTTATCGGCTAGCGAAGAGAGGAGGAGGGTTGTCATAACTGTTACGTGAGGGGTAGTAGTATAGATCACGTGTGTGTGTGATGGTGGGGAGCTAGATTGATATGCTGTTAGTTTCGAGGCGAGCGCTTTATATACTGGCGACGAATGAAAACGACGCACGCCCGACGACGCACGCGATACCGTCGCGCCGATTGCATAATACGCCCAACCAATGCCGTTCTATAAATAGATAACGTGACGATACCGATTTACGATCATAACAGAGTTAATGAACACGCGTTATATTTATAGAGTGTTCGTCTATAAATAGAATAGTATTCTATTTATATATGTGTAGGTACTCATGTTAATTCTAGTGATTATAAATATATATATATAGAAGGGACATTAGAGCCATATATGGTTATAAGTGAAAACTTCATCTAAGTTCCTGGATGGGATGAAAGGACTCCACTAAATAAAAAAAAATAAAAAAAAATATATGTATATATATATATATATATATATATATAAATATATATGTGTGTGTGTGTGTGTGTTATTTCAATTAAATTATTACTAAAATATTATGAATATTAAATAATTCCATAAGAGTAATATATAATATATAATATAATATCAGTTTGTATTTGTCTTATACGAGATATAATATATTACACAAAGGAAGTGGTAGTATTCTATATTGGTAGTATCCGATACTATATATAGTATAGTATAGATACCATACTATACTATAGTATGTATTTACTAAAATTGATGCAAATTATATAAAATTGAAATAATATTTATATGTAAAATATTTAAATTTTAAACTTAGAATGCATATTATTTACTCATGTATCGTTCATCTATCTATTATACTCAAAATGATATTTCATAGAAACATATTTGGGATTATTTAAATATTATAGGAACACAATTTATGATGCGAATTGTAGGCAGAGGATGCTGATTGGTTGGGGATTGTTTGTCATTCTTTAAAACATTAAACATTTTTTTAGATATATATTTAATATAGTATCGCGTTAGTTATAAGTAAAGGAATTTAAATCGAATAATAATAATAAAGTAAATACATATATGTATACTCCTGTATTCTAATAACGAAACCAAAAGCTAGATGAGAGATCACCGCGTTGTTCTTGTTCTTGTGTTATCTCTTTTTTCATTAAGAATATAGACTATTTAATTTCTCATATATTATTATATAAAAATGTCTTAGTTTATTACGATATTGATAAAATACAGCATGCTAATGTTTAATTTCACATCGAGCTATACCTATAGGTATTACCTAATGGGTACCTCAAAGAATTAAATATATTATAAAGCATTTCTATTTATTATTAATCTTATTTTCAATGTTTTACATTTAATGTAGGAGTACTATATTAGCTTATAGGATGTTTTCGTTCTGTTTCTAACGAATGCATTCTTAATATATACATATCTGACTTCAGTCGTGCTAAACATATCGCATAGTCTGTCTTTTAAATTTAAAAAATGAATAATGATGAATATATTCTTTTTACTATGTATGTTCGATTGCTGCAATGTCAAGTTCATACATTTGACATACGATATGAATGCTAGTTACCCTATAGATTGAGAGATTACAGATTAAGAGTTACCCTATAGAGTATCGCGACCTATCTGAATGTGTTATCACATTCTGTATCATAACTATAACTATGCACAGATATATCCGCTCCGTTTATATATTGTAATCGTGAACTATCTAGTTGACATCGACATCAGTAAGTTATATATATATATATATATATATATATATATATATATATATAGTCATACTATAATATGACTATTATAATATGACTATTAGAATACTGAATAACAACATATATGTAATACCAACAAGAGTACATTGTTAACAATTAGGGTACAGCGAGTGCTTTTATTAGGGTGTAAGTATTGTCCCCATAGATAGGTTATAGCCGTAACTAATTAGGGTACAATTTGAATAAATACGATTAGTACCCTAACAATTATAAAACCGTACCCTAAATAAGTTAGCGGGTTGTACCCTAATTATACGATACCGTGTACCCTAATGCAATTGTATGATATGTATCATAATTGAATTGCATACATATGTAAATATAATGATCACGTATGCGTGTATACGGGTATACCCTAATATTTAAAATAGCTGTACCCTAATAAATATATAGAGTATAATATTACTCTATATACTCTATATACTCTATATTATAATATTTAACATATATGTACTCTAAAATTGTACCCTAGTGAGTTTAAAAGTCGTGTACCATATTTAGGGTACATGGTAAATTGTTGTGATATTTTAACGACCTGTACCCTATAAAACGAATTCGCTGTAACCTAATTGTTAACAGTGTATAAGCTATAGAGTATAACAATAATGAATCATATTATAATATATAGTATACTATAGTATACTATTGTATACTATAGTATACTGTAGTATAAATATATGTATTATTATTAATTAATAATTAATATTATAACCAATAATTGTAGTATTTATCAATTTTAAAATAATATTTTAAATATTCTATTATATTATATTTATTCATTAAGCTTAATTAAAGCAGTTAGTTATATTATTAAATCACTTCTTGTAACCAATAACCTTGTAACCAATTTGTTTAGACACTGCGATCAACATCAGTAATTTTCGGCGGTGTATATTAATTATTATAAGCTATATTAAATAGATGTGTTTTCAATTTGACTTTAAAGGTGTGGTCAGAAACTATAAATCTAATTGAGTGAGGTAGGGAGTTCCATAGTTTAGGTGATATTATAGAAAAAGAAGATTCCTGTTTTTTATTAAGTGATAAAGTTATTGGTATATTTAGTTTGTATTTATGTATTGTTCGTTGTGGTCGGGATGACTTCTCTAAACATAACATTACTGTTTATGTAATAATACATTTAATATAATTAAATTTAATTAAAATTCGTCATATTTATGATACATAAGATTATTTATGTATTACATAATACTAATCAATCATTCATAAATAAATGTTAATTATTTAACACTAAAATTTCAAAAATATTTTACCCATGATTCCTAAAACCTGAAATCAAGCCATCAATATATTATATCACCTCAGGATACATAACAAGTACATCAACAGCCAGACAAAATGCTATACCAGTGTGTAATACATATAAATCTACATCGTAAACATTATATATATATATGTGTATGTGTATATGTATGTGTATGTATGCGTATGTGTATATGTATATATGTGTGTATGTGTGCGTTCGTATGTGTGTATGTGAGTGTATACGTGTGTGTGTGTGTGAGTGTGTGTGTATGTGTGTATGTGTGTGTGTATGTGTGTATGTGTGTGTGTGTGTGTATGTGTGTGTGTGTGTGTATTAATATATCGTGAGTTATGCAATAGATCAGTAAGATAAGATGTAAGATTAGATGTAGCGGATAGCGTACGAGTGCAATATACCATTAAATAGTATACATGCATGTAAGAATACAGATACGAATATTGATACGAATTCGAAGACATTTCTTGTATCAGTTTCTCAGAAATATCATAATACCACTTAAGGCAACCTTCAATTACGATGTAATGACCTTAACTATATTACTGCATACAAACACGCGCATACACACATACATACATGTACGCGGACATACACCCACTCACACATTATTTTTTATTATATTGTAATGAATTCTAGATAACAATGGGAAATAATGAATTCTAGATAATAGAGGGAAGCGATATAATATTGTTAAATGCATATTTTAATCACATGTATAATGTATTCTGTACATTGTACATCACTATGTAAGAATAATGAATATATAACGATGATTCAACATGAAAGGTTGCGATATTAAAATACATCTTAGAGTTTGAATACATATAATGAACAATGGAAAAGTAAAATAATTATAAAGATAAATTATCATAAACGTTGCTGATCAAATCGATGATAATCATATGTCAAGTTAAGAGAACAAAGACTTGATATGATGATGTTAGTAATATTGTATAATATACATTAATGAATTAACTTACAACTATATATAGTTAAAACTATTAAATATGTTATATCGTAATGATAACAATAAACGAATATTTCTAATAGGTATACTTAATGTGTTCCATCGATATGCATATGCTTAATACATGTGTTAATATATGTGTTGCTTGATTAATATACTTAATCCGGCATACGCATATATTTGTATTTTACGATACACCATCAATCTATGATTATACGGCATAGAAGTTTCAGATAATTATATTTAAAATGTTGTATACGATGTTATGTTTTTCTAGTCATAATACTTGTGTAGGCTTCAGTTAATGGTTTAGGTTAGGTTAGGTTAATACATGGGTTAGGTATAATAGTGTGTAGTTAATCTCTAAGTGACTTATACAAAATAGTATGCATATGAATATGTTATTTATATACGTCATAATATACAATACACGTTATGTCACTCGCATCCGAGTCATGTATGATAAAGTGGCATTATTGTCGTTATTGAGTTAATAGTATTTGTTAATTGTTAATAATATATCAATTCATATAAAATTATATTATATATGTTATATTTAGTATATATTTATATATATATATATAAATATATACATATTAACAAATGGTAAACGAGTACTATATATTTTGTATTATTATTTTTTTATTATATCATTTGTTAATTTTATATCTTAACCATATGTAACATGGCATTTATAAATCATTATATATATTCGTTTATATTCGTTATTTGTTTTTTATTATTATTATTGTTTTATGTCATTTTGTTTGTTTTAAACAATAAACTATATCTATCTATCTATCTATATATATGAATTACGGTTCATACAAATAATACTGCAGAATCACGATACTTACAAATAGCAGAGGTTATTTAATGAAATCTGCGAAAAACATCATGTATGATTCTTGTCCGCACAAAAACCAGAAATATGTTGTTAATATATAGATGTAAATCGAGGTGAAGAACTATAGATGTCGTATGACAGCGTTGTACGTGTAATGTACGTGTAATGCCTTAGTAATAACTTAGTGACCTATCTCTGTACATCTATAGTACAACAGATGTGGCTGGTAATTGCAGTGCTTCCCGCATCCCCCATACCTGTATACGTATTTCATTTGTTCACCGTTATAGTAATTATACATTTAAATATAGTATATGTATATATATACTATATTATTACTATACTAAATATAGTATATATATTATAAAATATACGTATACGTTAAGTATAATAAACATATATATATATATATATATATATATATATATATATATAGTATATAGTATATATAGTTTATATAGTATATTGCATATTTTAGATAATTATAGAAAATTACTGTATATTTCTATGAAATATGGCAAAATTATATAGATATATATATATAGGTATATATAAGATATATATATATATATATATATATATATATATACGTATACGTTCAATATAATAAACATATACTAAATATTGTACATAATTATAGAAAATTATTGTATATTTCTATGAAGTATGGCAACAATATATAGGTATATATATAGGTATATATATATAAACGTATACTAAATATTGTACATAATTATAGAAAATTACTTTATATTTCTATGAAGTATGGCAAAATTATATAGGTATATATATAGGTGTATATATATAAGGTATATATATATATATATATATATATATATATATATATATACGTATACGTCAAATATAATAAACGTATACTAAATATTGTACATAATTATAGAAAATTACTGTATATTTCTATGAAGTATGGCAAAATTATATAGGTATATATACAAGGTCACCATTACCTATAGAGATACATCGATATTATATAATGTGTACTATAATGCGTACTAATTATATAATAAGTGCCCCAGTGGTATAAGTGCACTGGTATGTCGACATGTTACGTAGACATTTGCGTGGCCTTAGAACCAATTCTGCGATTCTAAGAAATAGCGATAACGATCTATCCACACACATATACGCACACACACACACACACATATACGCACACACATATATATACGCACATATACGCACACACATATATATACGCATATAAAGAAAACTGAAATACTAATTGAAAAAAGAATACTAATTGAAATAATGACATTAAATTAATCAAATAAACTATATTAATCTAACTATCTACGTACATTGTACGCCATTGTACGGCGCATGTATACATACAATGTGTACACACAGTGTGCGTAGCACATGCGGACTTATATACGTATATACCGTATATGATATACGCACATATATGTACATATACGAACATATATACGTATATACGTATATATACGTATATATATATATATATATATATATATATATATATATACAGTGTGCTCTTGCCGTCGTACACTGTACACTTTACTCCGCCAAGAGTTGTCTTACTACAAGCGAGAAAGAGAGAGAGATAGCGCGAGAGATATTCGGTTACGGCGAGGTCAAGGGTCAAGGGTAGGCGTTGATCGCGCACGCGCGTCTATCGTCCTCTATATGGACGAGACGTCGAGGTCAATAGCGATCCACCACTACCATCACGTGACCACTATACCAAGGACATAGCCGCCGTCCTTAGCCACCACCACCGCTATGTATACTATAAGCTATATAATAACGCCGTTAGCCTTACTTATTAATGCGCGTCAGTGATTGTGGATGTTTGAGTGTTTGTGTGTAAATGTGTGTGTGTGTGTATTCGTCGTACACACTGTTAATATTAATATATATATATATATATATGCATATATAAAAATAACATTATAATGTACTAGAGTATAATAGAATATTATTAATATATTAATCGATATGTTCATTATATTTCGTTTACGTATACTATAATTTACAAATAATAAAGTATACTAAAAATAGATACTACAATTGTGCATTTATCTTACAATATGTTCCTACACATTATGCATACATATATAAATGCCCCATGTTAACATTATATATTTATTCTTCGTTAATATATTATTATTATAAAATATACAAAATAAGTATATATATATAGAGATATATTTAATGTATACATGTACATTGTTATTTTACGATATACAGTGTATAGTGTACATTTTACATTGTACGATGTACATTATACATTTTACATATTGCACATTCTAAATTTCACTATTCAACTATTGTCATGCGCAGTAATCAGAAGTTAAATACACAAGTCTACGTAGATCGTCTGTATACCACTACAGTCGGCTACGCGACGTGTGCGAGTGTGCGTACCGGTGCGCGCGGGTGCGGGGGTGTGTGCGCTCGCACCGATCTCGATTACAATAAGGCCGCCAGAGAGCGCCACGACGCTAGTAACTCTATTCATCGGCCGGCGACGATTCAAGGTCGCGGCGTGTCATTGTATTATTGATTCTCTCACTCGATCTCTCGGTGAATGTGCATTCACGCGACCTATACGCACACTAGCGTGCTGTACACACCGCATTTCACAACCATGTATACATATATATACACACACACACACATATATATATATATATATATATATATATATATATACGTTTTATTATATAATATTTCACGCGTGCTATACGTTTTGTAATTCCTATTACACGTGTTGACATATATGCAAATATATTTAGCCTATAGGCTGTTCGAATACACACTGGCACACACACACATACACACACACACACACACACACACACACACACGTATATAGGCGATCTAGGCCCGTGAAATAGGGCGGTGCTTGGGTTATAACTATTTATAATTATTTATTAGTAGAATCGGTTACCTGTATAGAAGTGAAGTCAAGTAATTGTATACTACGTATATATATATATATATATATATATATATATATATATATATATATATATATATATATATATATACTGACCCCGTTTGGAAATTACAACTGCAGTCGTTGTGAAATAGAGGAGTAGTCTATTTTTTATAAACTGTTTATTATATTTGTGCAAATAAATTATGCAAATATATGTGTGCGTATGTGTGTGTGCGTGTGTGTGTGCGTGTGTGTGAGATCGCTAACGACGAGATTTACGATGAGTTCTACTATTGTTGTTGTTGTTGTTGTTTACGACCCTGCGGTGTACACAGGTCAACGTGCCCAGGGTACATTGTACACGTAATGTTTAATAATGATATTGTAATATAAACTTATATATATATATACCTATAGGTAGTATAGCCTGCAACATATGTTTACCCCTAAGTCAAGTTGCCACATGTTCTTGATGTAGATTACGTATACATGCATTGTGTTTAGATCGATATCAATACGGAAGTAGGTTTATAGTATACAATACATACGGAAATGAGTTTTGTGTTTATATATATGTATTACACATTATATAATATAATGTATACGATACGGTGTGTATACAATATAATTAGTACATCGTTACTGTTTCACAGATAATATTAATACGCCAAATTTACGACGTACCACCTATATAGGTGTATTTTGTATATTTACGAATAGTATACTATAATAGTACACTATAGTATACTATAAATAAAGAGTAGCCCTACATCAAATAGACCAACTAACTCCGACGATGATGAAATTAAAAACAAACTAAACTCTTTGTTTACGTAACGATGCCAAGTAGGATACAATAAGAACTACGCAACTATCAAGGTCGCTCTCGGATAAACACACCACAAACCCACACACCCACACACCCACACCCACACACCCACACCCACTCACCCACACACCCACACACCCACACACCCACACACACGCATTAGCATAGGAACACGTCAGCACGATAGATAGCACAGCAATACAATGCATGCATAGTTGTTGAAGTTACATAGTTGTTGCAATCAACGACCGCGCCTGTAATGCGTATTACTAATGACTACTGCGCCGCACCTATGTGTAGGCGTATGTGTGGTGGTAGGCGTCGACCGAGCGGTACAGGCATGCCACCATTATATCGGTGACATAATAGTCACTGTCTATAGGCTTATCTTACTTGTGACATGCGCAGTAGTAGTTGTAATACACGCACATTCCACAGGGGTGCTCTAGTAATTGCTAAGTCTGCATTGTATATATATACACGTCTATAGACCCTCTACGGATATATAAAGAGGCTGAATATATCTCTATATATAGGTCTATGCATAGTTCTGTATAGGTGTATATCTTCCCTATAGAAGGCTGTATATATTCATATGAATGATGCTATATATACAACTATAATTGTATATATGTTCCCTTTAGAAGGCTGTATAGTGGTATATTTACCCAGAAGTAATACCATTATTATTGTCGTTCATTTCGTATTGATATTATATACCTTTATATACATATATTTTAGTTTCTATAGTTAACCATTAATATTATATTACAACATATATTATAATCACGAATTAGCCTGGTGATTATATAATACATGCATCCTGCAACAGGATTCCTGTTATTAATTGTAAAATTGACAAGATGCATATGTTATATTGGTATGACATATTATATTATATATACACTATTATGTTAGTATGATCATTATATAAGTATACTTATTATTGTTATAACTAAAGATCTACAAATTATAAATAAAATATGTATTTGATTAAATATTACAATTATAGCTTTATCTACACATGTAGTAGTAGTCGTAGTAGTAGTAGTAGTAGAAGTATGGGCGTCAGAACGGGGTGGGGGGTTTGGGGGTTGCAACCCCCCCTGGAAAAATAATGGAGGGGTTTTGATACCTACAATTTTGATACCCTGCCATTTAGGTAAAATGAAGAATTTTTCTTATGACCATTTTCTATAATGTGCGATGGAACCCAAGATATAACTTTTGAAAACCAGGAATCGATTGTGATTAGATACATTGATGAAAATCTAAAAGTACAAGAACAATTTATATGAATTTATTCATCTACATCAAGTACTGACGAATCTATTGCAAATATTCTGAAAGACACCATTATTCGTCTCGGTCTATCCATGTTTAATTTACGTGGACAATGTTATGAAGGAGCCTCTAATGTGTCAGCTGTATACAAAGGAACACAATCCATGATACAAAAAGAACAACCTTTGGCATATTACACACATTATAGTTCTCATCGCCTAAATCTTGTTTGTAAATATGTTGCTCAATGTAAAGCTTTACTTGGTTCTCTATCCATTGTGAATGATATTGGTATTATTTTTAGCAAATCTGGAAAATTTAGAGATTTATACTAATCTATTGATAATGATAACACCAGATTCAAATCAATATGTCCTACAAGATGGACATTTAGATGTAAGGCTATATCAGCAGTCTTAAATAACTATTTAGATATTATAAATGCATTAGAACAACTGACAATGGCAAACGGAAATAGTACTGAACTAATCGACAAATCATATAAGAATACTCTACTAGAAACATCTAGATATATTTCATTAAATATAGCATTTGATATATTCACTTTATTAGAAAAATTGGTTAGTGTTACCTATAGATTATACTAATTATTCTTGATTACAGAAATATATATTTATATTAATTATATTAATTTATATTTATATTAAAAGTATAAGTTATAAAATATATTTCATTAGATAAGTGTAATTGTATCAAAGGCTACTCTCAATGAAGATGTTGTTTTACTCATTAATATGTTAATCGACACAGTACAGAACAAACGAATGAATTATCACATTTATTTAGAAAATATTTTAAAAGAATCTGAAAATCTAGATTTGCTACCATTACGTAATCCTAGAAAACGTAAAATTCCATCAAACTTTGTATCCTATATTAATATATATATATATATATATATATAATCTTATGTATTTGTAATTATAAATATTGTTAGACTTGTTAATGGAAAAGAAAATAATTTTTATTACGACATCAATGATATCAATATTATACTGAGGTTGTACACACATAATCTATTTATTTAATATTTTTTTAATAATAAAACATTAGAAAAGAACACATGGAAATATATGATATCGATATGATTTTTGAAAAATAATCAAAGTATAATTTCATATGAAAAATTATTAAATACAAATATAATTGAATTGGTGAAGTAAGTATACTTAATTAAGGATATTTATTTATCTGAAAAATTAATAAAACATAATATAGAATATTTACTATATTACAAATACAATATTCTATATTATATTTTATTAATTTTTCAGATAAATAAATATCCTTAATTAAGTGTTCAAGATTTAAAACTCGAACTACCTATGTTCAAGAACCATTTCAATTCTCAATCTTTAAAAGAATCAGTATACTGATTCTCTATAGAGAATATGATCAATGCAAAATATTGCATAACATAATTATTTTTAGGTATGTACTAATACATATATATATATTATATAATATTTATATATAGAATATATATATATATATATATATATATATATATATTATCTTATTTTCGGGCGACGGCATAGAAAAGATGTTGATCTTTATCTGAATCCCTTTAGAGGAAATAACAATATAATTAATTTATATACTTCATACGAAAAAAAATTACAACTTTATTCTAATAAATATTTATTATTATTATTATTATTATTATTATATATTTATTAATTTAATATTAATTATTTTTATAGAAACAACAAAATTAATCAATTTATTGATGGTACAACCAAGTACGTCAGTGTCCTGTGAGAGAATCTTTTCTATGTTAATGTTAATGTTAAGAAGATTGAAGACGTGGTTAAGGTCACAAATCACACAGCAACAAAATAAACATATTGGCTATCTGCAATGAACATCAGGATATATTAGATTCTATTGACAATAATAAATTTATAAAAGAATTTTGCCAAATATAGAAATAATTTTAGAAAACATTTTTTAAATATAATATAATAAATATATAAACGATTTTGGGATTTATTCTTGTTATAATATACATATTTATTTAAAATATTCTAGATATGTTCATTATAGGATTCATATTTTGTTAATTAACTCAGTATACTTATAATTATATGTTTTAACATTTAAAATAAATCATAATTTGTACTCTATTATATGTTACAAGATATATTTTATAATAATGACGGTCTAGTATTTAGTTGATAAATTATACTTATTTCTTAAAACCCCCCCTGGGAAAACTAGTTCCGGGGGCTATAAGTAGTAGTAGTAGTAGTGGTAGTAGTGTATGTATCAACAATATTGTATTCTATTGATATAATACAATAATTCTAGTATAATAAGATAATTGGTATAATAAGTATAATATATAGTTTATATATAGTTACAAAATAATATTTTATTTATTAAATTCAATATATTAACTAAAATATAAAATTAAAATAATTATAAGAAAATTGGTTTATATATATATGTAAAATTCAACTATAGTTATATACCCCCATTTTCTAACCTATATTTAAATAAAAATCTAAATACCCTCAACCTATTTCAGAAAATTATTATTACTTTTATTTGTTTGTATTTAATAGTAGTAGTAGTAATATATGCGTCATAATTATATGACCTATGGGTCGACTAATAGGTCGACTCACACGAACTCAGTTTTACCCAAAATGTGTTGTATTCTATTTTTATATGTAATATAATATATAATACCTAGCTGATATTTACACTGTGTACAATGTACTACAACTGTACAATGTACAGTGTATGTGTGAAAATAAATGTGTAGTTACATTATATGTAATAGAAATATACAAATAGAATACTATACTTATATATATATATATATATATATATATAGTAATTATGTATAATACATATGTATTATATTAAGTATATAGGATATTATATGTATTATTAACATATATGTATACATTATTTCTGTATTTAAATATACAAATCTATATATATACAAGTTCTATGAGTTTACATATTAAGCGTATACGATATAGCGCATAATATATTATAGTGAGAATGTTAATGTAGAGATAAGAAAGCCTTGAAGAGGTGACAAAGTACAAGGTTTCATAGCTATATGTCAATATATGTATATATATATATACATAAATGTATATATATATTATATATAATATATATAATGTGCGAATGTTATTGCGTGTTTGGGTATGTTAATTTAACGTTTAGAGGGATCCGATGTATGGGTTTATAAATAAAATAAATTATGTGTACATCAATTCTATCTCAATTATTTATAATACATTTAATATAAGATATTTATATACATTTATTATACACATGTTATATATATACAGTTTGTTATGTAAACAAATATTATATAACACTCAAAGTTGGAGTTTCCAACATACAATTAATTCCTAATACAAAATTAAAATTTATTAAACCACGGATATAACGGACTATTAAACTATATAAATATATAGGGTTACGATTGCCTAACCTTGCATATTAGATACGAGGAGGATGGTATTCAAAGAAGCTAGAAGTAGAAGTTTGAACACACGATGCTCTCTGCACGCGTTGTGTACATTAACTGAAGTTTAAACAGAACTTTCAACAGACGATATTTTATTTATTTACAAAGGGGGCGTGTTTAACTATACAACTACATACGAACCCTACATTACCGCGGTATTCGCATACTTATAAAGTTTATATTTAATATATATATATATATATATATATATATATATACGTGTGTATATAGAAAACACACACATATACACACATACACACATACACACATACGTACATATACACATATATACACATACATACACATACCTACACATACATACACATACACACACATACATACACATACATATATGTATATATATATAATAAGTAATTTATAAAATATTCTATATATATTATTAGGGGAAAGTCTCCGATTACCGACCCCTAAATGATTATTTGTAATAACTTATTCAATATTAAATATATTTATTTGAAATATTGTAATTAGGGTAATATTATGGCAATGAATAATGTGGCTATTTAAATTTTTGATATAATTATATTTACAAGAATAAACAGGGGGTCGGTAATCGGATACCTGTTCCTAATTTTATGTTTTAATAGTAATATTAAATTTAAATTTAAACTTTGTAGTAATTATATTAAAATAGTGTATATTATTATTTACTATTTATTTATTAATCAGTATTTATATAATCAACTGTAATCATGAATCCTAAATCTATATCAATGATATATCACAAATAACTTACGACATATTTTAAAGTAAAATACGGATCTATTTTAATTGGATATTATAAATCACATGGGGTCGGTATTAGGATAATTTAAGGGGTCGGTAATAGGAAATGCATATGGGTTGCTATAATTAAGATATATTGGTTAATATCTATTCAAATTAAATTATTTTTTTAATAGTTATAAACATTTTATTGATCTACATATATTATGCGCAGTATTAAGTTTTCTTTTAATTAATAAAGTATTTATAATGATTTAAAAAAGTTATTATTCAAATATTTAAAAAGTAAAAACAGAATATTACTTTTTATCAAATAACAATTGTAGGATTTCATATTTATTAAAACAAAATATGTATTCATATGTATCATTAAATTGCTAACAGTTCATGTATATATCATTTTGTGATATCTCTTATAGTTACTGAGATACGGCAGGGGGTCGGTATTAGGAGGGGGTCGTTAATCGGAGACTTTCCTCTATATTAATAATTATTAATAAATTATAATTTATTAATAATCAATTCATATTCATGTACCGTTATTAATTAACTATCCATAATTATAATATTATGCATAACTATATTATTTAATACAATTAAACATATTTATGGATAAACTATTAAATATTTTTTAAATTTGAATAAATTATAATATGTCATATCTACATCAATATTTATAGTAAACTTCATACTTCTTTAAACAACTTTCTATTTACGTTTGTATCGATTCCTGAGTGTCTTAATGATAATCGGTTTAAAATCGATTCCTAACATTCGGAAACGGTTTATGTGAAAAAGATTCTTATATTGCTATAAGAACCGATTTAGGATCCTATTTGAAATCGATTCCTAAACTATTACTATAGGAATCGGTTTAACATGAGTTGTTGTAATATTTTAATAAATATTAGTATCGTAGCAAAGTATTAACTCATATAGTTAGTTTTAAAAACTTAAATTCAATAATAATAACATTATAATATTGAATACAATATTTAATCAATATTCAATTGTTATATATTCAATATTGAGCAATTAGTTCAACATGGTTTCCAATTTTATTATCAATATAATTATGATTAAAATTGTAGTTCAAGATGTCACTTAAATGAAATTATGATATTTTAGAAAAATACATAGGATTACTTAAATAATTTAGTTTTAAATATAATATTTTATTTATTAAATTCAATATATTAACTTAAATATAAAATTAAAATAATAATTAATAATTAATTTGTATAAATTTCGATAATTTTCGATAAATTTCGATAAATATAAATTGTATCAATATATTAAAATAATTAATAGGTATAATATTGTATTATTTCTATATTAAAAAATAATATACCTATAACTTAGGTAAAACAACATCAATAACTTAAGTTTTTCAATACCGAATCTCAATAATTAATTTTGGAATCGATAATAATGCTATTTTTCAAATTCTAAAAAGATGCTAATTTGCAGATACATTGATGGCGGTAATATGAAGAATGAAGGAAAGTGTAGAATCAAAAATTACGCCTAAGTTGGATGCATTAGGGGAAGGATAAATTATAATGTTATCAATAAGAAAAGGAGGGAAGTCAGTGGGATATATAGAAAGATTCAACAATGTAGTTTTTGAGGTATTAAGGAGAATATTATTAGAAACAAACTATTCTTTATGTCATTAGCATAATTGGAGAGTTGATTATTGATACCTGGTGATGAATTAGTGGGAAGAAACATGTATAGGTATATGTAATCTGCATATATATTGTAATAGATATTTGGATATTTAGATATTATGGATGGTAGTGGATATAAATAAATAGAGAAAAGTGAAGTACCTATAGGTAATATATTACATCTCCCCGAGGAACAAAATATTTCATAGGAGAAGGGGAAGACAAATAATTATATATTTTTTCATTGCTGCTACGGCTAGATAGATATTAAGTAAACCATGAGAGGGTAAGGTTTCTAACTCCAAGAAGGAGTATACATGACAGTAGCCAATAGTATTGCAACTATGGATATGTCCAGCATGACTATTTGACAGCAATTATTATTATTAAGGGTAGAAGTAATGACATAAATTACGTTTAGTAATGCTGTTTCTGTGAAGTGTACTCAGTGAAAACCTAGACTAGCAAACTAGCAAAGGAATATGGAGGTTATTGGAGGTTAAATAGGACATTAGTTGACGAGATATAACTCATTCCAAAATATTACTCACCAAAGGTAGCTAATAGGGCGATAATTGAGAAGTTATTCTGGATCGAGTGCAGATTTGTTAATAATCGGAATGATCATTGCTTTTTACAAATGAAAGGGAAAGTACCGTCATTTATGGAATATGATGTTAATGATGTTACAGATAGTTGGACATAGATAATCGGAGTTAAGTTTTAAAATAGATAGTGGAACAGGATAGGAGGCAGATATCAAAGTTGAAGCCAGTAGGTGTTAAGTTATGAGAGATATATGTGGCTGACGAAAATTACTTAAATAATTAGATATAGGTTAGGTAACCACGATTGAAGAATAGTTTGCTGTAGAATTATGGTTCTTGATCTTTATTATGATGTCCAGTAAACAACAACATACAAATATGATTCTGCATATTTATTTGACAACATATTATGCACTTAATATGTTCCTAATAATAATATTTTTTTGTTAAATAAATATTTTTAATTAAAATCGTATTTGCGTGATACCATATTAATATGAACATAATATGTTGTCAAATAAATATTTTTATGAACATTATAATTGTGTGTAAAATATTAATATAAACATATTATTATGCACTTAATTTGTAAATTCTAATAATATTGAAAAAGAATTTATATATTTGACTGGAGATGAGTTGAAAATAGAAATGTAACCTAATTATATTATTTATATTCATCTTATACTATCATAAAAGAATAATTAAACTTCATTTCCATAAACCCTTATACCACCCCAATTATAAAAAAACTACCTTTATCCACTCGAACCTGTCTACCTATCGACCCATCTCTCAGCTTTTATTAATATCTAAGACCTTGGAGCGAATTGTATCTGTTCAACTTATACACTACATTACTACCAATTCCATTATTGATAATTTTCAAAGTGCTTACTTAATCCATCGGAGCATTGAATCAGCATTGAATCTTATCATTAATGATCTATAAATCCTATATAAGTATACTCCTATCCCTTAACAACAAAGACCCTACTGCCTTGTGTTACTTGACCTATCCAGTGCCTTTGACACTCTAAACTATTACCTTCTTGCTTTACGAATCAATGAAATCGGTATGCATGGTCAAGTACACAGCTGGTTTCTGTCCTTCTTTTCCTTAAGGTCCTCTTCCGTGAAAATTAACTTATCCTTCTCTACTCACTTTATCAGCACTCATGGCGTTCCAAACGGATCTGTACTATACTATATTATACCCATAAAATCCACATTTCGTAAATATCCTTACATCCACTATCATCTATTTGCCGACGATCTACAGTGTAGATTCTACACAGTTATACTTCTTTTCCTATTTACTGTGACACCAACTCTATTCAACTGTCTATTTTCAACTGCCTCACAGAACTTACTGACTGGTTCTC
Source organism: Osedax fenrisi (assembly GCA_964019155.1). Taxonomy (NCBI): domain Eukaryota; kingdom Metazoa; phylum Annelida; class Polychaeta; order Sabellida; family Siboglinidae; genus Osedax; species Osedax fenrisi. Next base: position 15,842,489 of record OZ025240.1, read on the forward strand.
CCATAATTCCCTATCATTTAATATGACAAAAACTGACACCATTATTCTCTTCAGACATACCTATCCGCTAATCATCACCCAACACTTTTTACTATCATCCTACCTCACAATGCATAACAACTCTTGGTTTCACCATCAACTTCCACCTAGATTACTCTGACCATATATCTATAAATATTCGCAATGCCAACTATTTTCTTTATAATATTAGAAAATCACCAATAAATAGACTTTTTCAATGACTAAAAGTATAATACACTCGCTAGTTTTCAGTAGACTTATATACTACTGCTCACTTTTATGTAATATACCTCTAACCCTTATGCTTAAACTTGAGATGATAAAACGACGTGCTATATGAACCCTTTATAAAGTGAAGTTCTCTTCAATAGTATCGATATCGACCCTAATGCGATCACTCGGCTGGCTTAAGTTTAGTTATCTCTACATGTACAGACTACTATGAATAACTCACAAGGTTATCCACCTTATATATCCCGAGTACCTAGCAGATATGATCAGTATTCAGACCCTTAGTCGAGCTAGCAGGAAATGTCACACGATGACAATTGTGCATAGCTCGACTCCCTTTGCTAACTCTGAATCCGCTTTCTCTGCGATAGCTCCACAACACTGGAATGATCTACCATATGACATTAGGTGTTTGAAAACCCTGTCACTATTTAAATTTAAACTATCCACGCACCTGTTAACATTATAACATACCCTTCATTTTCCTTCATTTTTATTGTACTATATTAATCTTATTTCTATTTACTTCTCATATGACGCCCATAACCACCACGTGATTTTGTAGTCAATAAACATTTTAAAATAAAATTTAATTTGTATTTTTAAAAACAAACAAAACGTCTGAGGAAAATATATATTTCAATGAACATAATTAACTAAAATTAATGTTGAAGCTGATGGGATATCACTTTCTATATTAAAAGTATTAGGAAAAACCTTTATTAATCATTTTTAATTTATATTTATTCAGGTAATAATTCGAATATTTGGAGAACAAAAATTATAATCATACCAATTTTAAAAAAGTGACCCATAAAATTCAAATAACTAGATTACGATTTTAATAACATGTTTATAATTATAAAGTATTATTTTCTAACCAATTAATTTTGTATTACAAATCCAATATTTTATTAACAAAATATCAAAATTGAAGTGTTTCTTAAATAAGTGTGTACTTGTTTACAGTAAAATATTATCAGAATTATAATTAAATTATTTATAGATATTGGTATACAGAACAGAATAATAACTTATTTGTCGATAATATATATATATATAAATATATATATATATATATATATATATATATATATATATATATATAAGTATATATGTATATGTGTATGTACTGCGTGTATTGTTCAGTATTTTATAAAACGAGTCTTTAAATATTATTTAGAAGGGAAATTATATAATTGTATATAAATAAATTATCGGTTCTCGTTAAAACTATGGATGCATTAACATGAGAGCGAATTCAAAGGGGCATTAGATCCATATAGTTATATATATAAATGAAAACTACTTCTAGGTCCTGGATGGGATGATAGGACTCTACCAAATAAAATAACAACAACAAGATATGTATGTATATATATATGGTCCGGGCGAGGCTCGAACTCACTTCCTACTACTTGTTGATTTTATTCTTCAATTATTTATGTCAAATATTTAGTACCACAAAGATAGGTTTAAGGTCCAATTTTATTTTGTATTATAAATAAATAATATTTATAATATAATCTCTTCATAAATCATATTTAGTGGAAAGTAACCTAATAAGGACACTTTAACAATAAATGTTAAAGTTTTCTTAATATTTTATGACTAAATATTTGTATTCAAAAATTACGATATATTAATATTATATGATTATAGATATTATTGTGATTTTAATTAATCTTTTTATCAAATTGATAACAGGGATGTCCCTATTCGGTACCTATGTCCGAATACGGACAGTGTCCGTCGACCACCCTGGGTTATAATACGACACTATATATATATATATATATATATATATATATATATATATATATATATATATATATATGTATATACATAATAAAAACTAATACAAATCACAGAATAAAGTACATACATATAAGCACCCTACATAAACATATTTTTACAGAATATCATGCATACGTGTATACTATACATAATATTAGATAATATAAAATAATGTTTATAAATATAAAATTAAAAAATAATAAATATAACAAGAAAAATGAAATATACATATTAACAAAAACTTACACAAACAAATTTTATTATGCTAATATTTAAAATAAAATTCTGGAATTCATACTGATTTCAAAAATATATATCAACATGTGATGCTTTGATAAAATATATTGATTACTTGAATATCAATCATACATTATTCATATCCACAATATATATTGATTTAAAAAAGGTAATCAAAACTTTAAATCATGACATTTTATTAAGGGTAAAAGCCAACGTTAAAATATGAATAATATTTTAATTTTTTAATTTTTTTTTATTACGTATTATCCATGTTCAGTATCTTATTTATCACAAGGTAAAAAATTTAACACTATTTTAAAGTATTTTTTATCAATATAAAGTGTTTTATTAAATCAATCGAATTAAAAATCATATGAAATTGACAAAACTATTTATTTAAAAAAAACTTTCTATGTAATTTTCTCCAGTTTTAACTTTGTGTACTTAGTAATAGATGTACATGACTACTAACTTATTTGTTTATTAATATTATTATCTGACATTTATACATATAATACTATATTAATATTGGCAGGATATTGTATTATATTTTATAAATAAATTATAATAAACTTCACATTTTGAATAACAAAATATTAAAAATATTTCAACTATTTTAAAATATTTTGTTTTCATAAATTTAAATATATTATATTTATAAAAAACCAATAATATTATGCAGTAGAATAATATCTATTGAATACAAAAAGGTACTTCGTTATATTTATTAATTTAGTATCCTTAAAACGTTAGCTAGATCTAGAATTAACATGGTAAACCCCAATGCCAGCTTGCACCCTTAAATAAATTATATATATATAGTTTCAGATGTAGCACTATTTCACTATTAAAAAGCTATTTGACAAATAGGTACCAATATGTGGACTTATATATACGTATATATATATATTTATGTTACTAATAAGCAAAAAAATTTAAATAATTATAGTTAATATAAAGTAATAATTTAATCACAGTAATTCAATGCCATATGAACTATGAAAAATATACACTTTAAACTAATTACATATATTAACACCGGTATCTATGATATTTGTACTAAATGTATTCAATAATTTGATATTTAATTGGATTATTATTTGATTTAGGTTACACACATATGCAACCCTTGATAATTTATCGTATAATGACCTATATATATAATATATTTAAGATAATATAAATTGTATTATTGTATTCATTGTAAATAAAAAAGACAATAAACGGACAAATAAAATAGTCAGAAGTCTTTCGAGGTAGTTGACCTTAATAATGCCATATGCATAATATATTATATAACAATTATATTTTTTAAATACCTCAATCATCTTGCTTATATCCATAGATAGCCCGGCCACCAAACGGATTACCTTGAAACTTCTCTACATTTACTTATACCTAAATGTCCCTCATGTATTCGCTTACGTATATATATGCGCTCGTTAGTTGGTATTAAAAGTATATTACCCTGTAATAAGATCCCGTCTACTTCAGTTATATGCGCTTGCATATCCCAATATGGTTTTAGTATAGTATCTAACGATGATAAATATGTAGTTCAGCCTATTGGGTGTACTCTCTAATGATTTACATATCGTATCGCTTACTTGAGCTTCTTTAATATTACAAAGTGTTATCCCATATATATCCTCTATTCTAAAATGTAATTGCATAGATTCGACTTCATCAGTATACTGATAAAGTCGAAGCTATCTATGGATATATTCTTTATTTTCCCCGGTTCTCGTGATAACAGGTCAGGTACATAGTTTTCTTTACCTGGTATTTATCTGATTTAATAAGCATATTTCATTCCTTTAAAGCCACATTATCTGAATTCTAGGAGATAAAGTGTCTACATCTTTTTGTGTAAATATTAGGGTTAATAGTTTATGATATGTATCTATTTTAACGTTTTTCCCTACCACAAACATTCTAAACATTTATAACGCCCATTCTATTGCCATACATTCTCTTTTTATACACGCATACCTACTTTCTGATGAGGTCAATGACCTGCTTGCTGCGCAAACCAATTGCTTAATGCGTGTCTCGCTTATTTGATATAATGTCGCACCTAGCCCTATTTGACTCGCGTCTGTGCTCAATACTAAGTCTAAATCTATATTAAATTGCGCTAACTTTCTGTTCTCTATAGAGTATCACTCGATCAGATTGCCGTCACAATGACTCGTTAAATAATCACTACTTTACGTAATACATGTATTATGTACGCGTGCGCGAATAATATTATGTAATAACTAGTATAAAAGTATAACAGTATAGGGTAACCTTGTAACCTTGTAAACAATTTGTTTAGACACTGCGATCAACATCAGTAATGACTTTTCGGCGGTGTATCGTATATTAATTATTATAAGCTATATTAAATAGATGTGTTTTCAATTTGACTTTAAAGGTGTGGTCAGAAACTATAGATCTAATTGAGTGAGGTAGGGAGTTCCATAGTTTAGGTGATATATTATAGAAAAAGAAGATTCCTGTTTTTTATTTAGTGATAAAGTTATTGGTATATTTAGTTTGTATTTATGTATTGTTCGTTGTGGTCGGGATGACTTGTAGTTCACATACTATTACTGGTAGTATACATACTATATGATATATATAGTATATAGTATATATAGTATACTTTATCAACAAGTTATAACGATGTATATATATTATATTGTATATGAATATATATGTATATACATTATAATGCACTACAAATATATATATATATATATATATATATATATATGTATTATAAATGTAAGCCAATAATACAAACCATATATACCAAATAGATTAATGGAATATATATATATATATATAATATATCGTATATATTAGAAGGTGGCATCCTTGTAATAGTTGCATATAATTATAAAAATGCATTTTTAATTAACTAATACATGTATTAGTCCACATGTATAGGGGTATTAGTTTTTTTATTTGATTACTATAATTGGATAACATCATATGTGACCTAATTAGATTTAAACCATGGTTTTAAACTAGTACATTCGGTACATTCATGTTTCATAATTATACGTATTAACATCATAGTTAGGTACTACTATAGGTTCTACATATATCCTACTATAGTATATGATTCATAACAACTGTACAATACCGTGAAATGAATCGGAACGGTAATCTATATTTGTGGCGTTATCAAATGTGTAATCATATTTAATTAAATAAAAATAACAAATATTTAATTATATCGAAAAAAAATATGATAGACACATTACTAGAAATATAAATGTGTATACTCATTCTATATATGGTATGATACCACTACCAGTTAACTGGCCAACAATTGTTATATAAATAACATGATATTATTCAATATTCATTATATAATATAAAATTCGCTAAACACGTCTATCATATCTACAGGCGTTATATGCCGAGCTTCACGTTTGCATCTTTTGATAAAAAGGCTAACCAGTTTATCAAGTAAACTGGTTGCATTATTTGCCTATTTGGTTGTATCGGACGCGTGCACGCGCGTGTTAATAGTGTATATTACTTTCAAATGTTTACCACTAGCTCCCTTCAAGATAAGCTTACTTTGCCTGAGGTCGTGATCTCTAGTTAAATACGACGCAGGGAGTACTGATACCTCTGCACCGATATCTATTTTAAATTTAATTATCCTAGAGGAATCCATAATAATTCATAAAGAATCCCTTTCCTACTTAATATTAACCATATTTTCAATATATATATGGCCGATAATTATATTACTAGCCCAATTATCGTGAACTTCATCGTGCATCCTGACTTCTTTCACCCTCTTGTTCTTACACGGCCTCGAATAATGTCCTACATCATGTCATCCGAAGCATTTAACCTTGAAAGCCCAGCATCTCTTAACTGCGTGCCGCACCTATCGCATATTTTGCAATTATTCCATTCTTTCTCACTTCTGTTGGTCACCTGGTCGACCATTGCGGCTTATTTATCTGGATATATTGGATATGTCGAGTAACTGCATGTCAATCATTTCGCTTATTTTTCCTTCTTCTCTTACTTGATCTAGAGTTAAATATTTAATTTCTAGAAGTTTTTTCTTGAAATCTCTATTTGTAACCCCCTATTATCAATCGACCAACTATCAACGATTCTTTTAGATCTTTAAAATCGCAGGAACTTGCTAGTTTTAGTAAATACGTAATATAACTGTCCAGGTTTTCAGTGTCACTTTTGTTTCTAGAATAAATGTAATTTATAGTTTATTTATATTTGTATATTGGTAGTCGGATCTATCAACCTTCATTTGAGGTTAGCTACTAAATTACACCTAGATAGTCTACTGCTGTATTTATTTACATACAAATCCATCAATTCTATATCGGACGATACACAGCCTTACATCTCTGACAATCGGACCATCATTGCCCGGCTGCCATCAAGCATACCAGGATCCTACTAAAGTCATAAAATTAAAAAAAATATGGACATCACTTTCCAGAATCCTTACTAAAACTCTAATTAATGCTCTTGTACTTTCCCGAATTTACTACTGTTCTTCCCTACTGAATTTACTTCCTGCTAAAGCTACTTCTCCACTTAATCGGATTATCCGTTCCTCAATATGTACTACTTTCTGTTTAACGCGACTGGATCACTCTACTACAACATCTCATCAATCATCTCCTATGTGGCTACCCTTCTCCTTCATGTGTAAATTACGTATACTATCTATAATCCATAAATCAATATATTCTTTAACACTAGCTATATCTCTGATATAATTAAAAAACGTAGTATATTATCTTCTCTTCGTTACCAAAATGCTCCTCTACTTATCTCCCAGAACTATAGTAAAAATTCCCTCTTGAGCTTTTAAAAATTCCGGTCCAACCCTATGGAATTCCCTCCCTCCTACCATTCGTTCTATTAGATCCCACAAAAGATTTATAAATCTTAATTATTCTTTTCTCTATACCCATAATAATTAAATCATCAAACTTATTATTTGTGTCTGTGTTATATTAAATGTATATCATTATTAAATTATTATTGTATTATTATTATCTTAGTATCATATAACACTCCACTGTATCAATTAAGTATGTAGTATATAACACTACACCATATAATTTCAGACTGTATACAGTAGTATATAATAGTCCTTTATATTATTTAGTATTGTTGTCAGTGGTATAGTCATTGTATATTATTATTAAATTATTATCGTATTACTATTATTTTATTATTATTTTCTTCCCGCACGAGCGAAGGGGTCTACACGACCCTATTTTAGTGCGAATAAACCTAATATCATCATCATCATCATCATATCTTTCATACATTGTATTTGTCTTAGTAGTGAAATATTTGGTAAATTCATTCAGTAAGTCCTCTAATTTATTTGAAACTGGCGTAAACTGGTTATATACTTATATACCCTATTGCCCTATTGTGTTCAATAGTATAGCAATTTTAACCTCTTCGTGTTTTTCGAATTTCCAGATGCGATCATAAATATTTTAAAATGTTGTCTACAAATTTTCCAATTTTAGTGGATTTGTAATTTTTCAATGTACGTCGTAAATGTACATTTTATACACTCGTATCAACTCGTTCGTGACTTATTGAAGTGTACATTAGTAGTGGGGGATCTAATGAACTATGACCCACAATCGGATTGCCGTCACAATGGCTCGCTAAATAATCACTACTTTACGTAATACACGCGCTCACAATACACTTCAATTGTCGTAATTAACAATAAGTATACACAATAATATTAGGTCATTTTGACGAGTGAACGTTAATATTCGTGCGCGAATAATATTATGTAATAACTGTTATAACAGTATAACAGTATTGGATAGTATACATACTATATATATATGATATATATATATATATATATATATATATATATATATATATATATATTTATATACTATATATAGTATACTTTATCAACGAGTTATAACGATATATATATATATATATATATATTATATTGTATATGTATATATATGTATATACATTATAATGCACTACATATATATATATATATATATATATATATATGTATTATAAATGTAAGCCAATAATGCAAACCATATATACTAAATAGATTAATGGAATATACATATATATATATAATATATCGTATATATTAGAAGGTGGCATCCTTGTAATAGTTGCATATAATTATAAAAATGCATTTTTAATTAACTAATACATGTATTAGTCCACATGTATTAGGGTATTCGTTTTTTTATTTGATTACTATAATTGGATAACATCATAGGTGACCTAATTAGATTTAAACCATGGTTTTAAACTAGTACATTCGGTACATTCATGTTTCATAGTTATACGTATTAACATCATAGTTAGGTACTACTATAGGTTCTACATATATCCTACTATAGTATATGATTCATAACAACTGTACAATACCGTGAAATGAATCGGAACGGTAATCTATATTTGTGGCGTTATCAAATGTGTAATCATATTTAATTAAATAAAAATAACAAATATTTAATTATATCGAAACAAAATATGATAGACACATTACTAGAAATATAAATGTGTATACTCATTCTATATATGGTATGATACCACTACCAGTTAACTGGCCAACAATTGTTATATAAATAACATGATATTATTCAATATTAATTATATAATATAAAATTCGCCAAACACGTCTATCGTATCCACAGGCGTTATATGCCGAGCTTCACGGATGCATCTTTTTATAAAAAGGCTAACCAGTTTATCAAGTAAACTGGTTGTATTATTTGCCTATTTGGTTGTATCGCACGCGCGTGTTAATAGTGTATACACTGTTAAAAAGAAGGTTATAACATTATGAATTATATGGTATAACATATGGAAATACGAGTTATACCATAACATTACGTTAAATGGTATAAGATCAAATATTATATGGTATAACATTTGTTTTTTTTAGTTATACCATATAGCTATAAGCTAACAAATTATATAGTATAACATTTGTTTTTGTTAGTTATACCGTAAATGGTATACCAGGAAGCCACGGGGTTATACCATTTTTTAATCAATGTTATACCACCTATTTCTAACAGTGTATTACTTTAAAATGTTTACCACTAGTTCCCTTCAAGATAAGCTTACTTTTCCTGTGGTCATGATCTCTAGTTAAATACGACGCAGGGAGTACTGATACCTCTGCACCGATATCTATTTTAAATTTAATTATCCTAGAGGAATCCATAATAATCCATAAAGAATCCCTTTCCTACTTAATATTAACCATATTTTCAATATATATATGGCCGATAATTGTATTACTAGCCCAGTTATCGTGAACTTCATCGTGCATCCTGACTTCTTCCACCCTCTTGTTCTTACACGGCCTCGAATAATATCCTACCTCATTTCATCCGAAGCATTTAACCTTGAAAGCCCAGCATCTCTTATCTGCGTGATGTACCTATCGCATATTTTGCAATTATTCCATTCTTTCTCACTTCTGTTGGTCACCTGGTCGACCATTGCGGCTTATTTATCTGGATATATTGGATATGTCGAGTAACTGCATGTCAATCATTTCGCTTATTTTTCCTACTTTTCTTACTTGATCTAGAGTTAAATATTTAATTTCTAGAAGTTTTTTCTTTAAATCTCTATTTGTAACCCCCCCATTATCAATCGATCAACTATAAACGACTCTTTTAGATCTTTAAAAAATCACAGGAATTTACTAATTTTAATAAATCCGTAATATAATTGTCCAGGTTTTCAGTGTCACTTTTGTTTCTAGAATAAATGTAATTTATAGTTTATTTATATTTTTATATTGGTAGTCGGATCTATCAACCTTCATTTGAGGTTAGCTACTAAATTACACCTAGATAGTCTACTGCTGTATTTACTTACATACAATCCATCAATTCTATCTCGGACGATACACAGCCTTACATCTCTGACAATCGGACCATCATTGCCCGGCTGCCATCAAGCATACCAGGGGCCTACTAAAGTCAATCGGTGCTTGTCAAGTCATCTCGTCATATAGCAAAACGGACTGAATACCAAACTTCTTCCAAAATATCCCATTAACGACCAGTTTTTATACATTTATTATTATTTATTTCATTCAATTTAATCCCGCAATCTCAATTATACCATGTCCTCAAATTGTTCACATTGTAACCTTCACGCATGTGAATATTGTAAAACATGTCCATATATATTACATTATAATTGTTTATACACCGCAGCTATTATTTCTAAATCCTGGTTTCATTCTAAAAAACCCCCTCCCGCTTAAGCTATTGCTATATTTAATTCACCTAACTTCTCATGTTACTCATGGCTAACCTACACGTGTTGCCATCTAATCCTACTTGATCTCTCATCTGCTTTTGATACGCTAGACCATAAAATTAAAAAAAATACGGACATCACTTCCCAGAAACCTTACTAAAACTCTAATTAATGCTCTTGTACTTTCCCGAATTTACTACTGTTCTTACCTACTGAATTTACTTCCTGCTAAAGCTACTTCTCCACTTAATCGGATTATCCGTACCTCAATATGTACTACTTTCTGTTTAACGCGACTGGATCACTCTACTACAACATCTCATCAATCATCTCCTATGTGGCTACCCTTCTCCTTCATGTGTAAATTACGTATACTATCTATAATCCATAAATCAATATATTCTTTAACCCTAGCTATATCTCTGATATAATTAAAAAACGTAGTATATTATCTTCTCTTCGTTACCAAAATGCAGCTCTACTTATCTCCCAAAACTATAGTAAAAATTCCCTCTAGAGCTTTTAAAAATTCCGGTCCAACCCTATGGAATTCCCTCCCTCCTACCATTCGTTCTATTAGATCCCACAAAAGATTTATAAATCTTACTTATTCTTTTCTCTCTACCCATAATCATTAAATCATCAAACTTATTATTTGTGTCTGTGTTATATTAAATGTATATCATTATTAAATTATTATTGTATTATTATTATCTTAGTATCATATAACACTCCACTGTATCAATTCAGTCTTTAGTATATAACACTACACCATATAATTTCAGACTGTATACAGTAGTATATAATAGTCCTTTATATTATTTAGAATTGTTGTCAGTGGTATAGTCATTGTATATTATTATTAAATTATTATCGTATTACTATTATTTTATTATTATATTCTTCCCGCATGAGCGAAGGGGTCGACCGTATTTTAGTGCAAATAAACCTAATATCATCATCATCATCATCATCATATCTTTCATACATTGTATTTGTCTTAGTAGTGAAATATTTGGTAAATTCATTCAGTAAGTCCTCTAATTTATTTGAAACTGGCGTAAACTGGTTATATACTTATATACCCTATTGCCCTATTGTGTTCAATAGTATAGCAATTTTAACCTCTTCGTGTTTTTCGAATTTCCAGATGCGATCATAAATATTTTAAAATGTTGTCTACAAATTTTCCAATTTTAGTGGATTTGTAATTTTTTAATGTACGTCGTAAATGTACATTTTATACACTCGTATCAACTCGTTCGTGACTTATTGAAGTGTACATTAGTAGTGGGGGATCTAATGAACTATGACCCACAATCGGATTGCCGTCACAATGGCTCGCTAAATAAGCACTCCTTTCGTAATACCAGCGCTCACAATACACTTCAATTGTCGTAATTAACGATAAGTATACGAAATAATATTAGGTTATAATTGACAAGTGAACGTAAATATTCGTGCGCGAATAATATTATGTAATAACTGTTATAACAGTATAACAGATTTGGGTAGTATACATACTATATATATGATATGATATGATATATATATATATATATATATATATAGTATATACTATATATAGTATACTTTATCAACGAGTTATAACGATATATATATATATATATTATATTGTATATGTATATATATGTATATACATTATAATGCACTACATATATATATATATATATATATATATATATGTATTATAAATGTAAGCCAATAATGCAAACCATATATACTAAATAGATTATTGGAATATACATATATATATATAATATATCGTATATATTAGAAGGTGGCATCCTTGTAATAGTTGCATATAATTATAAAAATGCATTTTTAATTAACTAATACATGTATTAGTCCACATGTATTAGGGTATTCGTTTTTTTATTTGATTACTATAATTGGATAACATCATAGGTGACCTAATTAGATTTAAACCATGGTTTTAAACTAGTACATTCGGTACATTCATGTTTCATAATTATACGTATTAACATCATAGTTAGGTACTATTATAGGTTCTACATATATCCTACTATAGTATATGATTCATAACAACTGTACAATACCGTGAAATGAATCGGAACGGTAATCTATATTTGTGGCGTTATCAAATGTGTAATAATATTTAATTAAATAAAAATAACAAATATTTAATTATATCGAAACAAAATATGATAGACACATTACTAGAAATATAAATGTGTATACTCATTCTATATATGGTATGATACCACTACCAGTTAACTGGCCAACAATTGTTATATAAATAACATGATATTATTCAATATTAATTATATAATATAAAATTCATCAAACACGTCTATCGTATCTACAGGCGTTATATGCCGAGCTTCACGGATGCATCTTTTGATAAAAAGGCTAACCAGTTTATCAAGTAAACTGGTTGTATTATTTGCCTATTTGGTTGTATCGCACGCGTGCACGCGCGTGTTAATAGTGTATATTACTTTCAAATGTTTACCACTAGTTCCCTTCAAGATAAGCTTACTTTTCCTGTGGTCATGATCTCTAGTTAAATACGACGCAGGGAGTACTGATACCTCTGCACCGATATATATTTTAAATTTAATTATCCTAGAGGAATCCATAATAATCCATAAAGAATCCCTTTCCTACTTAATATTAACCATATTTTCAATATATATATGGCCGATAATTATATTACTAGCCCAGTTATCGTGAACTTCATCGTGCATCCTGACTTCTTCCACCCTCTTGTTCTTACACGGCCTCGAATAATATCCTACCTCATTTCATCCGAAGCATTTAACCTTGAAAGCCCAGCATCTCTTATCTGCGTGATGTACCTATCGCATATTTTGCAATTATTCCATTCTTTCTCACTTCTGTTGGTCACCTGGTCGACCATTGCGGCTTATTTATCTGGATATATTGGATATGTCGAGTAACTGCATGTCAATCATTTCGCTTATTTTTCCTACTTTTCTTACTTGATCTAGAGTTAAATATTTAATTTCTAGAAGTTTTTTCTTTAAATCTCTATTTGTAACCCCCCCATTATCAATCGATCAACTATAAACGACTCTTTTAGATCTTTAAAAAATCACAGGAATTTACTAATTTTAATAAATCCGTAATATAATTGTCCAGGTTTTCAGTGTCACTTTTGTTTCTAGAATAAATGTAATTTATAGTTTATTTATATTTTTATATTGGTAGTCGGATCTATCAACCTTCATTTGAGGTTAGCTACTAAATTACACCTAGATAGTCTACTGCTGTATTTACTTACATACAATCCATCAATTCTATCTCGGACGATACACAGCCTTACATCTCTGACAATCGGACCATCATTGCCCGGCTGCCATCAAGCATACCAGGGGCCTACTAAAGTCAATCGGTGCTTGTCAAGTCATCTCGTCATATAGCAAAACGGACTGAATACCAAACTTCTTCCAAAATATCCCATTAACGACCAGTTTTTATACATTTATTATTATTTATTTCATTCAATTTAATCCCGCAATCTCAATTATACCATGTCCTCAAATTGTTCACATTGTAACCTTCACGCATGTGAATATTGTAAAACATGTCCATATATATTACATTATAATTGTTTATACACCGCAGCTATTATTTCTAAATCCTGGTTTCATTCTAAAAAACCCCCTCCCGCTTAAGCTATTGCTATATTTAATTCACCTAACTTCTCATGTTACTCATGGCTAACCTACACGTGTTGCCATCTAATCCTACTTGATCTCTCATCTGCTTTTGATACGCTAGACCATAAAATTAAAAAAAATACGGACATCACTTCCCAGAAACCTTACTAAAACTCTAATTAATGCTCTTGTACTTTCCCGAATTTACTACTGTTCTTACCTACTGAATTTACTTCCTGCTAAAGCTACTTCTCCACTTAATCGGATTATCCGTACCTCAATATGTACTACTTTCTGTTTAACGCGACTGGATCACTCTACTACAACATCTCATCAATCATCTCCTATGTGGCTACCCTTCTCCTTCATGTGTAAATTACGTATACTATCTATAATCCATAAATCAATATATTCTTTAACCCTAGCTATATCTCTGATATAATTAAAAAACGTAGTATATTATCTTCTCTTCGTTACCAAAATGCAGCTCTACTTATCTCCCAAAACTATAGTAAAAATTCCCTCTAGAGCTTTTAAAAATTCCGGTCCAACCCTATGGAATTCCCTCCCTCCTACCATTCGTTCTATTAGATCCCACAAAAGATTTATAAATCTTACTTATTCTTTTCTCTCTACCCATAATCATTAAATCATCAAACTTATTATTTGTGTCTGTGTTATATTAAATGTATATCATTATTAAATTATTATTGTATTATTATTATCTTAGTATCATATAACACTCCACTGTATCAATTCAGTCTTTAGTATATAACACTACACCATATAATTTCAGACTGTATACAGTAGTATATAATAGTCCTTTATATTATTTAGAATTGTTGTCAGTGGTATAGTCATTGTATATTATTATTAAATTATTATCGTATTACTATTATTTTATTATTATATTCTTCCCGCATGAGCGAAGGGGTCGACCGTATTTTAGTGCAAATAAACCTAATATCATCATCATCATCATCATCATATCTTTCATACATTGTATTTGTCTTAGTAGTGAAATATTTGGTAAATTCATTCAGTAAGTCCTCTAATTTATTTGAAACTGGCGTAAACTGGTTATATACTTATATACCCTATTGCCCTATTGTGTTCAATAGTATAGCAATTTTAACCTCTTCGTGTTTTTCGAATTTCCAGATGCGATCATAAATATTTTAAAATGTTGTCTACAAATTTTCCAATTTTAGTGGATTTGTAATTTTTTAATGTACGTCGTAAATGTACATTTTATACACTCGTATCAACTCGTTCGTGACTTATTGAAGTGTACATTAGTAGTGGGGGATCTAATGAACTATGACCCACAATCGGATTGCCGTCACAATGGCTCGCTAAATAAGCACTCCTTTCGTAATACCAGCGCTCACAATACACTTCAATTGTCGTAATTAACGATAAGTATACGAAATAATATTAGGTTATAATTGACAAGTGAACGTAAATATTCGTGCGCGAATAATATTATGTAATAACTGTTATAACAGTATAACAGATTTGGGTAGTATACATACTATATATATGATATGATATGATATATATATATATATATATATATATATAGTATATACTATATATAGTATACTTTATCAACGAGTTATAACGATATATATATATATATATTATATTGTATATGTATATATATGTATATACATTATAATGCACTACATATATATATATATATATATATATATATATGTATTATAAATGTAAGCCAATAATGCAAACCATATATACTAAATAGATTATTGGAATATACATATATATATATAATATATCGTATATATTAGAAGGTGGCATCCTTGTAATAGTTGCATATAATTATAAAAATGCATTTTTAATTAACTAATACATGTATTAGTCCACATGTATTAGGGTATTCGTTTTTTTATTTGATTACTATAATTGGATAACATCATAGGTGACCTAATTAGATTTAAACCATGGTTTTAAACTAGTACATTCGGTACATTCATGTTTCATAATTATACGTATTAACATCATAGTTAGGTACTATTATAGGTTCTACATATATCCTACTATAGTATATGATTCATAACAACTGTACAATACCGTGAAATGAATCGGAACGGTAATCTATATTTGTGGCGTTATCAAATGTGTAATAATATTTAATTAAATAAAAATAACAAATATTTAATTATATCGAAACAAAATATGATAGACACATTACTAGAAATATAAATGTGTATACTCATTCTATATATGGTATGATACCACTACCAGTTAACTGGCCAACAATTGTTATATAAATAACATGATATTATTCAATATTAATTATATAATATAAAATTCATCAAACACGTCTATCGTATCTACAGGCGTTATATGCCGAGCTTCACGGATGCATCTTTTGATAAAAAGGCTAACCAGTTTATCAAGTAAACTGGTTGTATTATTTGCCTATTTGGTTGTATCGCACGCGTGCACGCGCGTGTTAATAGTGTATATTACTTTCAAATGTTTACCACTAGTTCCCTTCAAGATAAGCTTACTTTTCCTGAGGTCGTGATCTCTAGTTAAATACGACGCAGGGAGTACTGATACCTCTGCACCGATATCTATTTTAAATTTAATTATCCTAGAGGAATCCATAATAATCCATAAAGAATCCCTTTCCTACTTAATATTAACCATATTTTCAATATATATATGGCCGATAATTATATTACTAGCCCAGTTATCGTGAACTTCATCGTGCATCCTGACTTCTTCCACCCTCTTGTTCTTACACGGCCTCGAATAATATCCTACCTCATTTCATCCGAAGCATTTAACCTTGAAAGCCCAGCATCTCTTATCTGCGTGATGTACCTATCGCATATTTTGCAATTATTCCATTCTTTCTCACTTCTGTTGGTCACCTGGTCGACCATTGCGGCTTATTTATCTGGATATATTGGATATGTCGAGTAACTGCATGTCAATCATTTCGCTTATTTTTCCTACTTTTCTTACTTGATCTAGAGTTAAATATTTAATTTCTAGAAGTTTTTTCTTGAAATCTCTATTTGTAACCCCCCCATTATCAATCGATCAACTATAAACGACTCTTTTAGATCTTTAAAAAATCACAGGAATTTACTAATTTTAATAAATCCGTAATATAATTGTCCAGGTTTTCAGTGTCACTTTTGTTTCTAGAATAAATGTAATTTATAGTTTATTTATATTTTTATATTGGTAGTCGGATCTATCAACCTTCATTTGAGGTTAGCTACTAAATTACACCTAGATAGTCTACTGCTGTATTTACTTACATACAATCCATCAATTCTATCTCGGACGATACACAACCTTACATCTCTGACAATCGGACCATCATTGCCCGGCTGCCATCAAGCATACCAGGGGCCTACTAAAGTCAATCGGTGCTTGTCAAGTCATCTCGTCATATAGCAAAACGGACTGAATACCAAACTTCTTCCAAAATATCCCATTAACGACCAGTTTTTATACATTTATTATTATTTATTTCATTCAATTTAATCCCGCAATCTCAATTATACCATATCCTCAAATTGTTCACATTGTAACCTTCACGCATGTGAATATTGTAAAACATGTCCATATATATTACATTATAATTGTTTATACACCGCAGCTATTATTTATAAATCCTGGTTTCATTCTAAAAAACCCCCTCCCGCTTAAGCTATTGCTATATTTAATTCACCTAACTTCTCATGTTACTCATGGCTAACCTACACGTGTTGCCATCTAATCCTACTTGATCTCTCATCTGCTTTTGATACGCTGGACCATAAAATTAAAAAAAATACGGACATCACTTCCCAGAAACCTTACTAAAACTCTAATTAATGCTCTTGTACTTTCCCGAATTTACTACTGTTCTTCCCTACTGAATTTACTTCCTGCTAAAGCTACTTCTCCATTTAATCGGATTATCCGTTCCTCAATATGTACTACTTTCTGTTTAACGCGACTGGATCACTCTACTACAACATCTCATCAATCATCTCCTATGTGGCTACCCTTCTCCTTCATGTGTAAATTACGTATACTATCTATAATCCATAAATCAATATATTCTTTAACACTAGCTATATCTCTGATATAATTAAAAAACGTAGTATATTATCTTCTCTTCGTTACCAAAATGCTCCTCTACTTATCTCCCAGAACTATAGTAAAAATTCCCTCTAGAGCTTTTAAAAATTCCGGTCCAACCCTATGGAATTCCCTCCCTCCTACCATTCGTTCTATTAGATCCCACAAAAGATTTATAAATCTTAATTATTCTTTTCTCTATACCCATAATCATTAAATCATCAAACTTATTATTTGTGTCTGTGTTATATTAAATGTATATCATTATTAAATTATTATTGTATTATTATTATCTTAGTATCATATAACACTCCACTGTATCAATTCAGTATGTAGTATATAACACTACACCATATAATTTCAGACTGTATACAGTAGTATATAATAGTCCTTTATATTATTTAGTATTGTTGTCAGTGGTATAGTCATTGTATATTATTATTACATTATTATCGTATTACTATTATTTTATTATTATTTTCTTCCCACACGAGCGAAGGGGTCTACACGACCCTATTTTAGTGCAAATAAACCTAATATCATCATCATCATCATCATATCTTTCATACATTGTATTTGTCTTAGTAGTGAAATATTTGGTAAATTCATTCAGTAAGTCCTCTAATTTATTTGAAACTGGCGTAAACTGGTTATATACTTATATACCCTATTGCCCTATTGTGTTCAATAGTATAGCAATTTTAACCTCTTCGTGTTTTTCGAATTTCCAGATGCGATCATAAATATTTTAAAATGTTGTCTACAAATTTTCCAATTTTAGTGGATTTGTAATTTTTTAATGTACGTCGTAAATGTACATTCTATACACTCGTATCAACTCGTTCGTGACTTATTGAAGTGTACATTAGTAGTGGGGGATCTAATGAACTATGACCCACAATCGGATTGCCGTCACAATGGCTCGCTAAATAATCACTACTTTACGTAATACACGCGCTCACAATACACTTCAATTGTCGTAATTAACAATAAGTATACACAATAATATTAGGTCATTTTGACGAGTGAACGTTAATATTCGTGCGCGAATAATATTATGTAATAACTGTTATAACAGTATAACAGTATTGGGTAGTATACATACTATATATATATGGTATATATATATATATATATATATATATATTATATTGTATATGTATATATATATGTATATACATTATAATGCACTACATATATATATATATATATATATATATATATATATATATATATATTTATATATATGTATTATAAATGTAAGCCAATAATACAAACCATATATACTAAATAGATTAATGGAATATACATATATATATAATATATCGTATATATTAGAAGGTGGCATCCTTGTAATAGTTGCATATAATTATAAAAATGCATTTTTAATTAACTAATACATGTATTAGTCCACATGTATTAGGGTATTAGTTTTTTTATTTGATTACTATAATTGGATAACATCATATGTGACCTAATTAGATTTAAACCATGGTTTTAAACTAGTATATTCGGTACATTCGTGTTTCATAATTATACGTATTAACATCATAGTTAGGTACTACTATAGGTTATACATATATCCTACTATAGTATATGATTCATAACAACTGTACAATACCGTGAAATGAATCGGAACGGTAATCTATATTTGTGGCGTTATCAAATGTGTAATCATATTTAATTAAATAAAAATAACAAATATTTAATTATATCGAAACAAAATATGATAGACACATTACTAGAAATATAAATGTGTATACTCATTCTATATATGGTATGATACCACTACCAGTTAACTGGCCAACAATTGTTATATAAATAACATGATATTATTCAATATTAATTATATAATATAAAATTCGCCAAACACGTCTATCTACAGGCATTATATGCCGAGCTTCACGGATGCATATTTTGTTACAAAGGCTAACCATTTTATCAAGTAAACTGGTTGCATTATTTGCCTATTTGGTTGTATCGCACGCGCGTGTTAATAGTGTATATTACTTTCAAATGTTTACCACTAGCTCCCTTCAAGATAAGCTTACTTTTCCTGAGGTCGTGATCTCTAGTTAAATATGACGCAGGGAGTACTGATACCTCTGCACCGATATCTATTTTAAATTTAATTATCCTAGAGGAATCCATAATAATCCATAATGAATCCCTTTCCTACTTAATATTAACCATATTTTCAATATATATATATGGCCGATAATTGTATTACTAGCCCAGTTATCGTTAACTTCATCGTGCATCCTGACTTCTTCCACCCTCTTGTTCTTACACGGCCTCGAATAATGTCCTACCTCATGTCATCCGAAGCATTTAACCTTGAAAGCCCAGCATCTCTTATCTGCGTGCCGCATATTTTGCAATTATTCCATTCTTTCTCACTTCTATTGATCACCTGGTCGACCATTGCGGCTTATTTATCTGGATATATTGGATATGTCGAGTAACTGCATCTCAACTTCCTTAAAGTCTTCAGCCATACGCTCCATAGATAATTCCCTCACACTAGTACTTGAACACCTTCTTCCTTCTGAAGTTAACTATAATTTCATAGTATCGTTAATTGACTATATACAACTTTCCCATTCTTATATCACTTCTGCCTAATTTCTTACCAGTACTGATATCTTACATTTCACTAATATTTATGCTTGTGCACATTTATATGTTTCTCCTCTCTTCTAAAGATCCCACCACATAGTAATTTTAAGCATATATTTATTCGTCATTATTTACCTAACTCTACTAGACTTCTTGGTAAGGTACTATATCATGCCCTAAAACAAAACCTCACGCCCATTTCGTATAAAGTATTTTTCAATAATCGTTCTCAAACATTTGAACTAAGGGATAACAAAAATCCTTTTTAATATCCCCCTTTTCTCATCCCTGAATATGATCTAACAAAATGGTTTTATTCTTTTGATCACTAAAAGAAATCATTTATAAATAATTCTTCCTCTCAAGCCTGAATATCCTCTAATATACCCTTGATTAATATTCGCTCCTTGAGATCAAATATATCCCGTCTATTCTCATACCTTAAATTTAAAAAATGTATTATAATCGCATTAACTGGGACCTGGATTTCTAATGATAACTCTGACATATTTGCCTTCATCTTGGACTTGGATATACACTCTATCTCACTCCATGACAAACGAGCCATGGTGGTGGGGTAGGATTTATGATACGTAATGATTTTTACCTATCTCCATCCATTTCATTCCCTCCCTTTTCATATAGTGATTGTCTTTCGCTGACCCTCAAGCTTCCTAACTTAACTCTACATCTCATCGTAATCTATCGTCCCCCAACACCTGAAACCATTTTATTCTTTGATGAATTTCATGATTTTATCCATAATCTTCCTTCATATTCATCCTATCTACCAATAGGTCTTGGTGACTTAAACTATCACTTTAATTATACCATCGATCCCCATGGTGACTTTAAACTCCTAACTGAGTCTCTTTCCTTGTGCCAACATATATCCTTTCCTACCTATTCCAGTTGTAATACAGATTATATGATATTTACACCCCTGTCCAGTCCTCTTGTTAGATGTATAAACCCTAACTCCTTTCGACAAATTTAACTACTAACGGATCATTATATTATTAAATTCTCTATAAATCTAAAATTCACAAAGATTAAACGAAAACGTATTACATATAGAGATTTTAAGTCTATTGACCTACCAAGATTTGTTAACAATATCAGATATCTTCTTCAACTTCCCTCTGTCCAGAACCTCTAAACTCCACTCTCCTAAATATTATCAATATACATGCACCTACAAAAACTACATTAATTACCGACCGCCCTTTTTCTCCTTGGTTCTCCCACGAACTTTTCATCTTCAAGAAGAGTGTTCGTAAATTTGAGAAGAAATTTCTTAAAAATCCTTCTACTGAAACTAAATTAGCTCTATCACTAGCTAGAAAAATTACAAATCTACTATATCTCGTTCAAAATCTATCTATTATAACAAAAATATGGCATTAATCTCCGATCCTCGCAAATTATTTAAAATAGAAAATAAAATTCTCTCTCCTCCAGATGAAAAAATCCTCCCCATTTTACCAAACACGTCAAAATTTCAACTGTGTTCTCTTTTTGAAAAATTCGTTGAAAATAAATTGCAAGCATTAATAATATTATTTGCGAATCTACTCCATCCATACTCAATCTTACCATATATATTACCCATCATATTGACTCATTACGTACATTCACTATCCCTTCACTGTATGAAGTAAATGACCTACTCATGAAATCTCACTGTACCTCCCCCACTAATCCCCTACCTTTATCATTATATCACAAACTTTCACCATTAATTTCTCATATTTTCTTAAAAAAAAACAAAACCTAGACCCAAACTCATTTAGCAATTATCGCCCGATCTCCCACCTACCCTTATTAAGTAAAATATTAGAAAGAATTGTTTCCAAACAACGCATCGCCTATGTAAATAAAAATAATTTTTTCTAATTATAAATACCCTATTGCCCTATTTATATACATTATAATGCACTACAAATATATATATATATATATATATATATATATATATATATATATATGTATTATAAATGTAAGCAAATAATACAAACCATATATGCTAAATAGATTAATGGAATATATATAATATATCGTATATATATATATCGTATGTATTAGAAGGTGGCATCCTTGTAATAGTTGAATATAATTATAAAAATTCATTTTTAATTAACTAATACATGTATTAGTCCACATGTATTAGGGTATTAGTTTTTTTATTTGATTACTATAATTGGATAACATCATAGGTAACCTAATTAGATTTAAACCATGGTTTTAAACTAGCACATTCGGTACATTCGTGTTTCATAATTATACGTATTAACATCATAGTTAGGTACTACTATAGGTTCTACATATATCCTACTATAGTATATGATTCATAAAAACTGTACAATACCGTGAAATGAATCGGAACGGTAATCTATATTTGTGTCTTTATCAAATGTGTAATCATATTTAATTAAATAAAAATAACAAATATTTAATTATAGCGAAACAAAATATGATAGACACATTACTAGAAATATAAATGTGTATACTCATTCTATATATGGTATGATACCACTTCCAGTAAACTGACCAACAATTGTTATATAAATAACATGATATTATTCAATATTAATTATATAATATAAAATTCGCCTAACGCGTCTATCGTATCTACAAGCTAACTATGCCGAGCCTCACTGATGCCTCTTTTGTTACAAAGGCTAACCAGTTTATCAAGTATACTGGTTGTATTATTTACCTATTTGGTTGTATCGCACGCGTGCACGCGCGTGTTAATAGTGTATATTACTTTCAAATGTTTACCACTATCTCCCTTTAAGATAAGCTTACTTTGCCTGAGGTCGTGATCTCTAGTTAAATACGACGCAGGGAGTACTGATACCTTTGCACCCATATCTATTTTAAATTTAATTATCCTAGAGGAATCCATAATAATCCATAAAGAATCCTTTTCCTACTTAATATTAACCATATTTTCAATATATATATGGCCGATAATTATATTACTAGCCCAGTTATCGTGAACTTCATCGTGCATCCTGACTTCTTCCACCCTCTTGTTCTTACACGGCCTCGAATAATGTCCTACCTCATGTCATCCGAAGCATTTAACCTTGAAAGCCTCTTTTATCTGCTTTCCGCAACTGTCGTATATTTTGCAATTATTCCATTCTTTCTCCTTCTGTTGGTCACCTACTCGACCATTGCGGCTTATTTATCTGGATATATTGCATATATCGAGTAACTGCATGTCAATCATTTCGCTTATTTTTCCTACTTTTCTTACTTGATCTAGAGTTAAATATTTAATTTATAGAAGTTTTTTCTTGAAATCTCTATTTGTAACCCCCCCATTATCAATCGATCAACTATCAACGATTCTTTTAGATCTTTAAAATCACAGGAATTTGCTAGTTTTAGTAAATACGTAATATAATTGTCCAGTTTTTCAGTGTCACTTTTGTTTCTAGAATAAATGTAATTTATAGTTTATTTATATTTGTATATTGGTAGTCGGATCTATCAACCTTCATTTGAGGTTAGCTACCAAATTACACCTAGATAGTCTACTGCTGTATTTACTTACATACAATACATCAATTCTATCTCGGACGATACACAGCCTTAAATCTCTGACAATCGGACCATCATTGCCCGGCTGCCACCAAGCATACCAAGAGCCTACTAAAGTCAATCGATGCTTGTCGAGTCATCTCGTCATATAGAAAAATGGAATGAATACCAAACTTCTTCCAAAATATTCCATTAACGACCAGTTTTTATACATTTATTATTATATTTATTATTATTTATTTCATTCAATTTAATCCCACAATCTCAACTATACCATGTCCTCAAATTGTTCACAGTGTAACCTTCCCGCATGCGAATATTATCTCAAATGTAAAACATTTCCATTTATATTACATTATAATTGTTTATACCCCGCAGCTATTATTTCTAAATCCTGGTTTCATTCTAAAAACCCCCATCCCTAGTATGCTATTACTCTATTTAATTCACTGAACTTCTCCTTCTCATGTTCATCATGCCTAACCTTAAACAAGTTTCCTTCGACTAATCATACAACTACTCCACCCATTACAATGTCATATTCACCTTCTACTTTAACTGCAAAATATATACATAATACTTGTGCCAAGGTAACGCCACATCTAACTTCTGATATATCTACTTCTACTACGACTATTAATATACAGCCCAACCATCAGCCCAATGATAATACTCCTAGAAATATTCCAAAGCTAATGGACTTAACATTTCCTCAAATCACACACCAACCCCTATATTATCTAGTTCAACTTCCTCAAAGTCTTCAGCCATATGCCACATAGATAATTCCCTCACACTAGTATACTATAGTATATACTACAAGTATAATTTAACACCTTCTTCCTTCTGAAGTTAACTATAATTTCATAGTATCATTAATTGACTATATAAAACTTTCCCATTCTTATATTACTTCTGCCTCAGTTCTTACCAGTACTGCTATCTTACATTTCACTAATATTTATGCTTGTGCACATTTATATGTTTCTCCTCTCTTCTAAAGATTCCACCACATAGTAATTTTATGCATATATTTATTCGTCATTATTTAGATGACTCTACTAGACTTCTTGGTAATGTACTATATCATGCCCTAAAACAAAAACTCACACCCATTTCGTATAAAGTATTTTTCAATAATCGTTCTCAAATATTTGAACTAAGGGATAACAAAAATCCTCTTTCATATCCCCCTTTTCTCATCCCTGAAAATGATCTAACAAAATGGTTTGATTCTTTTGATCACTAAAAGAAATCATTTATAAATAATTCTTCCTCTCAAGCCTGAATATCCTCTAATATACCCTTGATCAATATTCGCTCCTTGAGATAAAATATATCACTTCTGTTCCCATACCTTAAATTAAAAAAATGTATTATAATCGCATTGACTGAGACTTGGATTTATAATGATAACTCTATCATATTTGCCTTCATCTTGGACTTGGATATACACTATATCTCACTCCATGATAAACGAGCCATGGTGGAGAGGTAGGATTTATGATACGTAATGATTTGTACCTATCTCCATCCTCACTACCATATTTTTGCAGATGATATGCAACTGTTTACCTTTTTCCCTATAAATTCTCATAATACCATTAACTCTGAATTATTCGTGTGTGCTAACTCCATAATATTATGGCTCCTCTCCAATAAACTACTAATTAATTCCTCTAAGACAACTGTACTTAACATATCTACTTCTGAAACTTTCTTTCAAAACTTTACTCTAAATAACATGATTATTTCTCCTTCGCATTCCTCCAAAAACATAGGATTAGTATTTGATGACAAATTATCATTTAAGAATCACATAAATCCATTACAAAACCTCAAACTTTCATCTTTTCAGAATTAAAAAAATACGGACATCACTTTCCAGAAACCTTACTAAAACTCTAAGTAATGCTCTTGTACTTTCCCGAATTGACTACTGTTCTTCCCTACTGAATTTACTTCCTGCTAAAGCTACTTCTCCAATTAATCGGATTATCCGTTCCTTAATATGTACTACTTACTATTTAACACAACTGGATCACTCGACTACAACATCTCATCAATCATCTCGTATGTGGCTACCCTTCTCCCTCAGGTACTATCTATAATCCATAAATCAATATATTCTTTCACCCCTAGCTATATCTCTGATCTAATTAAAAAACGTACTATATTATCTTCTCTTCGTTACCAAAATGCTCCTCTACTTATCTCCCAGAACTCTACTAAAACTTCCCTCTAGAGCTTTTAAAAATTCCTGTCCAACTCTATGGAATTCCCTCCCTCCTACCATTCGTTCTATTAGATCCCACAAAAGATGTATAAATCTTACTTCTTCTTTTCTCTCTACCCATACTCATTAAATCATCAAACTATTATTTTTTTCCGTGTTATATTAAATGTATATCATTATTAAATTATTATTGTATTATTATTATCTTAGTATTATATAAAACTCCACTATGTCAATGCAGTCTGTAGTATATGACACTACACCATATAATTATAGACTGTATTATATAATAGTCCTTTATATTATTTAGTATTGTTGTCAGTGGTATAGTCATTGTATATTATTATTAAATTATTATCGTATTACTATAATTTTATTATTATTTTCTTCCCGCACGAGCGAAGGGGTCTACATGACCCTATTTAGTGCAAATAAACCTAATATCATCATCATCATCATCATCATCATATCTTTCATACATTGATTTGTCTTAGTAGTGAAATATTTGGTAAATTCATTCAGTTATACCTCTAATTTATTTGAAACTGGCGTAAACTGGTTATATACTTATATACCCTATTGCCCTATTGTGTTCAATAGTATAGCAATTTTAACCTCTTCGTGTTTTTCGAATTTCCAGATGCGATCATAAATATTTTAAAATGTTGTCTACAAATTTCCAATTTTAGTGGATTTGTAATTTTTCAATGTACGTCGTAAATGTACATTCTATACACTCGTATCAACTCGTTCGTGACTTATTGAAGTGTACATTAGTAGTGGGGGATCTAATGAACTATGACCCACAATCGGATTTCCGTCACAATGTCTCGCTAAATAATATCCCCATTACATAATACAAGCTCACAATACACTTCAATTATCGTAATTAACAATAAGTATACGCAATAATATTAGGTCATAATTGACAAGTGAACGTAAATATTCGTGCGCGAATAATATTATGTAATAACTGTTATAACAGTATAACAGATTTGGGTAGTATACATACTATATATATGATATGATATGATATATATATATATATATATATATATATATATATATATAGTATATACTATATATAGTATACTTTATCAACGAGTTATAACGATATATATATATATATATATATTATATTGTATATGTATATATATGTATATACATTATAATGCACTACATATATATATATATATATATATATATATATATATATATATATGTATTATAAATGTAAGCCAATAATGCAAACCATATATACTAAATAGATTATTGGAATATACATATATATATATAATATATCGTATATATTAGAAGGTGGCATCCTTGTAATAGTTGCATATAATTATAAAAATGCATTTTTAATTAACTAATACATGTATTAGTCCACATGTATTAGGGTATTCGTTTTTTTATTTGATTACTATAATTGGATAACATCATAGGTGACCTAATTAGATTTAAACCATGGTTTTAAACTAGTACATTCGGTACATTCATGTTTCATAATTATACGTATTAACATCATAGTTAGGTACTACTATAGGTTCTACATATATCCTACTATAGTATATGATTCATAACAACTGTACAATACCGTGAAATGAATCGGAACGGTAATCTATATTTGTGGCGTTATCAAATGTGTAATAATATTTAATTAAATAAAAATAACAAATATTTAATTATATCGAAACAAAATATGATAGACACATTACTAGAAATATAAATGTGTATACTCATTCTATATATGGTATGATACCACTACCAGTTAACTGGCCAACAATTGTTATATAAATAACATGATATTATTCAATATTCATTATATAATATAACATTCGCCAAACACGTCTATCATATCTACAGGCGTTATATGCCGAGCTTCACGTTTGCATCTGTTGATAAAAAGGCTAACCAGTTTATCAAGTAAACTGGTTGCATTATTTGCCTATTTGGTTGTATCGGACGCGTGCACGCGCGTGTTAATAGTGTATATTACTTTCAAATGTTTACCACTAGTTCCCTTCAAAATAAGCTTACTTTTCCTGTGGTCATGATCTCTAGTTAAATACGACGCAGGGAGTACTGATACCTCTGCACCGATATATATTTTAAATTTAATTATCCTAGAGGAATCCATAATAATTCATAAAGAATCCCTTTCCTACTTAATATTAACCATATTTTCAATATATATATGGCCGATAATTATATTACTAGCCCAGTTATCGTGAACTTCATCGTGCATCCTGACTTCTTTCACCCTCTTGTTCTTACACGGCCTCGAATAATGTCCTACATCATGTCATCCGAAGCATTTAACCTTGAAAGCCCAGCATCTCTTAACTGCGTGCCGCACCTATCGCATATTTTGCAATTATTCCATTCTTTCTCACTTCTGTTGGTCACCTGGTCGACCATTGCGGCTTATTTATCTGGATATATTGGATATGTCGAGTAACTGCATGTCAATCATTTCGCTTATTTTTCCTTCTTCTCTTACTTGATCTAGAGTTAAATATTTAATTTCTAGAAGTTTTTTCTTGAAATCTCTATTTGTAACCCCCTATTATCAATCGACCAACTATCAACGATTCTTTTAGATCTTTAAAATCGCAGGAACTTGCTAGTTTTAGTAAATACGTAATATAACTGTCCAGGTTTTCAGTGTCACTTTTGTTTCTAGAATAAATGTAATTTATAGTTTATTTATATTTGTATATTGGTAGTCGGATCTATCAACCTTCATTTGAGGTTAGCTACTAAATTACACCTAGATAGTCTACTGCTGTATTTATTTACATACAAATCCATCAATTCTATATCGGACGATACACAGCCTTACATCTCTGACAATCGGACCATCATTGCCCGGCTGCCATCAAGCATACCAGGATCCTACTAAAGTCATAAAATTAAAAAAAATATGGACATCACTTTCCAGAATCCTTACTAAAACTCTAATTAATGCTCTTGTACTTTCCCGAATTTACTACTGTTCTTCCCTACTGAATTTACTTCCTGCTAAAGCTACTTCTCCACTTAATCGGATTATCCGTTCCTCAATATGTACTACTTTCTGTTTAACGCGACTGGATCACTCTACTACAACATCTCATCAATCATCTCCTATGTGGCTACCCTTCTCCTTCATGTGTAAATTACGTATACTATCTATAATCCATAAATCAATATATTCTTTAACACTAGCTATATCTCTGATATAATTAAAAAACGTAGTATATTATCTTCTCTTCGTTACCAAAATGCTCCTCTACTTATCTCCCAGAACTATAGTAAAAATTCCCTCTAGAGCTTTTAAAAATTCCGGTCCAACCCTATGGAATTCCCTCCCTCCTACCATTCGTTCTATTAGATCCCACAAAAGATTTATAAATCTTAATTATTCTTTTCTCTATACCCATAATCATTAAATCATCAAACTTATTATTTGTGTCTGTGTTATATTAAATGTATATCATTATTAAATTATTATTGTATTATTATTATCTTAGTATCATATAACACTCCACTGTATCAATTCAGTATGTAGTATATAACACTACACCATATAATTTCAGACTGTATACAGTAGTATATAATAGTCCTTTATATTATTTAGTATTGTTGTCAGTGGTATAGTCATTGTATATTATTATTACATTATTATCGTATTACTATTATTTTATTATTATTTTCTTCCCACACGAGCGAAGGGGTCTACACGACCCTATTTTAGTGCAAATAAACCTAATATCATCATCATCATCATCATATCTTTCATACATTGTATTTGTCTTAGTAGTGAAATATTTGGTAAATTCATTCAGTAAGTCCTCTAATTTATTTGAAACTGGCGTAAACTGGTTATATACTTATATACCCTATTGCCCTATTGTGTTCAATAGTATAGCAATTTTAACCTCTTCGTGTTTTTCGAATTTCCAGATGCGATCATAAATATTTTAAAATGTTGTCTACAAATTTTCCAATTTTAGTGGATTTGTAATTTTTCAATGTACGTCGTAAATGTACATTTTATACACTCGTATCAACTCGTTCGTGACTTATTGAAGTGTACATTAGTAGTGGGGGATCTAATGAACTATGACCCACAATCGGATTGCCGTCACAATGGCTCGCTAAATAATTACTACTTTACGTAATACACGCGCTCACAATACACTTCAATTGTCGTAATTAACAATAAGTATACACAATAATATTAGGTCATTTTGACGAGTGAACGTTAATATTCGTGCGCGAATAATATTATGTAATAACTGTTATAACAGTATAACAGTATTGGATAGTATACATACTATATATATATGATATATATATATATATATATATATATATATATATATATATACTATATATAGTATACTTTATCAACGAGTTATAACGATATATATATATATATATATATATATTATATTGTATATGTATATATATGTATATACATTATAATGCACTACATATATATATATATATATATATATATATATATATGTATTATAAATGTAAGCCAATAATGCAAACCATATATACTAAATAGATTAATGGAATATACATATATATATATAATATATCGTATATATTAGAAGGTGGCATCCTTGTAATAGTTGCATATAATTATAAAAATGCATTTTTAATTAACTAATACATGTATTAGTCCACATGTATTAGGGTATTCGTTTTTTTATTTGATTACTATAATTGGATAACATCATAGGTGACCTAATTAGATTTAAACCATGGTTTTAAACTAGTACATTCGGTACATTCATGTTTCATAATTATACGTATTAACATCATAGTTAGGTACTACTATAGGTTCTACATATATCCTACTATAGTATATGATTCATAACAACTGTACAATACCGTGAAATGAATCGGAACGGTAATCTATATTTGTGGCGTTATCAAATGTGTAATCATATTTAATTAAATAAAAATAACAAATATTTAATTATATCGAAACAAAATATGATAGACACATTACTAGAAATATAAATGTGTATACTCATTCTATATATGGTATGATACCACTACCAGTTAACTGGCCAACAATTGTTATATAAATAACATGATATTATTCAATATTAATTATATAATATAAAATTCGCCAAACACGTCTATCGTATCTACAGGCGTTATATGCCGAGCTTCACGGATGCATCTTTTTATAAAAAGGCTAACCAGTTTATCAAGTAAACTGGTTGTATTATTTGCCTATTTGGTTGTATCGCACGCGCGTGTTAATAGTGTATACACTGTTAAAAAGAAGGTTATAACATTATGAATTATATGGTATAACATATGGAAATACGAGTTATACCATAACATTACGTTAAATGGTATAAGATCAAATATTATATGGTATAACATTTGTTTTTTTTAGTTATACCATATAGCTATAAGCTAACAAATTATATAGTATAACATTTGTTTTTGTTAGTTATACCGTAAATGGTATACCAGGAAGCCACGGGGTTATACCATTTTTTAATCAATGTTATACCACCTATTTCTAACAGTGTATTACTTTAAAATGTTTACCACTAGTTCCCTTCAAGATAAGCTTACTTTTCCTGAGGTCGTGATCTCTAGTTAAATACGACGCAGGGAGTACTGATACCTCTGCACCGATATCTATTTTAAATTTAATTATCCTAGAGGAATCCATAATAATCCATAAAGAATCCCTTTCCTACTTAATATTAACCATATTTTCAATATATATATGGCCGATAATTATATTACTAGCCCAGTTATCGTGAACTTCATCGTGCATCCTGACTTCTTCCACCCTCTTGTTCTTACACGGCCTCGAATAATGTCCTACCTCATGTCATCCGAAGCATTTAACCTTGAAAGCCTCTTTTATCTGCTTTCCGCAACTGTCGTATATTTTGCAATTATTCCATTCTTTCTCCTTCTGTTGGTCACCTACTCGACCATTGCGGCTTATTTATCTGGATATATTGCATATATCGAGTAACTGCATGTCAATCATTTCGCTTATTTTTCCTACTTTTCTTACTTGATCTAGAGTTAAATATTTAATTTATAGAAGTTTTTTCTTGAAATCTCTATTTGTAACCCCCCCATTATCAATCGATCAACTATCAACGATTCTTTTAGATCTTAAAAATCACAGGAATTTACTAATTTTAATAAATCCGTAATATAATTGTCCAGGTTTTCAGTGTCACTTTTGTTTCTAGAATAAATGTAATTTATAGTTTATTTATATTTTTATATTGGTAGTCGGATCTATCAACCTTCATTTGAGGTTAGCTACTAAATTACACCTAGATAGTCTACTGCTGTATTTACTTACATACAATCCATCAATTCTATCTCGGACGATACACAACCTTACATCTCTGACAATCGGACCATCATTGCCCGGCTGCCATCAAGCATACCAGGGGCCTACTAAAGTCAATCGGTGCTTGTCAAGTCATCTCGTCATATAGCAAAACGGACTGAATACCAAACTTCTTCCAAAATATCCCATTAACGACCAGTTTTTATACATTTATTATTATTTATTTCATTCAATTTAATCCCGCAATCTCAATTATACCATGTCCTCAAATTGTTCACATTGTAACCTTCACGCATGTGAATATTGTAAAACATGTCCATATATATTACATTATAATTGTTTATACACCGCAGCTATTATTTCTAAATCCTGGTTTCATTCTAAAAAACCCCCTCCCGCTTAAGCTATTGCTATATTTAATTCACCTAACTTCTCATGTTACTCATGGCTAACCTACACGTGTTGCCATCTAATCCTACTTGATCTCTCATCTGCTTTTGATACGCTGGACCATAAAATTAAAAAAAATACGGACATCACTTCCCAGAAACCTTACTAAAACTCTAATTAATGCTCTTGTACTTTCCCGAATTTACTACTGTTCTTCCCTACTGAATTTACTTCCTGCTAAAGCTACTTCTCCACTTAATCGGATTATCCGTTCCTCAATATGTACTACTTTCTGTTTAACGCGACTGGATCACTCTACTACAACATCTCATCAATCATCTCCTATGTGGCTACCCTTCTCCTTCATGTGTAAATTACGTATACTATCTATAATCCATAAATCAATATATTCTTTAACACTAGCTATATCTCTGATATAATTAAAAAACGTAGTATATTATCTTCTCTTCGTTACCAAAATGCTCCTCTACTTATCTCCCAGAACTATAGTAAAAATTCCCTCTAGAGCTTTTAAAAATTCCGGTCCAACCCTATGGAATTCCCTCCCTCCTACCATTCGTTCTATTAGATCCCACAAAAGATTTATAAATCTTAATTATTCTTTTCTCTATACCCATAATCATTAAATCATCAAACTTATTATTTGTGTCTGTGTTATATTAAATGTATATCATTATTAAATTATTATTGTATTATTATTATCTTAGTATCATATAACACTCCACTGTATCAATTCAGTATGTAGTATATAACACTACACCATATAATTTCAGACTGTATACAGTAGTATATAATAGTCCTTTATATTATTTAGTATTGTTGTCAGTGGTATAGTCATTGTATATTATTATTACATTATTATCGTATTACTATTATTTTATTATTATTTTCTTCCCACACGAGCGAAGGGGTCTACACGACCCTATTTTAGTGCAAATAAACCTAATATCATCATCATCATCATCATATCTTTCATACATTGTATTTGTCTTAGTAGTGAAATATTTGGTAAATTCATTCAGTAAGTCCTCTAATTTATTTGAAACTGGCGTAAACTGGTTATATACTTATATACCCTATTGCCCTATTGTGTTCAATAGTATAGCAATTTTAACCTCTTCGTGTTTTTCGAATTTCCAGATGCGATCATAAATATTTTAAAATGTTGTCTACAAATTTTCCAATTTTAGTGGATTTGTAATTTTTCAATGTACGTCGTAAATGTACATTTTATACACTCGTATCAACTCGTTCGTGACTTATTGAAGTGTACATTAGTAGTGGGGGATCTAATGAACTATGACCCACAATCGGATTGCCGTCACAATGGCTCGCTAAATAATCACTACTTTACGTAATACACGCGCTCACAATACACTTCAATTGTCGTAATTAACGATAAGTATACGCAATAATATTAGGTCATAATTGACAAGTGAACGTAAATATTCGTGCGCGAATAATATTATGTAATAACTGTTATAACAGTATAACAGTATTGGGTAGTATACATACTATATATATGATATGATATGATATATATATATATATATATATATATACTATATATAGTATACTTTATCAACGAGTTATAACTAGGGATGTAAATGGTGCCGAACTTTTGATGCCGAGCCGAGACTATTGGTTTTTGATGCCGAGCCGAGACTTTCATTTTCGGAAAAAAAACGAGCCCATGCCGAGCCTAGACTCTAGCCAAACGAGCCCGAGCCGAACCGATACTTTAGCTAAACGAGCCCAAGCCGAGCCGAGACTTTAGTCAAACGAGCCGAGACTCTAGTCAAACGATCCCGAGCCGAGATGAGACCCTTACAAAACATAATCGAGCCGAAATTATGCTTTTTGGAGGTTATATTTTAAACATAATTTTTATATATTTATCCATATTTTTATTAATTTTTCCTATTTCATGTGACATAATATTAATTATATGTATCGATAGGTGACTATTTTGTTTATAATATTAATATATTTTTAATTTGATGTAGATTATGTGTTCTCTGTACTCTCAGACTTGAATATGGCTTTATTAATTTCGCGAGGTATGTTAGTTTCTTGTGATGATATGCAAAATGCGTAGTTACCAGTAATTTATAAATAATGTTGAAATTAATTGTAGGTGTTGTTGTCGCATCAGTTCAGTTATTCTGATCGTATATTGATCTCGGTGTTAATTTATATATTACGCGAATGACGATCGAATTATTTTATTTAATGTCATTAACTTATAGGAGGTAAATAGGTTAAAAAAAGTAAATTAATTAAAAGTATGTTACAAATTGTAACTTACAATAGTCCAATAAATATTTGATTTAGTAATTTACATGTATTACAATTTATATTTGTTCTTATAATTCTAATATTATTCAATTGATAGTTGGCTGATTTGACATTTTGTGTTTATGAATATATTAAGATTCTTATCAATTAACACTCCTGGTAGTTATTTATGATACTTATCTGATAGTTTGTATTGTAATTAAATTATTTCGTTTGATATACAAAACAATGATTCTGTAGATGGTAACTGACACTGAACCTATATTGAGCTTATGAAAATTGAGACTAACACTTGAATGATGCATTAACATATAACAGTATAACAGTATTGGGTAGTATACATACTATATATATGATATATATATATATATATATATATATATATATATATGTATATATATATATATATATATATATATATATATAGTATATACTATATATAGTTTATACTTTATCAACGAGTTATAACTATATATATATATTATATTGTATATGTATATATATATATATATATATATATGTATATACATTATAATGCACTACATATATATATATATATATATATATATATATATATATATATATATGTATTATAAATGTAAGCCAATAATACAAACCATATATACTAAATAGATTAATGGAATATATATAATATATCGTATGTATTAGAAGAACGCATCCTTGTAATAGTTGCATATAATTATAAAAATGCATTTTTAATTAACTAATACATGTATTAGTCCACATGTATTATAATACAATATAGGGATCCCTATAGGGTATTAGTATTTTTATTTCATTACTATAATTGGATAACAGTATACGTGACCTAATTAGATTTAAACCATTGTTTTAAACTAGCACATTCGGTACATTCGTGTTTCATAATTATACGTATTAACATCATAGTTAGGTACTACTATAGGTTCTACATATATCCTACTATAGTATATGATTCATAAAAACTGTACAATACCGTGAAATGAATCGGAACGGTAACCTATATTTGTGTCTTTATCAAATGTGTAATCATATTTAATTAAATAAAAATAACAAATATTTAATTATAGCGAAACAAAATATGATAGACACATTACTAGAAATATAAATGTGTATACTCATTCTATATATGGTATGATACCACTACCAGTTAACTGGCCAACAATTGTTATATAAATAACATGATATTATTCAATATTAATTATATAATATAAAATTCGCCTAAAGAGTCTATCGTACAAGCTAACTATGCC
Organism: Osedax fenrisi; assembly: GCA_964019155.1. NCBI lineage: Eukaryota > Metazoa > Annelida > Polychaeta > Sabellida > Siboglinidae > Osedax > Osedax fenrisi. The sequence goes on from OZ025240.1 coordinate 15,879,569, forward strand.
GAGCCTCGCTGATACAAACTCTTTTGATACAAACAACTCGATAACTATTTTATCAAGTGAACTGCTTGTATTATTGACTATTTGGTTATATTTCACGCGCTTGTTAATATTGTCTATTACTTTCAAATTAGTACCACTAGCTCCCTTTAAGATAAGCGTACTTTTGCCTAGCATAGTGATATCTAGATAAATACCATGCATGGAGTACTGATAGCTCTGCACCGGTATCTAGTTTAAATTTAATTATCCTAGAGGAATCCATAATAATCCATAAAGAATCCCTTTCCTACTTAATATTAACCATATTTTCAATATATATGGCCGATAATTGTATTACTAGCCCGGTTATCGTGATCTTCATCATTCAGCCTGACTTCCACCCACTTGTTCTTACATAACCTGGAATAATGTCCGACCTCGTGTAATCCGTAGAATTTAGCCTTGAAAGCTCCTCATCTCTTATCTGCGTCCGCACCTGTCGCATATTTGACAATTATTCCATTCTTTCTCACTTCTGTTGGTCACCTGGTCGACCATTGCGGCTTATTTATCGTTGGATATGTCGAGTAACTACATTTCAATCATTTCGCTTATTTTTCCTACTTCTCTTACTTGATTTAGAGTTAAATCTTTAATTTCTAGATTGTGTTCGTTTTGGGAGTGGAATATTTGGTAAATCATTCAGTAAGTCATATAATTTATTTGGAACCGGCGTAAACTGATTATATACTGCTATAACTTATTGCCTTATCGTGTTCAAGAGTATATAAATTTTAACATATTCGTCTTTCTTCGAATTAGGTAGTAGATGAATTACCTACCAGATGCGATCATAAATATTTTAAATGGTTCCTACATATTTTCCAATTTTAGTGGATTTGTTCGTCTTTGATTTCCATAATCGGTTGCTTACTCATGTTATTCATCTCGTTATATATGTGTTTGCCACTATCAACATGTAGTATTAATTGAATGGATATAATTACTTAAATTATTACCGATATAAACACGGATATAATAACCAAGACGCCATGTTGTTTAGATTATTTATTAAAATATAGAAAGTCACTTGACTTCCTATTATTGCTTACCAAAAATTAGGTAAACCAAATTGTGTATAAACCGTTATAATATTATAACAATTACTATTTATTATTTATATTAATGATTTTCTCTATTAGCAGAAAATAATACAAATATATCTAATAGTTTGCTCGCTAATGATACGTCAATCAATGTATTAACTAATTATATAAGCAGATCGTAATTATACTAAACTAATATGTAAAATATCAGAAAAATGATTTACAAAATATATTAATACAGAATAAACTAAAATAGTAATATTCTAAAAAATATTTTAATTTGAAAAGTTTTCTAGTTTTCTAAAAATCTTTAGAATTACTATAATATTTATGATAACAAAATATATTTTAAAGAAAAATATATATTTCTTGGAATCACATTTGCTTAAAATCTAAATTTCAAATCACATATATTAGTAGAAATGCATCGTATGAATTAGCAAATATAGAATACCATATATTAATGTTATAATATAATGCTTTTCTATCTAATATTGACTTAAGATAAACAAATGGGATAACAACTATGGTAATATGATAATAACTTTATATAATATATCATAATATATTAGTTTTATAAAACTAATCACATAATCACATAATGGAGTACATACATATAAGCATAAAGTATATAAACATACTTTTACAGATTATCATTCATACGTGTATACTATACATAATATTACATAATATAAAATAATGTGTTTAATTATAAAAATAAATTAAAAAATAATATTAAAAAAAATAATAAATATAATGAGAAATCTGAAGAATTAATATTAAAAAAAACTTACAAAAACGAATATTATGCTAATATTTGGAATACAATTCTGGAATTCATTTGGATTTCAATAATATATATTAACATGTGATGCTTTGATAAATTATATTGATTACTTGAATATCAATCGTAAATTATTCATATCCACAATATCGATTGATTTAAAAAAGGCATTCGAAACTTTAAATTATGACATTTTATTTAGGGTACAAGCTGACGTTAAAATATGTATAATATTTTATTTTTTAATTTTGTTTATTATGTATTATCCATGTTCATTATCTTATTTATCACATGATAAAATATTTTAAGTATTTCTATCAATATAAAGTGTGTTATAAGATCAATCGAATTAAAAATCATATGAAATTGATGACTATTTATTTTTAAAAAAACTTTCAATGTCATTTTCTCAGTTTTTACTTTTTGCACTTAGTAATATACGTAAATGACTAATACTTCTTTGATTATTAATATTATTATCTGACATTTTTACATGTAATATATATTAATATTTTTGTGACCCTGACTATCGATAGGAGGAAGATAATAGATATAAGTAAGATGATCGAGGTATTTAAAAAATACAATTTTTATATAATATATTATGCATATGGCATTATTAAGGTCAACTACCTCGAAATTCTTCTGACTATTTTATTTGTCCGTTTATTGTTTTTTTTATTTACAATGAATACACTAATAAAATGTATCTTATCTTAAATGTATTATATATAGGTCATTATACGATATATTATCAAGGGTTATATATGTATGTAACCTATAATCAAAGCCCTGGAAAATCAGGGCTTTCTATAATCAAATAATAATCCAATTAAATATCAAATTATTGAATACATTTAGTACAAATATCATAGATACCGGTGTTAATATATGTAATTAGTTTAAAGTGTATATTTTTCATAGTTCATATGGCATTGAATTACTGTGATTACATTATTAATTTATATTAACTATAATTATTTAATTTGTTCGCCTATTAGTTACATAAATATATATATATATATATATATATATATACGTATATATAAGTCCACATATTGGTACCTATTTGTCAAATAGCTTTTTAATAGTGACATAGTGCTACATCTGAAACTATATATATATAATTTATTTAAGGATGCAAGCTGACGTTGGGGTTTACCATGTTAATTCTAGCTCTAGCTAACATTTTAAGGATACTAAACTCATAAAGATAACGAATTAATTTTGTTTATTCAATAGATATTATTCTACTACATAATATTGTTGGTTTATTATAAATATAATATATTTAAAATTATATAAAAAAATATTTAAAATAGTTTAAATATTTTTTATATTTTGTTATTAAAATGTGAAGTTTATTATAATTTATTTTTAAATTATAAAATATAATACAATATCCTGCCAATATTAATATAGTATTACATTTAAAAATGTCAGATAATACTATTAATAATCAAAGAAGTATTAGTCATTTACGTATATTACTAAGTGCAAAAAGTAAAAACTGATAAAATAATATTGAAAGTTTTTTTAAAATAAATAGTCTTATTAATTTCATATGATTTTTAATTCGATTGATCTCATAACTCACTTTATATTTATAGAAAAACTTTAAAATAATTTAAAATATGTTGCCTAATACAACTGGTTGTAATAGGGAAGTAATACAACCAGTTTACTTGATGAAATAGTTAACGAGTCGTTTGTATCAAAAGAGGCATCAGTGAGGCTCGGCATAGTTAATTTATAGATACGATAGACGCGTTAGGCGAATTTTATATTATATAATTAATATTGAATAATATCATGTTATTTATATAAAAACTGTTGGCCAGTTAACTGGTAGTGGTATCATATCATATATAGAATGAGTATATACATTTAGATTTGGATATCACCCATAGTAGTAATTAAGAAACCAATGAAATGATACTAATACGCATAGACTATACTAAGCTACAAAGAGTAGTAAAACGCGAGGCATACCCGATGGCTACGGTGGCCTGACTAGGTTATAGCGGGGCAATATATTTTCGAAAATAAATTGCAATTCGATATTTTGGCAAATTCGTATACACGAAGAATCGATGAATTTAAATATCTTCCTATCGCCACAAGGTATATTTCGATTTTCTAGGTTACCATTTGGGTTATCTAATGTTCAAGATATATTTCAGCGGGAAATGTCACGCATATTAGTAGGATTATATCAGGTAACAGTATATATGGATGATATTTTTAAAGAAATTGAGGCATTAGAGGAACATAATAAAGTATTTAATAAAATAATGAGTAAGATAAAATCAGCAGGCCTTACACTTAATTTGGATAGATCTAGTTTTAGAAAATCTGAAATAAATGTGTAGGTTATATAATAAATAAGGAGGGCATAAGTGTTGATCCCAAGGCACTTGAAGGGATTGAGGCAATTCCTAGAACTACAAATATAAAGAATTTACAAAACTTTCTAGAAGCAATCAATCAATATTCCTATTACACCAATAATTTAGCTACATTATAAAAACCTCATTTACTAATAAAAGATAGAATATGGAGGTGGGATGAGGTTAAGAGCGAACATTTAAAACTATTAAGAGGGTGATACTCTATAGAGAACAGAAAGCTAGGGCGATTTAATATAGATGTAGACTTAGTATTGAGCATAGACGCGAGTCAAATAGGGCTAGGTGCGACATTATATCAAATAAGCGAAACACGCATTAAGCAATTGGTCTGCTCAGCAATCAGGTCATTGACCTCATCAGAAAGTAGGTATGCGTGTATAGAAAGAGAATGTATGGCAATAGAATGGGCGTTATAAATGTTTAGAATGTTTGTGGTAGGACAAAACGTTACAATAGATACATATCATAAACTATTAACCCTAATATTTACACAAAAAGATTTAGACACTTTATCTCCTAGAATTCAGATAATGTGGCTTTAAAGGAATGAAATATGCTTATTAAATCAGATAAATACCAGGTAAAGAAAACTATGTACCTGACCTGTTATCACGAGAACCGGGAAAAGTAAAGCTCATATCTATAGATAGATTCGACTTCATCAGTATACTGATGAAGTCGAAGCTATGCAAGCACATTGTAGAATACAGCCTAGATATGGGATACAACTTTGTAATATTAAAGAAGCTCAAGTCAGCGATACGATATGTAAATCATTAGAGAGTACACCCAAATAGGCTGGCCTAAATATGTATCATCGTTAGATACTACACTAAAACCATATTGTGATATGCAAGCGCATACAACCGAAGTAGACTGGATATTATTACAGGGTAATAGACGTTAATACCAACTAACGAGCGCGTAGATATGCTTAAACGAATACATGAGGGATACTTAGGTATAAGTAAATGTAGAGAAGTTGCAAGGCAATCCGTTTGGTGGCCTGGGCTATCTATGGATATAAGCAAGATGATCGAGGTATTTAAAAAATACAATTGTTATATAATATATTATGCATATGGCATTATTAAGGTCAACTACCTCGAAATTCTTCTGACTATTTTATTTGTCCGTTTATTTTTTTTTTTTTACAATGAATACACTAATAAAATGTATCTTATCTTAAATGTATTATATATAGGTTATTATACGATATATTATCAAGGGTTATACATGTATGTAACCTATCAAAGCCCTGGAAAATCAGGGCTTTCTATAATCAAATAATAATCCAATTAAATATCAAATTATTGAATACATTTAGTACAAATATCATAGATACCGGTGTCAATATATGTAATTAGTTTAAAGTATATATTTTTCTTGTGGCATTGAATTACTGTGATTACATTATTACTTTATATTAACTATAATTATTTAAATTTGTTTGCCTATTAGTAACATAAATATATATATATATATATATATATATATATATATATATATACGTATATATAAGTCCACATATTGGTACTTATTTGTCAAATAGCTTTTTAATAGTGACATAGTGCTATGTCTGAAACTATATATATATATATATATATATATATATATATATATATATATATAATTTATTTAAGGATGCAAGCTGACGTTGGGGTTTACAATGTTAATTCTAGCTCTAGACATTTAAGGATACTAAACTAATAAAGATAACTAAGTAATTTTGTTAATTCAATAGATATTATTCTACTACATAATATTATTGGTTTTTTATAAATATAATATATTTAAAAAAATATTTTAAAATAGTTGAAATATTTGTTATATTTATTTATTAAAAGTGTGAAGTTTATTATAATTTATTTTAAAAATATAAAATATAATACAATATCCTGCCAATATTAATATAGTATTACATGTAATAATGTCAGATAATAATATTAATAATCAAAGAAGTATTAATCATTTACGTAGGAACTGAGAAAATGATATTGACAGTTTTTAAAAAATAAATAGTCATCAATTTCATATGATTTTTAATTCGATTGATCTTATAACACACTTTATATTGATAGAAATACTTTAAAATATTTTATAATCTGATAAATAATTTAATGACATGGATAATACATAATAAACAAAATTAAAAAATAAAATATTATACATATTTTAACGTCAGCTTGTATCCTTAATAAAATGTTATGATTTAAAGTTATATATATTATTGAAATCCAAATGAATTCCAGAATTTTATTCCAAATATTAGCATAATAATATTTGTTTTTGTAAGTTTTTTTTAATATTAATTCTTCAGATTTCTCGTTATATTTATTATTTTTTTTAATATTATTTTTTTAATTTATTTTTATAATTAAACACATTATTTTATATTATGTAATATTATGTATAGTATACACGTATGAATGATAATCTGTAAAAGTATGTTTATATATATTGATAATATGGTTGATCTTAAGTAGGAAAGGGATATTATTATGGATTCCTCTAGGATAATTAAATTTAAAATAGATACCGGTGCAGAGGTATCAGTACTCCATGCATGATATTTATCTAGATATCACGATGCTAGGCAAAAGTACGCTTATCTTAAAGGGAGCTAGTGGTACTAATTTGAAAGTAATAGACAACATTAACACGCGCGTGCAATACAACCAAATAGTCAATAATACAAGCAGTTCACTTGATAACATAGTTATCGAGTTGTTTGTATCAGCGAAGCTCGGCATAGTTAGCTCGATAGACGCGTTAGGCGAATTTTATATTATATAAATAACATTAAATAACTTAATGTTATTTATATAACAACTGTTGGTCAGTTAACTGGTAGTGGTATCATACTATATATAGAATGTGTTTACACATTTATATTTCTAGTAATGTGTCTATCATATTTTATTTCTATATATTTAAATATTTGTTATTTTTATTTAATTAAATATGATTACACATTTGATAATGTCACTAATATAGATTACCGTTATGATTCATATAGGTACAGTAGGTATTGTACAGTTTGTATGAATCATATACTATAGTAGGATATATGTAGAACCTATAGTAGTACATAACTATGATGTTAATAAGTATAATTATGAAACACGAATGTACCGAATGTGCTAGTTTAAAACCATGGTTTAAATCTAATTAGGTCACGTATACTGTTATCCAATTATAGTAATGAAATAAAAATACTAATACCCTAATACATGTGGACTAATACATGTATTAGTTCATTAAAAATGCATTTTTATAATTATATTCAACTATTACAATGATGCCACCTTCTAATACATACGATATATTATATATATTCCGTTAATCTATTTAGCCTAGTTTGTATTATTGACCTACATTTATAATACATATATATATATATATATAAATGTGTAGTGCATTACATCGTTATACCTCGTTGAAAAGTATACTATAGTATACTATATATATAGTATGTACTGTACTGTATAGTATCATAATTGTGTGGATTATCTTCATTGTAATACCGTATGACTTAAGAATTTGTGCCATTTTTGCTCTGTGTATTGAGTCGAAAGCTTTAGAGAAATCTACAAATATTAGGCTTGCTTCAAGATTATTTTCTTTAACACCTTCGATTATCCTTCTTACAGTTAGTGCATTACATCGTTATAACTCGTTGATAAAGTATACTATAGTATACTATATATAATATGTATATATAGTATGTATATTACCCTAACATGTTATACTGTTATAACAGTTATTACATAATATTATTCGCGCACGAATATTTACGTTCACTTGTCAATTATGACCTAATATTATTTCGTATACTTATTGTTAATTACGATAATTGAAGTGTATTGTGAGCTTGTATTATGTAATGGGGATATTATTTAGCGAGGCATTGTGACGGAAATCTGATGTTGGGACATAGTTCATTAATTCCCCCACTACTAATGTATACATTTCAGTAAGTCACGAACAAACAGTTTATATTCATTGTATTTAATATATAGTTAATATATAGTATATTTGTAATATTATATAATACAAATGATGTATATATATATATACATCATCAACATTATTTTTATTTATAATTATTAATATGTATATTAATGTGTATATCTTTATTCTCGACATGTAAGAAAGTGGATTATTTTTAGTAATCTTTTTCCTAACTCTTCTAAAACTAAACTACTTAATATTACCCTTAAACTTTTAATTGTCCTACTATTATCTTCAATTCTACTGTTATTATTCCAAGTGCTAAATCTCTTTGAGTTATATTAGATTCTAAATTAGGATTTACACAATTCGTTACTACGCAATGTAGATCTATTAATTTTAATCTATTTAATATTATAAAAATTAGAAAGTACTTGAGTACAGAATCAACTATTGCGTTAGTGTAATATATTGTGTTATCAAGATAAAAAGATATTTCAATAATTTACTCATTAATTCCTAACTTAAATTACATTATGTATTAAATAGGATATTAATTTATCTTAAGATTAATTTGTATATATATATAATATTCATAATAATTTAGTTTAAATTAGGATGTTAACATATTATTAAGATAATTAACATATTATTAATTCCATTATTTAGAATGATAGATAGATACTAGTTTATTCAATAGATTCAAAACGATGGGTAACAATAAATAATAATGCTAGAAATATATAAATAATATTTAGCAAATATAAATAAGTTGTGATTTACACACACCGAAATAAATAAAATAATAATAAAGCAATATTTGGTATGTTGATTAAACGTGCTGAACACATCATCAAATAACAAGGGAAGTAGTCTCAGGTTGGTCAGGCCCATATAGGATTATATGCCCAACAAATCCTGAGGGATGGATGGTCCCTATATAATATTTTTTTGACATCTCTCCACACCTAGAATATCAAATGAGTATACAGCTGGTAAGATCAAATACCAAAATAAAGTACAAAACGAAAACGAAAATTAGAAAAACAATAAAATTATAAAGATAACGACATTACATGTATGCATGTTGAGAATAAAAGTTTCCATTAATATTAAGAGTATCTATATTTGTAATAAATATGCTTATAGATTTAGCCGAAGCCACAGAACGAGGAAGTAAATTACAAGCGGTACTCACTCGAACAACAGATCTGTTGCTGAATTAATTGATAGTTGTTTTATTAATGCATTTGTTTTTGCGTATTTTGATTAGAGGTCCACGATTACATATATAATAAGTTGTGAATAACGATGATTTATCAATATAAACGAGATTGTTCAGTATCTTGATGCCAGAATACATCAGCTCTTAATTTGCGATGGGATAAATTCATTAAATTGAGAAAACACAATCTAGTATCATAAGTTGATTTAATAAAGTTACATCTGAAGTAAATCAATTAGTAAATTTATGTTGAACTTTTTTAATAAGTTTGTTTAGTCCAATAAAGTCTTTGCCTGATTTCCAAATAGAAGAACCATATTCGAGTAATTACCGTATATAGGTGGTATAGGCTTTGACTAGATAATACGAATTATTTGTAATGAAACATCTACAAATTATATTCGAGATCACATAGGCTTTGCTACATATGTTATTAATGTGAATATTGAATTTAATATTATTATCAAAAACAATACTAAGGTCTCGAAAATTAGAGTATTTTGGTATCAGGGTATTATTTAGCGAATAGAATGATATATCAGATTTTACGATTGACATAGAGGCGCATTTTTCAAAACGCTATTTGAAGGTTCCATTTAAAGTTCCATGTTGTCCAATCATATAAATAATTAAGTCCTGATTGAAGGATATTGCTTTCATAGTATTCCTTGTTTTCAGACCATAGAATCGTCTCTGCAATACTCATATTAAGTCTAAGAGCTGATAAAAAGACAACAGTAAACAAGAAACGTTACAATTGGTGTATATTAACAACAGATAAAACGATTCGACAGAATTACGAAAAATATTTAAAAAATCATTTCGAAAACGCAGTCAAAACTTGTAAAACTACAAATGAAAAATATATAGCATTTATTAATGCTCATACCGAGTCAACCAAGAAACATATACAGTTAAAAGCTACATTCAAGAAAAGAGTACCATGGGAGAATAAAATCATAGAAGAAAAACGAACTGAATTAAAACAATTATCCACATTAATGAGAAGTAATACCAACTCGATCAACACAACCAAGCTCAACTCAGCCAGAAGAAAACTACAAGAAACATATATCGCTGAGCAATCAAAATATTTGCAAAAGCAAAATGAGGATATCACGATGGCCGCAGATAATAAGAAATCAGCCCTAGCATGGCAAATTGTGAATAGAATTAGTTGTAGGAAGTCTACGAATCGTTCTAAAATAAAGCCTATAGATCAGACAGAACGATTACAGAAATGGAAAAATCACTTTTCATCATTACTTGGCGAAAACCCGATAATCACGCATCAAACTACAGTGAAAATAGTCAATAAATAACTTGCAATTGAGCAAGGTCCTTTTACACTAGAAGAACTTAAAAAAGTTCTGGCTAAAACGAAACTGAATAAATCTGCTGGTATTGATGAGATACCTCCCGAAGTATGAAATCAAGTTATTTCAATGACCAGTTACTAGAATTTTGTAATTATGTATTCTATCAAGAGCCAATAGAATACTGGACAAAAGGATGTATTTTACCATTCCCAAAGAAAGGTGACCTTTCAGTAACTGATAATTATAGAGGTATTACTTTGACATGCATCGCTGCAAAAATATATAATACCATGATTAGAGAAATAATCCAACCTGACATAGACGAGATTCTTAGACCAAGTCAAAATGGTTTCAGGAAAAATAGGTCAACAGTAGGACAAATACTCACGGTTAGAAGAATAATTGAAGGAATCAAAGAAAAAAACCTAGGAGCGTGTATAATATTTATTGATTTTTCCAAAGCATACAAAGCATACAAAGATACTGAAATTATACGGCATACCAAACAAGATTATCAACGCAATTATGATTCTATATAGTAATAACAAATCAATGGTTCGATCGCCAGACGGGAACACTGAACTCTTTGAAATTAATGCAGGTGTACTTCAGGGGTATACTCTTGCACCTTTACAATTTATCATAACACTTGATTATGTTTTAAGGACATCCATTGACCTACATAAAGATATAGGGTTAACACTTCAGAAATCAAGAGGAAGAAGATACCCAACAGTTACAATATCAGACGCAGATTATTCAGATGATCTGGCACTCTTTGCGGATTAATGTATTGATGCGGAAAAGCTTCTACATGTCTTGGAAGTGAAAGCAAATTCAGTAGGATTAAGGGTCAATATTAGAAAAACTCAGAATTTTAATATCAACACTGACCATAAAGTAAGATCTGTAAATGGAACACAACTGAATTCTGTAGATAACTATACATATCTTGAGAGTGAGATACCATCAATGGATAAGGAAATAAATATCCGAATATCCAAATCTTGGAGCGCTCTTGACAAATTAAGTTCAATATGGAAATTAAATCTTACGGCAACACTCAAAAGAAATTTCTTCAGCGCAGTAGTAGAATCGGTGTTAATTTACGGTTCTGAAACGTGGACACTTACTAAAAAATTGGAAAGAAAACTTGACGGAACATATACAAGAATGTTGAGAGTAGTATTTAATATATCATGGAAACTACACTTAACAAACAAGAAACTATATGGAAATATTCCTACTCTCTCCAAGACTATCCGGGAAAGAAGAACACGATTTTCTGGACACTGCTTCAGAAGCGAAAATGAGATTATTAGTGGTGTACTACTGTGGATGCCTGCTCACGGATTTACAAAGCGTTGAGACCGAAACGAAACTATATAAAGCAACTAACTGATGACACTGGCCTAACAGTAGAAGAAGCGAAGACAGCGATGAAAGATAGAAACATATGGAAAAAGATTGTTGAATATGCTCGGGAAACTATCCCGATCTGGTAAGGTAAGGTAAGTATTCCTATACGATAGAGATGTTTTAGCATCATCGGCAAAAAGAGAGCATGTGATATTGTTAGCTGTGATGAAAACATCGAATGTAGGTCATTGATATATATATTAAGAATAGAAGAGGTCCAATAACGGAACATTGAGTAATACTTGAACTTGCATGAATAAAATAATAAAATTCATCATTTACCATAGTTCTTTGAAATCGATTGGTAAGGTATGAGCTAAACTACTTAAGGAAATTACCACCCATCTCTAATTTAGACATCTTATTTAGAAGTTTAGAATGACATATTTTATCAAAAGCTTTAGCCATATCTATATATATATAATATCAGTATTAAAAGAATGGTTAGTGGCTCTACTTATATTTCTATAAAATTCTATAAGTTGTAGTTCCGTGGATCTACCGGCTCAAAATCCATATTATTCCGTACATAATAGTTTATTAGATCTTAAATAATATAATAGATAGTAAGCTAATATTTGTTCAAACATAATAAGAGTGGATGGCAATAAACTGATAGGACGATAATTTGATGGTAATTAATGATCACATTTTTTAAATATTGGAATAATATTAGCTAACTTCCATATAGTAGGGAATTGACCTTCATCTAGAATACGTTGAAAAATAATAGATAATGGATAAGAAATTTCATAAGATAATAACTTAAGCATACCTTTGGGTAAACTATTAGGTGATGAATTAAATTTAGTGGGTAATTTACAAAGAAATGTGCTTACTATTTCCTGAGATATAGGAAAACAAAATTATAAATTGAAAATTGTTGATAATATATTTCATAATTACAGTTAACATTATGAAATATGTATTCAAACTTTCTATATATTACCTCCTTAGATATAATAGGATTATTATATAATTAATACTTACTTGACATATGTTCAATATATATATAATATTATTAGTTTTTTCGATCCGACGCACTATTCTATAATACATATATATATATATATATATATATATATATATATATATAAATATATTCTTTTATGGAAATAATTCGAAGATATTGTATTCTATTACTAGGAAACTCCTAGGCAACGCATCACATTTAAATTATTTTCCTTTTTCTAATGAAAAGTTATGCTCCTTATTTATTGTGCATTTTGATTCTAAAGTTATTAATATTTGAAATAAATTAAATAATATTGTTTTAAATGAGGACTTTTATTAGTTTTATTTATAGTTACGTTTAGTACTCCTTCAATATTAAATTCAATATATATTCCCATAGATTCTTCTTCATTTAGGCCAGGTAGAGGAACAATAGACGCAATATTCATCGTAAGGCAGATAATAGAGAAGGCAAGAGAACACCAAGTTCCGCTACATATCCACTTTATTGACTTCAAGGCCGCATTTGATACAATTTGGAGAGAGGCACTTTGGAAAATGATGATCCAGATAGGCATCCCTCAGAAATATGTTACGATAATAAAAAACTTATACAATGATACAAACTGTGCAATAATTGCTGGTGGGCAACTAACAGACTGGTTCCCTGTTAATATGGGCGTGAGACAAGGTTGCATCATGTCGCCGAGCCTATTCAATATATTCATAGAACATGTAATGAAGGGTATCACATGCTTAGATAGAAATCTACGACTGGATGATGAAATGTCAATTGACATCAGGTACGCTGATGACACAACTTTAGTATCGGCCGTTTTTGAAAACTGCAAATAGCAACTTCAGAGCTAGAAAATGCTTGTCATATATGGGGCCTAAAGATAAACCCTATTAAAAGTGCAGTTCTGACTACTGAAAAAAATGATATCAAAATCGGTAATAATATTGTACCCAAAGTTAACCAGTTCAAGTTTTTGGGCAGTCTTGTCCCCAATTGTCCAGAAGATGTTTTACACAGAATTTCTATCGCATCTAAGGCTTTTGGTAGATTGAGAGAAACTATATGGACTTCTAGTGACGTATCTAGAAAACTCAAGATCATACTCTACAAAGCCCTCATTCTCCCAATTGCTATATACGGGTCAGAGACATGGACAATGAGGAAACAAGAGGTCAATTCCCTGCTGGTTTTTGAAATGAAATGTTTAAGAGCCATCCTGCGAGTTACAAAGTATGACAGACTTACTAATACAAATATTAGAAAGTCACTGAACGTAACTGAAACTATAGAAGAAGTCATTATAAAAAGACAACTTCGTTGGTTCGGCCATGTAGCAAGAAGCCGAGATATGATCAACTCCAGTTACAAGCTGGACTTCAAAAATCCAAGACCAAGAGGACGTCCATTAAAGAGATGGGCGGATGGCATCAGAGAAAACAGTGGTATTCCACTTCTGACATTGGAAAGAAGGGCAGCTGACCGAGATGCCTACAAAAAGCAAGTGTTCGTGTGTGCTGCAAGGGGACGCCAAGTCCTACGCAACTAAGTCAAGTAAGTCAAGTCTTCTTCATTTGATAACTTTCTACCTCCTTATATTGTTAATATATATAATTATATAATTACATCTACTTCATCGTCATTTAATGATCCTCTTCCCCTTTTAATTTTTAAAAAATTAACTAATACTAATGCTCCTAATAGGGGAAGGAATGGTATTGTGGAGAGTTTTCGGGTGTTGTGGATAAGACACCCTTATCTTTTTAAATAAATATTTTTAAATATACCAAAATTTGTGTGCACTTAAAATGACTTCTTATCTAATATATGTATATTTCTATTTAACATATTTGTAAATATATATTATTTAATAGTAATTTTAGTGGCATACTAAAATATCTAATATTTAAGCTAGGTAGGGTATTGTGGATAACGTGAATAACGTAGTTCCGTGGAAAATCCAGTAGGTGGCGATATATATTTTCAGGATAGTGTACGGCAATACCCTAATTTATAACAGTGAACTCTTGTCGGTATTACATATATGTTATTATTCATTATTATAATAGTCATATTATAGTATGACTATATATATATATAACTTACCGATGTAGATTTCAACTAGACAGTTCACGGTTACAGTATATATGGATAACGGAGCAGATATATCTGTACATAGTTATAGTTATGATACAGCATGTGATAAAACATTCAGATAGGTCGCGATACTCTATAGGTTAACTCTGTAAATCTGTAATCTCTTAATCTATAGGGTAACTAGCATTCATATCGTATGTCAAATGTATGAACTTGACATTATAGCAATCGTACATACATAGGAAAAAGAATATATTCATCATTATTCATTTTTTAAATTTTAAGACCTACTATGCAATATGTTAAACACGACTGAAGTCAGATATGTATATATTAAGAATGCATTCGTTAGAAACAGAAAGAAAACAGCCTATAGGCTGTTATATATAAGCGAATATATTATTCCTACATTAAATGTAAAACATTGAACATAAGATTAATAATAAATAGAAATTCTTTATAATATATTTAATTATTTGAGGTACCTACTAGGTACCAGTAGTACCATACTACCTATAGGTATAGATCGATGTTAAATTATACATTAGCATGCATGCTCTATTTTATCAATATCGTAATAAACTAGGCAATTTTTATATAATAATATATGAGAAATTAAATAGTCTATATTCTTAATAAAAAAAGAGATAAAACAAGAACAAGAACAACCCGGTGATCTCTCATCTAGCTTTTGGTTTCGTTATTAGAATACATCAGTATACATATATGTATTTACTTTATTATTATTCGATTTAAATTCCTTTACGTATAACTAACGCGATACTATATTAAATATATTTATAAAAAGTGTTAATGTTTTAAATAATGAACAATCCTCAACCAATCTGCAGCACCATCTGCCTACAATTGGGCATTATATATTGTGTTCCTATAATATTTAAATAATCCCAAACATGTTTCTATGAAATATCATTAAGAGTATAATAGATATATATAGATCTATAGATGAACGATAAATTAGTAAATAAAACTCATTCTAAGTTTAAAAGTTAAATATTTTCCATATAAAAATTATTACAATGTTAAATAGTTTTCATCAATTTTAGTAAATACATACTATATTATCCTATCCACTTCATTTGTGTAATATATTATATATCGTATAAGATAAATAAAAATTGATATTATATTATATATTACTCTTATGGAATTATTTATTATTAATATTATTTTAGTAATAATTTAATTGAAATAACACACACACAAACATATATATATATATATATATATATATATAATCACTAGAATTAATGTGAGTACCTACATCTATAAATAGAATAATATTCTATTTATAGACGAACACTATATAAATATAACGCGTGTTCATTAACTCTGTTATGATCGTAAATCGGTATCGTCACGTTATCTATTTATAGAACGGCATTGGTTGGGCGTATTATGCAATCGGCGCGCAGGTATCGCGTGCGTCGTTCGGCGTGCGTCTCTTTTATTCATCGCCAGTATATAAAGCGCTCGCATCGAAACCTAACACCATATCAATCTCGCGTCCCACCATCACACAAACACGTGACAGTTATGACAACCCTCCTCATCTCTTCGCTAGCCGAAAACATCATGTCGCTGTCGACGTTCGAGCGCCACTACACGGCGTCTCGCAAGACCAATCTGTTCCGATGTCGTAGCAGCAGTATTGGCTCGACGGCCAGCACTCAGAACGAGTCCGACCAAGAGCTGTACAGCCCCGGACCGGAAGTGTCCGAGAGACGTAGTCCGGCCGTAGGTTACCTGACCCCTTCCCTACCCGACTCCCCTCGTATGTTCTCGTCTCCCGACCAGTACAGGTTAATACGACACTATATTTAATTCAGTGATCTATTACTTATATTATATAGATATGTCACTATTAGTACTACTAGTATTACGATAACTTATAATATTATCACACATACTTATATATATATATATATATATATATATCTAAAAATTATATATGTATACATTATAAATTAACGAATAAATTAACATATATTATTCACTGTATACATTATTATACCGCAGTTCCTCTATAGCTAACGCTCTTATCGTTTTAACTTTATTAGTGACGTCATCGATGACGCAATATATTACGTAACACCAGTAATACATATATTGTAACTCTTCACAACCCCACCACCAACAGTAGTAAACTTCTGGCCGTTCTTAACGGAACCCTTACTTCCGGGAATTATCAAAGCACCCTGACCAGCAGAAAATATCTACTTCACGATACCATCAAAAAATTACAACAGGTACTGTTAAACGTCTTTGCTAATACATATGGTCATAACGTATTTATATTATATACACACACACATATATATATATATATATATATATATATATATATATATATATATATATATGTATAATATAATGTGTTATGTTATTCTATAGAATACGTTTTATACAAGTTTTTCTATATATACACCATAGTGAATATGACATATATTACAAATAAAACATATTGATATATTATTAATATATATATATATATATATATATATATATATATATATATATATATATATATATATATATATACGTACGTGTAATGATTACCTACAGGCTGTTAGTAATATTACATAGCATTCTATCAGATCATCACGTACTAAAACATGTGTATGATTATGTAGAGGTATTGCATAACACACACACATGTTGCCTGTAGTCCCCCCCCCCCCGGAGTATGTAATTACGATGACCTTACTATAGTGACCTTGGTAGATATGATTAATGATTTGACCTTCGTGTTTGACAAGTTAACTCGTTATGTAAAACATGCGTACATATACGGTATATGGATACCTGTATACAGGCAACCACCAAATGTCATGTTTATATACCCGTGTATTTAATATGTATTTATTTCAATTTTATATACGCATTTATTATCAATATTTAGTAAATAATATCTATATATATAATATATACAAATAATACATTAGGTTTTACCTACGTTTTCCTAATATTCTATTAATTATTAACAAATCAATTAGCGATAAATACATTTCAATTGAAATAGGATTTAAGCTATTTGATTTGTTACAATGAATATGATTAATACAATTAGTGTCAATATAATTAATTACTAATCGATTATTATTATTAATGTTATATCGCAATTCCGTACAGGAAGTTGAAGGTATCAGGAAGAGAAAATATAAAGATGATACTCCCATGGATCTCAGCGTAAAACGGCCGACTTTCACCCGAGGTTAATAACCGCACCGCCGCCACCCTATCGCACTCGCACCCGCACCTTGCGCACGGCCTCCACTAATCGCGCGCCTAAGCCGGAAATACATCCACTCACGTGACAAATCATCCGTTCTCATCTCCCGCATATACGCATCCGTATAATAATCATAACTCACATTCTACGCAGGTTCTATTCTAAAGACGATATTATATCAAGGTCGTGTCCCCGAACCGAAACAAAGTATTACATCGGCACACCGTACCGACGAAAGACAGTACACCACCACCACCACCACCACCCACGTGAACACCACCGCAAGTGTCCAACTGGCCAAGAAGACAATGGCACCAGTCAGTAGACGGGTCGCCGTGTGGCTCGGCAACATCGTACAGTTCGTCAACAGTATGCCCGACTTCACATCCCTACAGCTCGAAGATAAGGTGCGTACTCACTAATGTAAACAGTTATGTAATATATATATATATATATATATTATACTATATACTTGAGTATACTCTATATTAGTTAACAATGTTAACTTAACATCATATCACTTATTTTTTAATTAATGCGACGTCGCAGGTACCTGTATTTATATTAAATATGTTTATAATATTTAGATTAATTATACGTAGAAATAGATAACTATATTCATATTCCTGTAATTATTATTAATATCTGATACTCGAATAGATTATACTATTGAAAAATTCGTGGCCGAAACTTCTACTTCTGGAAATGGCTGAAGCTAACTTCGAGTTTGTCACCACCTCGGTGATCGCCGACCCTAAGCTAAACGGTGAAGACTCCACCCGCACAGCCGCAGACGAACACAAACCCACCGACAAGGACGTCACGTGCATCGTGTCGCTCATCGAGAAGTGCTCCCGACTAGCGGTGGACTCTCGCGAGTTCCGCTATCTCCGCGAGGTGTCGCTGCTGAACGTCGACTGCGGACATCACCGCCTAGCGGAACACGGCCGCGTCACTCGCATGAACTCCGCCGTGCGTCGCCAGCTACACGCCTACAGTCTACGACCTCTGCAGTCGTGTGACCCTCTCCGCTACGCGTCGCTGTTGCTCGTACTGCCCGAACTGTGCAGCGTATGGCCGCAGTGTTTGGAGACGCTGTTCTGTTCGCAGATCGTGAAGGCTCGACACACTCGCGATATCGACACGCTTCTCGTCGATATGCTTATCGGAAACAGCGCCCCCGCGTGATCGATATAGTAACCACGACAACAACCCCCCCGATACTACTATAGTAGTACTTGAATACTATGTATACTACTTTATACTACTTTAGATTCTACTAGGGTAGTATACTATTATGATTATATCGTATATTTTATTATGAGCACCATCGTTCAATACTACGTATTGGTTTTACTAGTTATACACTATTTATTTAATACTGTGTATTTTCGACCGATATCCCACCTCTGAATCGTCCCCACCCCACGCCACCCCTCCCCTCCCCCTCACTCACACAACTGAAGTGATACCATTAACCATACGTATAGCGCGTGCGCGGAGTGTCTGATATGTATTGTTACATAATCGCACCTTATTACGTCATCGTAGAACACCGCCGCGTTACGTCATCACCATGTATTATCTATTTATATCATCACACACGTACACTACGGGTTCCAATATATTCATAATAATAGTAGAGAGTTAAACAGATATTCCATTTTTATATTAATCGGATTGACATCATATATATGTGTATATATATATTATGCAACCGATTATAAAAATTGTATATATATACATATATATAACTCACTATCTATATTTATATATATGAATAATTTATTTTCAAAATTATTTATTAATAAAATTAAAATAAATATATTTGTTATATTATACTTTAGTGCCGGTATAGGCCGCAAGAGCATGCATAAATCGTATAAATCGTATATATATATATATATATATATGTAGTTATCTATTGAAAGAGATGGCGAGACTAATCTATCAGTACTAAAATAACTATAATGTAAGTCGGTTGACTAGAGGAGCAAAGTGAATCACATGCATATATGCTATACGCGATGTAGGATATATCCTACAAGCATATACAAGCATACTCGTACAGTGTACGACGAGGTAGTACAGTATACGATGTACACGTATCACCACACGCACTCTTCATAGTTAAAGTCGGTTAGTCGTAAAGTTATCTGCGAATTATATTAAATTATGATCAATTAACCCCTTTTCCAAACCCTTTAGTAGATAGCGTATACTATAGTGTATATACAAAATCTCATTTGTTGGAAAAACGTCACAACTAAATCTTTCCAAAGTCTTTGATTCAAGGACATCGCTTAATTTATGAAAACTAAAGAGTGTTTTAACGGTGTTATAATAGATTGGTAATAAAAGGATGAAATAAAACCGGTACCTATTATTCCCTAACACTTTTCAGTAAACCCATTGTTACCCTGCGTACGTCTAAATCCATTATTAGTGATCAGAGTTAATTAAGCCATAGTTCAATATAGTTTATATTTATTTTAATTACATATTTTGCTCTTGTACTAAAGTTTAACTTTAAAATGATGTTAACTATTATTAAGATAGATACATAGATACATAATACATAGATACATAGATAAATAATATAAACACTATTTACATAAAAAATTCGTAATTATGAATTTGTAACTTAAGTTTACAAAGAAAAAAATATATATATAATATTTATTTATTGAAATCTAATATATATATATATATATATATTGAATACAATACAAATAGCGGATACAAGTGGACCCCTCAATAAGTCATAGACGTGTACATGTTATAAATAACTGTGAGGAGCACGAACAATACAAATAAAAACACTTCTTTCTTATGTTTTAATTTATCGTTTATTAAGTTCTTGTTATACACAAGAGAAAAACAAGAAATAACTTATGTGTAACACGGGACCTCTGTCTTATAATCCATTATACTATAGTATAAGATATAGCTATAGCTTTTAGTTGTCTCACTAAGCCATCTATAGAGCCCAAATAAATTACATACATACATATATATATAAATACTATGGTAAATATATAATACAAGTGATAACTATAGTTATCTAGTAATAGCTTTGGTTACTATAGAACATACACGTTTACAAAGTGGCGAACATGGATATAATCGTACGCATCGCATCATTCATGCAGCACACATCACGATGCACACGGGGTACATGATGCATGATTACCCTATAGGGTGATAAGCTATCTTGATTAACGACTGGCGAGCATCGCGCATACTACAGTGTTTACCTGCGCGGAGACAACGATGACCGACGATTCACCGCCTGGGGTATACGCCACCTATACCCTCATGCATACCTAGGTCGTAAAGTAGGGTTTAGTAACTGTCTTCACCCTATGTTCTGCCGATATATCGGACCGCACTAAATTGTATTGTTCAAACACTATAGTGTTTCGCACTATAGTGCGGCGTACGGTATTCTATTGTTATAACGTACATCCGGTATCTATATAGAGATATCGGTGATTCCATGGTATAGTATATCTAAACTACACACATATTAGTAGCTAATGGGTAAAACCCATAATCACTGTTATTATATATATATATATATATATATATATATATTGAATGGAATCGAAAAAAGTGTATTGATTACGATAATGCAAAATAATGTCCGTTCAAAGGTGATTATTAAAGATTATATCTGAACCTGTACTCGCAAATATTATAGTCTTGATTATAATAATAATGATAATAGGTTTACGAACGTAACCTTACGAATAATAAAACGTAAAATATAAAATAAAGTTTAAAATTGTAGAGACATACAATATAAATATAGTAAATAATATATAGAATACAGTAGTCGATAAGTATATTTAAATTTGAATAATGAGTAATAATAATGAATCTTAACTAATTAAACAAAGAAACCGAATAGGTAGTGTAAAATTAATATTTGTTTATATATTCGAGATTTATATATATTTTAATGGAATTTTATTTCAGATTATTAAAGTAATTTTTTAAACATTTCAAATTGTTATATTATATATGTCAATTGTGTGTATTTTATTGTAGGTTAACCTAGAATTCTAACATTTCATTTATAATCTTATATCGTATTCACATTTATTTGTTATATCGATTTGTAATGTATAACATAACATAAAGAGATACATATATGTAATTAATTATAATTAATTAAATGATATATATTTATAATTAAAAAATGTTTAAATATCAATTCATCATTATGGAATTTAATAAAGTATGTATACTATACATATATGTATATGTATATATATATATATATATATATATATATATATATATATATAAATATAAATATATAAGTTAAATTATCATATGTTATATATAAAGATATATAACTATATGTAATTACTATGATATCTTACTTACAATAGTTTCATACAGTATGATTCAAACATACCTATCAATAAATAGGCCAACATTCTATTTATATATAATATACGTACATCTAATTATATGAGTGACCTTGAAATAAGTGGAATACGTAATGCGATTTATGTAATGCAACCGGAAACTAAGCAATGCTTATTTATAGCATTAGAGCACTTTACGTCATGGCATATACATGCGAGTATCCGTCCTGTACAGTGACGTCACTATAGTGATATATATATATATATATACACTGTACAGTGAGTGTACACTGTATACATTTACGTATTCACAATGTATACTGTACACGTGTCATTATAAAATTAAAAATTAAAAATAATATATTAGAATCATTAAACTACTATTTTATACATTGTTATCGATTGTTAAGGCATGCCATAGTTGTTCAACCGATGCATGGATTATAATAACATATTTCCCAATAACAGAATATAAATTATTTTCAATGTTTGATAGGTATTCTATTTGAAATAGCTTAAATTCATGAAGTACTTAGCTTTATGAAAAATGTTTGTTTTAATTGTACATATATATATATATATATATATATATACCTGTATCTTACCTTACCAGGTTGAAATTGCTCGGCAATCCATGATACGTCTTCTCCACCCTTATCGAGCACTCATAACGTTTAGTAATTCATTGAGGGTGCATCCAGTATATTCGCTCTATTGACAGAGAAATAAATCGCTTACTAATTCACTTTTACTTCTCCAGCAATGTTCAATGAATCTTAATCTTTGTGCTGGTATGGATGCAGTAATGTTGGTAATGTGATAGCTATTTATTTACCGTGACGTTACTACCCTGCATGATGTATTCAACGCAGATCTGAGCATGCGAGTATATGCTCAGTTTACTTTGTTCTCTTGATTCTAAGATTGTGTCCATGTAATAGAGCCATATAGAAGTACGGATTCTATCGGTGATCTGAAAAAAGTTTATTTTGAGAATATCTGAATTTTTCTTTATTTTCTGATTTTTATATCTCTTTCTGTTGATCCTATATAGCTGCCGAGGTATTTGAAATTATTAACCTCTTTTATACAGTGGCCATTCTTGCTTATCATGTTTATGTCGTTATTATCGTTATTCAGATTATAGCATTATAACATATATTCAATCTTATCAGTATTCATTTTGAGTCCTATATCATTTGCTATTTCCTCAATTTGGTGTAGCAATATTTTCGCATCTTTCAAAATATCAGTTTTAACAGCTATATCATCGGCATACTCAATATATATTATGTATGTAGCAGGATAGCGTCTACTTCTCTTGTGAGTCAGTGTGAAACCTAGTTCGGTATTATTGTCTAGGACATTTTTAAGAATATAATCAAGACATACAATAAACAGGAAAGGAGCTAGTGTATATCCTTGAATGACTCTAGTGGTAATCTCAAAGAAAGGAATGACCCATCGGGAGATCTGACCATAGAGCGAGTGTTTATGTACAGCATCATTATCGCATTTATTATCTCTGTTAGTATACCATATTTTCTATGAATGATCTTCATTTTTTTAAGATTTATTGAGTCGAAAGATGTTGAGAAGTATATGAAAAGAAGTGTTATTGGTAAATTGTTATCGTTTACTCCTTATAGTATTATTCTTCGAATTGCCAGTATTTGTCATGATGTCGATCTATTTGTCCTAAAGCCATTTTGATTTTCACGTAGTATTAAATCAACTTCGGGTATTATTCGGTTTAGTATCATCATGTTGAATATTTTAGATGAGATTGATGTGAGTGTTATTCCCGTATAGTTCTTAGTGATTGACATGTGTCTCTATTTAGGGAAAGGCATTCCTTTTAGGTTGTATACTTAAGTATACAACCTTATCTATAGAGTATACATATTTGTATTATTTCTTGAGAATATACTCTATTGCAGCATTCTAGTAAGAATTCTTGAAATTCGTCAAATTTCCAAACTTAATCTAGTCCTACCGCCTTTCTATTTTGAATACTTTGGGTCACTTTTGTCAGTTCATGTGCCGTAAATAGCCCAGTTTGTATATTTAGTTGATTGATAGGTTGTTCATTTCTTTCATTATATGTTGAAATTTGTATCGATTTGACAAGTAATTCTTTGAAGTGACCATACCATATCTGTATACGTTCTTTTTTGAATGCTTTCTTTCACTGACTTCGTTAATTGTTTTCCAACCTAGTGCTGACTTTTTATCAGTGAATGCATTTTTTATTTGTTCTATCTTGTATGTGACATACTCCGTTTGTTCTTACAACCATCAAGTATAATAATTACCTACTATTATTGCGTATACTTATTGTTAATTACGATAATTGAAGTGTATTGTGAGCGTGTATTATGTAATGGGGTTATTATTTAGCGAGCGATTATGACGGTTATCCGATTGTGGGACATAGTTCATTAATTCCCCCACTACTAATGTACATTTCTATAAGTCACGAACAAACAGTTTATGTTCATTGTATTTAATATATAGTTAATATATAGTATATTTGTATTATAATACAAATGATATATATATATACATCATCAACATTATTTTTATTTATAATTATTAATATTTATATTAATGTGTATATCTTTATTCTCGACATGTAAGAAAGTGGATTATTTTCAGTAATCTTTTTCCTAACTCTTCTAAAACTAAACTACTTAATATTACCCTTAAACTTTTAATTGTCCTACTATTATCTTTAATTCTACTGTTATTATTCCAAGTACTAAATCTCTTGGAGTTATATAAGATTCTAAATTAGGATTTACACAATTCGTTACTACGCAATGTAGATCTATTAATTTTAATCTATTTAATATTATAAAAATTAGAAAGTACTTGAGTACAGAATCAACTATTGCGTTAGTGTAATATATTGTGTTTTCAAGATAAAAAGATATTTCAATAATTTACTCATTAATTCCTAACTTAAATTACATTATGGATTAAATAGGATATTAAATTATCTTAAGATTAATTTGTATATATATAATATTCATAATAATTTAGTTTAAATTAGGATGTTAACATATTATTAATATAATTAACATATTATTAATTACATTATTTAGATAGATAGATAGATCATAGTTTATTGAATAGATTCAAACCGATGGGTAACAATAAATAATAATGACAGAAATATATATATATATAATAGTTAACAAATATAAATAAGTTGTGATTTACACACACCGAAAGTAAATAAAATAATAATAAAGCAATATTTAGGATGTTGATTAAACGTGCTGAACACATCATCAAATAACTAGGGAAGTGGTCTCGGGTTGGTCAGGCCCATATAGGATTATATGCCCATAAATCATGAGGGACAGATGGTCCCTGCATATTGGTTTTTTGCATCTCTCCACACCTATAATATCAAATGATTATACAGCTTGTAAGATCAAATACCAAAATAAAGTACAAAACGAAAACATAAACTAGAAAAAAAATACAATTATAAAGATAACGAAATTACATTTATGCATGTTGAGAATAAAAGTTTCCATTAATATTAAGAGTATCTATATTTGTAATAAATATGCTTATAGATTTAGCCGAAGCCACAGAACGAGGAAGTGAATTCCAAGCGGTACTCACTCTGTTGCTGAATTAATTGATAGTCTCTTTATAAATGCATTTGTTTTTGCATATTTTGATTAGAGGTTACGATTACTTTTAGAATAAGTTGTGAATACCGATGATTTATCAATATCCACGAGATTGTTCAGTATATTGAAAGCCAGAATCAGGTCAGCTCTTAATCTGCAATGGGATAAATTCATTAAATTGAGAAAACATAATCTAGTATCATAAGTTGATTTAATAAAGTTACATCTGAAGTAAATTCGCTTAGTAAATTTATGTTGATCTTTTTTAATAAGTTTGTTTAGTCCAATAAAGTCTTTGCCTGGATTCCAAATAGAAGAACCATATTCGAGTAATGGCCATATATAGTTGGTATAGGCTTTAACTAGATAATACGAATTATTTGTAATGAAACATCTACAAATTATATTCGAGATCACATAGGCTTTGCTACATATGTTATTAATGTGAATATTAAATTTAATATTATCATCAAAAACAATACTAAGGTCTCGAAAATTAGAGTATTTTGGAATCAGTGTATTATTTAGCGAATAGAATGATATATCAGATTTTCCTATATACATAGAGGCGCATTTTTAAAAAGCTGTTTGAAGGTTCCATTTTACTGTCCAATCATATAAATCATTAATACCTGATTGAAGGATATTGCGTTCAGTAGTATTCCTATACGATAGAGATATTTTAGCATCATCGGCAAAAAGAGAGCATGTGATATTGTTAGCTGTGATGCAAATATCGAATGTAGGTCATTGATATATATATTAAGAATAGAAGAGGTCCAATAACGGAACCTTGAGGAACACTTGAACTTGCATGAATATAATCAGAAAATTCATAATTTACCATAGTTCTTTGAAATCGATTAGTAAGGTATGAGCTAAACCACTTAAGGACATTACCACCAATCTCTAATTTAGACATCTTATTTAGAAGTTTAGAATGACATACTTTATCAAAAGCTTTAGCCATATCGATATATATATATAATATCAGTATTAAAAGAATGGTTAGTGGCTCTACTTATATTTCTATAAAATTCTATAAGTTGTAGTTCCGTGGTAAAAATCCATATTGTTCCGTACATATTAGTTTATTAGATTTTAAATAATATAATAGATAGTAAGATATTATCTTTTCAAACATAATGAGAGTGGATGGCAATAAACTGATTGGACGATAATTTAATGGTAATTAATGATCACATTTTTTAAATATTGGAATAATATTAGCTAACTTCCAAATAGTAGGGCATTGACCTTCATCTAGAATACGTTGAAAAACAATAGATAATGTATAAGAAATTTCATAAGATAATAACTTAAGCATACCTTTGGGTAAACCATTAAGTGATGAATTAAATTTAGGTGGTAATTTACAAAGAAATGTCCTTACTATTTCCTGAGATATAGGAAAATCATTAAACCTAGAATCTTTCATTATTAAGGTATCATAAGAAATATGTGACTTGAGAAAAACAGATGAAAATTAAGAAATTAAATTTACATAATTATACCAGACGAAGACCATTCAGGTAAAATATATATACACATAAATATACTTTATGTTATATAGTAGATAATATAACTAATTTAAAAAGTATATTTTTATTAAAATATTATTTCTGCATATAATTCTTATATTAAATTATTTATGTATTATTTTCATTTAAAATATTGTTTATTTAAAAAAAAAATGTTGACATTATATATCATAATTACAGTTAACATTATGAAATATTTATTCAAACTTTCGATATATTACCTCCTTAGATATAATAGGAATATTATATAATTAATTATTACTTGACATATGTTCAGGATATATATAATATTATTAGTTTTTTCGATACGACGCACTATTCTATAATATATATATATATATATATATATATATATATATATATATATATATATATATATATATATGTCCTATAGTACGTATATATATATAGGTATAGCAGTATACTGGTTGTGTGTCTGCAGCATACCATGATATATATATATATGTTGATAACAAAATGTTATGATATTATTTTGTTTATAAATTAATACATGACAGTATTTTTCGTAAGAAGTTGCATATATACACTTGTATATAAGGATATATTTAATGTATCCATAATACATTTTTACATATCTATATAGTATACAAATGTATAATATTTATTTTAATTTAAAATATAAATTGTAGGAACTTGTTATATAATATATATTGGATAGTATCATGTTATTTATATAACAACTTGCAGTGCTATCATACTATATATAATATGTGTATACGCATTTATATTTCTAGTAATGTGTTAAGTAATAACCTACTATCATATTTTATTTCGATATATTTATATATTTGTTATTTTTATTTAATTAAATTTGATTACACATTTGATAATGTCACTAATATAGATTACCGTTACGATTCATATAGGTACAGTAGGTATTTCACAGTTTGTATGAATCATATACTATAGTAGGATATATGTAGAACCTATAGTAGTACCTAACTATGATGTTAATAAGTATAATTATGAAACACGAATGTACCGAATGTGCTAGTTTAAAACCATGGTTTAAATCTAATTAGGTCACCTATGATGTTATCCAATTATAGTAATCATATAAAAAAACAATACCCTAATACATGTGGACTAATACATGTATTAGTTCATTAAAAATGCATTTTTATAATTATATTCAACTATTACAAGAATGCCACCTTCTAATACATACGATATATTATATATATATTAATCTATTTAGCCTATAATACAATCTATAGTTTGTATTATTGACCTACATTTATAATACATATATATATATATATATATATAAATGTATAGTGCATTACATCGTTATACCTCAGTGAAAAGTATACTATATATAGTATGTAATACATATACTATGTATACTATCCTGTTGTACTGTTATAACAGTTATTACATAATATTATTCGCGCACGAATATTTACGTTCACTTGTCAATAATGACCTAATATTATTGCATATACTTATTGTTAATTACGATAATTGAAGTGTATTGTGAGCTTGTATTATGTAATGGGGTTATAGAGTGAGCCATTGTGACGGAAATCCGATTGTGGGACATAGTTCATTAACCCCACCACTAATGTATACTTAAGTAAGTCACGAACGAGTAGATATGAGTTTATACATTGTACATTTACGACGTATATTGTATGTGCATTCATTAGCTCGGGCGCACATGTATTTGTAGGCGTGTTCGCTCATCCATTCATCCATGCGATTACCACCAATTATTTTCAAATATTGAAAATTATTTTTTAATCATTTTCAAATTTTGTTTACAGGGAGGGGTTAACATTATGTCCTCTCCTTTTACTATTTATATTTTTCCTTTGAAATATATTATGTATACATAATAGAAAAAACAACAAATGTGAAATATCATATAGGAATCTATATGCGGATGATATTCAAATTTACGCTGAATCTTGTCATCACGATAAATTAAAGTTATGTGCGATATTAAGTTAA
Source organism: Osedax fenrisi (assembly GCA_964019155.1). Taxonomy (NCBI): domain Eukaryota; kingdom Metazoa; phylum Annelida; class Polychaeta; order Sabellida; family Siboglinidae; genus Osedax; species Osedax fenrisi. Next base: position 15,909,630 of record OZ025240.1, read on the forward strand.
TATTTGTAAATAGTTCTTAAATAATAATGTACTTATAAATAGTAGTACAACTATGTTCTTTAATATTTATCTTTCTAATTTTGTTTTTCCTGATATTATATTTGATAATCTTTAAAATACTCATTCATATAAAATGAAATTCCTAGGAATATTTCTTTTATGTAATGTATCATACATATATATATATATATGTAAATTATCTAATTATGATTTACATAATATAAATATCATTCGTAAATATGTATCAATAAAATCAACTATTTGACTTAATGAAAGTTTGGTTCTATCGAGATTAGATTATTGGAATATTATCGTAATTGTAGCTCCAATATATATATATATATATTAAAAAACATTAAAACAGATATTCATAGATATATACAAATTATATTTATTATCCCATATGCTAATACATTTTCTACTAGTTATAATTTACATAAATTAAAATGGTTAAGGGTATCTTCCGGGATTAATTACAGATTTGTATGTTTAATTAAAAAATTAATTATTTTATTTCTGGAGTAACTTCCTATTTATCAACGCTATTATCAGAAACAAATAACTAGATACTCGAGACGCTATCCCATGCAATTTGAATAGGTTTGATGTAGATTACAAATCTCAAAGATGTTTTATTACACTTTAGAGAATTGTTGCTAATATTATTTAAGAGTATAAATAAATTGTATTATTATTATATATATATATATATATTATAGAATAGTGTGAGATATTGAAAATACTGATAACATTATCTTGAATATATTATATAGTCAAGTATTATTTATATTAATATATATGTATATAGGTATATATAATAATAATAATATCAGAATAATATCAGAATTTAGGAATGAAAATGGTAAACTAAGGAGTAGGTGCTTAGCCTACGATGCTTATCTATAGATTACTATAGTAATTTACCTATTTCACTTACCTAAAGGACAATTATGAGGAGAAAATTATAGTAAAAGTAAAATAAAAATAAATAAAATAAAATAAAATGTTAAGATAATATTAAAGTTCGTAAAAGAAATATATATGTAAATAAATTATATACACAACATATATACACAAAATATATGTACAAAAGACAAAATTATAAATATAATTATTTAGTAATCTATTAAAATAATACACTTATAATAATCAGAGATATTAAATTATTAAAATTATATACAGCAGTAGCCAACATAATTGAAAATAATGACGATATATGGTGTATCAACTTCAATGATATGGATCGTCATATCCAATGCCCTAGGGATCCTATTTTTGTCAATAATAAAAACACTGGCAATACTTTACTATCACTACAAGTATATGCCTATACCCGACATGTACCAGGTACGTCGTACCTCACCCACTCTACGAATGTACCTCACCTGAATTACTTCGGCAATAAAGTACATACTGATTGGGTTCCGTTACGGTTTGGATATGTGGTTCGAGGATAGTAATATAATGTTGTTTATTTAATAATAGTATACTATTACATATATGAGTAGATTATTTATATAGTTATGTCTATGTATTCTGTTAATAATAATGACAAGTTTGCATTGTGTGTTTTAAACAGTCGTATTTATAGGTTGCACCATTACATAGTTGCACCCTCACATTAAACATTTAGTATGTATGTTTTGAAACTTTCATTTTGCTCTAAATTTGATATAACGCAAGGCGTGCTTTAATCTAAAAGAGTTGACGAAGTCTCTGCCATTTAATAATGTAATGGGTGATATATACCAGTTATATACCATATATATATATATATATATATATATATATATATATATATATATATATATATATATATATACATATATATATACTCATAAGTATGAATATGTATGTAAATATAGGTATAATATGTTAAAATTTAACAATATAGTTCCTTTTTATAAATGATGTTAAATGTTATTGTATTATATTGATTTTTATGACACAGAACACGAATGAAAAAAGTAGAATTACAAAATATGTATACTCTTTATATGTATTCGTTTTTATATTACTCATCTCATTACCAAGATCAGGTTGGTTGATCGAGATCAGGTTGGTATCTCGATAATTTCAATAGAACTTCTATACCATATAGTATATACCTGGGGTTTGATCTCGGTGATAAATTAAATCTGATATTATTATTATTATAATTGAAAATAAAAAATAAATATTTCTAGATATTTAAAAGAAAAATGAAAAATATTGAGTGTATAATAAGTAAAGAATAGGATTTAATATGAAGCCGGAAGATGGGGATAGTTAGATGTGATAAAATTAGAATACTTACTGGTAACCATAACTACGCAGCTAGTTGTATTATTGCCCATCGTTACTTTTTATGTTACTCTATATATATATAGTATATTAATAGTAATCCAATAAAATGTTTTCATTCATTCATAAATATACTATATATATATAAGTCATTATTCGATATATTATAAAGGATATCCTTGATATAATATTATATATGTATATAACCTATAGAATATTGTAATATAAGAATAATCCAATTAAATTTCGAATTAAATACATTTAGAACAAATATCATAGATACCGGTATTAATATATATATATATATAAGTATAATCAGTATTAATATATATATATAAGTATAATCAGTTTAATGCGTTTATTTTAAAATACTTTGATTCAATTATTACTTTATATTAACTATGATATTTTTCTATTTTTGGTCCTATAAGTAATATAACTGTTATATATAATTTAGCCTACATTAATATAACTAATATAAATAAATTATAATTATGCCCATATTAAAATATGTGATATTTATATATTAAATACAATATATATATATAATTATATATATATATATATATATATATATATATATTACTTGATTGATAAATTTGTCCCTATAAACTCGAATTATTAATGTTCATTCAAACTCTCCATGGTTTTCCTCCGAACTTGTTTCTTTCAAACGAAACCTACGTAAGCTTGAACGAATCTACCACAGTAGCCCCTATTCTAGTAACCCCTTAATATTGTCTACATATAGCAAGTTCTATAAATCTGAAATCTCTAAAGCCAAGTCTGCTTTTTATATTAGTAAAATAAATAACCTAACATCCAATACCCGTGCTTCTTTCGCCCTTGCTCGTAAGCTTCTCTCCCCTACAATACCTATAGGCTGATAGATATATCAATATACCATATATACCTAATATTGCAAAAAATGAATTATGTTATGAATTCGCTAATCATTTTACTGATAAAATTCAACGCAACTGCACTTCTATTTCATCTCTCCTGCCAATAAGCTCTATTCCGATGATATTATAATTATTTCACTAAGTGATGGTATATATCTATCTTCTTTTAAGCATGCTATAATTACCCCTATACCTAAAAAACCTTTACTTGATCCTAATATAATTGCTAACTATCGCCCCATTTAACAACTTCAGTTTGTCAGCAAACTCTGGAACGAATTGTTTCTATATAATTGTATAGATTTATAGCTGAAAATAAATTATATGATATATTTCAGAGTGCATTCAGACGAGGACACTCAACTGAAATTGCGCTACAACAAATACTTCAAAATATATACTCTACAGTATCTCCATCTATCTCCTGCAAACTTATATTATTAGACCTCTCATGTGCCTTCGATTCATTAAGCCATTCCATTCTTATCTCAAGATTAGAAATTATTGGTATAAGCGGAACCGTACTAAAATGGTTTTCCTCCTATATATTAAATCGATTATCATACATTAAAATTTGCAATTTCTCTACACAATCTCGTCCTCTTCATTATGGTGTTCCTCATGGATGTGTTCTCGGCCCCCTCCTCTTCTCAATATTATTTAAAATCGACGGTCTCCATATCATCCCATTCATCATCTGTTATAAATCTTGGAGTTACTTTAGATGCTAACCTATCCCTAAATTCCCATGTAGCTAATATATCTAAATCAGCTAACTAACCCCTCTTCAAAATTCGTCGTATAAGAAAAGACCTAACTCGCCTTCTTACAACTGCCTCATAAACGCACTCGTCCTCTATCGTATCGACTACTGCTCCTCACTACTATATCATCTCCCTAATACTTCATTATCCCCTTTAAATCGTATAATTCATGGATATATATGAACCATTTTCTCCATAAATCGATTTTATCATTCCATTACCAACTCCAACCAACTCATATCCAACTGGTTTCCTCAAAAAAAACGTTCCATTCTACACCTTCTATCACTAGCTCATAAAACAATATATTATACTTCTCCTCCTTATTTTACTTCCCTATTAACACTAAGAAGCCCACTGACTTCCTTACGATCAAATGCAGATATTTCCCTAATTTGTCCTCGTGTCTCATACCTGAAATACCATAAACGCGCCTTCAGTTATATTGTTACATTCTTATGGAACTCCCTTCCTGCATCTATTATATCAATCCATTCACACCCGTCCTTTGTTACACACCTTAAAGCTTACATATCATCGATGTAATATATTCACTTATTTAATCATACAATTATATTAATATTACTATTTTTATAAATTATATTATTTTTCGTATTGTTTATATATTTATTTATCTAATTTATTTATCTATTTATTATTTTCGTTCTATGTAGTTATATTCACCTACGAGGTGGCCTATGATAAGTGCTTATAAACCTTATCATCATCATATATATATATATATATATATATATATAATTTAGAATAAATATTTTAAATATTAATTATAAACATATATTAACATGTATTCTAGAGTGTTAGCATATTGTTACATAGTAGATAATATCTACTAGATATACCTAATTATATATATAATAGAGATTATTTGGGTATGGAATTCAAATAGTTAACTTTCATCTAATTTACCAAGACGAAAACGAAATTTAAAAAGAGAATTTGTTATTACATTATATATTTATTTCTTATTTTTAAATAAATTCAATACTACTATATATATATATATATATATATATATATATATATTTAGTTTGATATTTTATAACCCCTCCTTAATGGAGTAAGAAGATACTATTGTTCATTCGTAGTGTAACATGTATTAGAAAGTGGTGCAATATTATACAATTTAAACATATTATATATGTATATATATCGCTCCACGACAAACGAGCCATGATGTGGGGTAGGATTTATGATATGTATACGTAGCATTATATAATGATTTTTACCCTTCTACATCTATTTCATTCCCTCATTTTTCATATAGTGATTGTCTTTCGCTGACCCTCAAGCTTACTAACTTAACTCTACATCGTACAACCGTAATCTATCGTCCCCCAAAACATGAAACATTTAATTCTTTAATGAATATCATGATTTTATCCATAATCTTCATTCATCTTCATCCTATCTACCAATAGTTCTTGGTGACTTAAACTATCACTTTAATTCTCCCATTGTAAGATCCTTAGATACTGTTAATTAATATCAAAGACAATCAATAAAGGGGCGTTAATTTTCCCTCTCTCAAACTAAATAACTATAACTTAAATATAACTAGTTACTGTTTTCGACTGAAACTCAGGTTAGCAACTAGTGTATTGGTAGTTATATATATACAGAAACCAAACACGTTATACCCATATATCCCCATGGTGACTTTAAACTCCTAACTGAGTCTCTTTCCTTGTGCCAACATATATAATTTCCTACCCATTCCAGTGGTAATACACTTGCTATGATATTTACACCCCTATCAGGCCTATTTTTAGATGTATAAACCCTAACTCCTTTCAACAAATTGAACTACTAACGGATCATTTTATTATTGAATTCTCTATAAATCTAAAATTCACAAAGATTAAACGAAAATGTATTACATATTGAGATTTTAAGTCTATTGACCTACCATGATTTGTTAACAATATCAAAACTGAGATCTCTTCTTAAACTTCCTTCTGTCCGGTATTCCTAAACTCCATTCTCAAGTACTAAGAGTAATGATTATATCCTTATTGGTGATATGAATTTCCATTATGATACTGATATTCATCCACATAGTTTATTCATTAATTTGATTGATTCCTTTTCACTTATTCAACACATAACATTCCCAACACACTATATTGGTCATATACTTGACTTAGTAGTTACTCCAATATCTAATATTTTATCTAAACCTCCTATATGTTTACCTCCATTAACGGATCATAATGTTATTTCACTTGAAATAGACATTCCTTCCAAACATACTGTTAAAACAAGAACTGTATATAGGGATATTAAATCTATCGATTTTGAATTATTTTCAGATAATATTAAAACAAATTTTGAGAATATAATACCTAATATTAATTCATTAAATACGTGTTTAAAATTAAACCTTAACATCTTTGCTCCAACTAAGATAAATTATTTTAAAGTTAGAAGTAATAAACCATGGTTTAATAGTTCTACATCAGAAGCAAAAAGATCAACTAGAAAATATGAAAGAATTTATTTAAAAAATCCTTCTATCACTAATTACAAATAATTAGCTATAGCAAGGAATGCATATAGAATAAAACTTTCATTAGATAAAATAAATTATTATAAAAATAATATATTATCTTATGGTAATAATTCGAAGAAATTTTACTCTAATACTAGAAAACTCCTAGGCAATGAATCACATTTAAATTATCCTCCTTTTTCTAATGAAAAGTTATGTTCTTTATTTATTGAGCATTTTCTAAAGTTATTAATATTTGTAATAAAATAAATAATATTGTTTTAAATGAGGATATCAGTACTCCTTCAATATCAGTTCCTATAGTCTCTACTTCATTTGATACATTTCTTCCTCCTTCAATTGTTGATATATATAATTATATAATTACATCTACTTCATCGTCCTTTTTTGATCCTATCCCTCTTTCTGTTCTTAAAAAATTAGCTAATACTATTACTCCTATCTTCTCTAAAATTATAATTGATTTATTAAATAACTGTTAAATTCCGAAATTCTTAAAATCATCTTTGATATGTCCCATCATAAAAAACCATGTTTAGATTCTAATGATTTTAGTAATTTTAGACCTATATCCATGCTTCATATTATAGGTAAACTGTAATATGAAAAAAATATATCTAAGCAACTTATTAATTATATTAATGACAATAATATTGTTGATGTATATCAAAGTGCATACAAGAAGGGTCATAATACTGAAACTGATTTACTCTCTACCATGAATTATATTTATTTCGCTTTAGGTAAACATATCCGTATTCAATTATTACAACTTGACCTTTCATCTGCTTTTGATAGTATCTCTCATGTTATACTTATCAATAGGCATAATATCATAATATCACAAATTGGCATTAGTGGAGAAGCTTTAAAAATATTAATTCAACTTATCAAAGATAGAACCTATTCTGTTAAGATACATGATTGTATTTCATGTGAGAATATTTCATTATACGGGTTCCACATGGATCCACATTAGGTCCTCTACTTTTTACTATTTATATTTCTATTTACTTACAATAAAATCAACTATTCAAATTATTGAAAGTTTGGTGTTATCGATATTAGATTATGGATATATTATCTTAATTGGCGCTCCAATATATATATTAAAAAAATTAAACGAGTTATTCGTAGATGTATAACAATTATTTTTAATATCCCATATTCTAGTAGATTTTCGACTAGTTATTATTTACATAAATTGAAATGACTAGGGGTATCTTCCAGGATTAATTATAGATTTTTATGTTTAATTAAAAAAGTAATTATTTCTGGATTACCTTCCTATTTATCAACGCTATTATCAGAGAAAATAGCTGGATACTTGAGGCACTATCACATGCAACTTGAATAGGCTCGATGTCGATTACACATCACTAAGAGGTCCTTCAATATGTCTGCTGCCTCTGTATGGAACAAGCTACCTCTGTCGATACGAAGTGCTCCATCTATCACAATATTCCGCAAAAGACTGAAAAAACATATTTTATTATAATTTGTTGTTAATTTAATGTTATAATTATTTGATTACACTTTAGAGAATTGTTTCCACAATTATTCAAGTGTTTAAATAAACTTTATTATTATTATTATTACGTCTCAATATATATATATATATATAACTGCCTGTGTGGCTCAGTGGATAAGGCGGCAGACACATAAGCAGTAGGACATGGGTTCGAGCCTCGTCCGGACCATTAATTAATTTTATAAAATGGGTCTTAAAATATTATTTAGAAGTGATCTTATATAATTATGTATAAATAAATGATCGGCTCTCGTTTAAACCATGGATGCCTTAACATGGGAGCGGCTTCGAAGGGACATTATAGCCATATATGGTTATAAGTGAAAACTTCATCCAAGTTCCTGGATGGGATGAAAGGACTCCACCAAATAAAAATTACAATAACAACAAATAACAATATTATATGGAATAGTGCTAGGTATCGAAAATATAAATAAAAATATCTTGAACATATGTTAAGTAATATTTTATTATATAGGACTCATATTATATATATAAGTTGGTAAATATTCCGAAAGTTTAAATAAATATTTCATAATTTGAAATATATTGTTGACAAAAATATAATAATTTTAAAATAACAAATATTTTAAATGAAAATAATACATAAATAATTGAATATAACAATGTAATGCAGGAATAACAATTTTAAAAAAGTATACATTTTAATTTTTATAAAATAAAAATATATATTTTACAGGATATGGTATAAGAGCATAATAATATTTACTAACATTTTGTATGCATATTTCTAGTTCGAATATTATAATATTTATTATAATTTAAAATATAAATTTTATGGATTTTTTATATAAGTAATATTGGATTAATATTGGATTAATATTATATAACAACTGGTAGTGGCATTATACTATATATAGTATATGCGTATACACATTTATATTTCTAGTAATGTATTACTATCATATTTTGTTTCGAAATATTTATATATTATTTATTTTTATTTAATTAAATATTATTACACATTTGATAATGTCACTAATATAGATTACCGTTCCTATTCATATAGCTACAGTAGTTATTGTACAGTTGGTATGAATCATATACTATAGTAGGATATATGTAGAACTTATAGTAGTACCTAACTATGATGTTGATACGTATAAGTATATATACTTACGAAACACGAACATTAAGAGCGATCATAGCAAATTGAAAATTAACAGATTAACATTGGACTATGTTTTTCTTAATAAATATACAATTAAAATGAAGCACACAAATTTGTTTAAATTTTTATTAATGTAAGGTCACACGACAGACTCGTGAAGTTTAACATGTAGTTAGATACAAATTTTACATTATAAAAAATAAATTATAAAAAAATAATTATTTGAAACCTTTGTAATGCATAATTTGTTATCAAATTTTAACACACTATTTATTTTATAATAATGGAATAGAAAATATAAAAAATAGAATAAAAAAAAAAATCCTGGAAATTTCTTGGAATTTTAACAGTGTATAGTAGGGGAGGCAGTTTTTGAAAGTTTTTCTCTCTTAGTTACAGTAAGTCATACATGTCATAATAAACATATTTGGAAAATTTCATCACAAAATATGTAATATTGGTAAAGCGAAGTGTACTTTAATGAAGAAATATTTCATTTATTTTACAATGTAAATTTCTATAAATAGAAATTTTTTCTTATGTATTTTATATATTTCTCTAAGTGCGTGTTGTCATAAAAATAAAATATTTGGTAAATAAGTGTATAAATATATTATAATATTAATAAAGTAACAAATTATTATAAAATTTAAAATTAATTTAATTTTTATTTATTTTTTAATTAATGTAATTTATTCGACTATTTTTTTGATAAATTATTTTAATTAAGGATCAAACTTTGTTGTGAGCCTATAATTGATATTTACGAGGTATAATACAAAAAAAAAATATTTTATTTTCGGACAAAAAATTGTTGACGACTATTTTACCCCAAAATTAATGTTTTGTTAAAATGCTCAAAAAAAGTCATTTTTTGAATAAATATACGCTATTTTTATAACAATACTTATAATTTATATTCATATAATGATGATAGACATATATAATATATTTTTTTTTTTTATTATTCCATTGCTAATTTTTTTTTTCAATTTAGAAAAAAAATTTAAAAATTAAATTAAAATTTCCGTAGATGGATTTAATTATTTTAAAAAAATACTTTAAATATTTTTTAAGGAGGTTGTTATATACTACATATGCTAATATGCAATTTTTACTTGTAAACAAATTTTTCTTTCATATATCTGTAATTTAAATTTTTTCATAAATTTTCAATGTAAATTCCTATCTATTTTTGAATATAATAGGCGTGTCCGCGCGTCCATTCATCCGTGCGCTTACATAACTATTGTTTTGATCTATTTATAGCGAGGAAATAGCGGGGTAATCGAATTAGCTTCACGATTTTGTCGGGTATGTATATATAGAAGTATATATATATACTTCTATTTATATATAACTATTAATTGTCAATTCATTCTATATATATATATATATAGACTAGATATATTTGTGGGATATATTATATGACTTGGTATATGTAGTTTTACTACTAATATCATTCATTTACTGTACTAGTGTGAACACCTAATAAAATATGTTTATAATGTAATATATCATACATCATAAATATATCTACTTATAATTATTGTTTCATTATTATTGATACATAATTGTTATATAATAATGATATATCCATAGAGAACGAAGTGACTTCGGATATACATATCACATTTTATTGATAAGGAGTTTCCATTTCACATTATTTAAGTCACGCCTTATTATACAGTCAATATTAAATATATTTAATATATTTAATATAAGTATATTTGTAATAAAAATTAATATTATTTTTATATATAATTATTAATGTATATAATAATATAGTATACACAATTATATATATATATATATATATATATATATATATATATATATGAATGAATGAATGAATGAATGTACATTTAAATACAAACATAACATTACTATTATATATATATATATATATTTAAGATTCCAAAGAATATTATATAATATTATTTGGAATATATCCAATTAAATACACACTACATATATATTTTCTCTCACTATATATATGTTTATTGTTATTTTATTTTGGTGGAGTCCTTTCATCCCATCCAGGAACTTATATGCAATGTTCACTTATAATCATATGTGGCTCTAATGTCCCTTCGAACCCGCTTATATTAAGGCATCCATGGTTTTAACGAGATCCGATCATTTATGTATACACAATTATATAAGATCACTTTTAAATAATATGTTAAGACCTATTTTAATGGTCCGAGCGGGGCTTAAACCCGCGACGCGGGTCCCGCGTCCTACTGCTTGTGTTTCTGACGTTTTAGCCAACTGAGTCACACAGGCAGTTAATATATGTTATATATATATAATATATATATATATATATTAGTAATAGAATAATTATATATATATATATAATATTCCTTTAATAATTTAGTTTAAATTGAGATGTTAACATATTATTAATTTCATTACTTACCTAAGTATACCTTTAATATAATATAACTGTAATATACATATATACATATTTAGCTACTATACATTATATAGTATACTATATAGAAATAGGAATTTATTGAGACTGTTAACATTATACATTAATATCATGATATATATGCAGATATTATTAGAAAAGATATGGTATATCTAAAAGTATGTTATATATACCATGAATAATATATTATAATGTTATATTAATTAATAGTTACTTAATTAAATTAATATAACATACATTAACTTAATTAATACAAAATATTAATAGTTATCATTTAAAGTTTACATTTGTTATAAATATTGCTTTAGAATATTATCGTTTAATATAATAAATCAATTAATTTATATACCTACACAGTTTATTATTTAACTAGATATTTATATATATATATGGGAAAGTAACCGAATACGAACAGTGCCTTATTACGGATACTCTCGGTATCTCAGAAACCATAAATCCTACAAAAAAATATTTAATGAATACAATATTAATAATTATATAAATAGTCTAAATAAGTATTTTTTATTTTTTAATTATACAAAATAGTGCTGACATAACCAATAAACTGATTTTTTTATTACGTTTTTAAATTCATGAAAAAAAAATGTCAACTTAAAACCTTCTCAATCATGTGTACATGTATCGATATAAAACATAACAATATATTATTAATAATTAAATCATTCTAAACATTCAAATCATAAATTATATATTTGTTATCAAATATTAATTAAGTTATAAGCATATATATATATATATATATATATATATATATATATATATATATATATATATATATATATATATATATATGTCTAGAGGTCATATAAGTCCCTAATACCCACACTCTAGACAATCTCCGTCAACCTATAAACAATCAGGGCGCAGCGTGTGAACTATTATTATTTTCATAAAAATTGCGATCGTTATAATATTAATACTACCAATATATCTAAATATAAAATGTTATTATTTAGTTACTTAAATTATATTATTAATTAACAAAATAATAAAATAAATAGAGAATTACTAATTAAATTTTATTAAATTATTCATAATATTAATTATAAATAATATAATTGTAATTTATCTTATTGGTTCATCAATAATATACAGTTTATCTAGTAGTATATAGGGTATCCATATTATAATACAGGGTATCCGTATTAGGACATGGGTACCGAATACTGACACCCATATCTATTGTATAAAAAGATTAAATAAATTTCAAAATTACAATAATATCTATAATCACGTAATATTAAGGGGTAAATATATATTGTATTTTTTGAAAAAAAATATGTAGTCATAAAATGTTAAGACCATGTATTGTTAACGTGTCCGTGTTAGGTTACTTTCCCCTGTATATGTTTAATTGTTATACCTGAATTAAACATTTATAATACAATTTAAAAAGTAAGTTAGAAATATATTATATAAATAATGTGTATATATACAAATTTTACATATATATATAAATATTTATATATATAAATATTTATATATATAGTATATATATATTATATATATATATATATATATATATATATATATATATATATATATATATATTATATATATATATATATATATATATATATATATATATATATGTATACATACTTTAATTATACATTTTGTAAAATAGAATAAAGTAAATATGAAGATCATACTGATTATCAGTATGTTATAGTATCAGTATTAATGATATATATATATATATATATATATATATATATTCTCTATTTAGGCTATACCTTGTTAACTACCCTAAAGTATGAAATACGTGTTCCAATGCATATTCAGATGTATATTTAATAAATACATCCAATATTGGTTGTTATATAACATCATTTAATATAAATTAATATATCAAAATACCTGCTAACTTGTTTATTTTAAAAATAATGTTTACAAAAAATGTAATATATGAAATATATATATATATATATATAATACATCGTTTATCAAAGAGCATTATAGGGTCGTTAGAAAATCTATATGTTATTCAAGCGCGGCATGAATGTTGCATACTTTATATACTTGTGATATAAAACCAATCTAGTTGTTATACTAAATGTGTTATTATATTAACTATATTGATGTTATTGTAGATCGTGTTTTACCTAGTCGGGCAATGGATAACATAGATTCGATATAATTTATTTTCAAAAATACCTTATTTTATGTTAGCTAATGTTAGCTAATAGGTAGATAGATACATAGTTTATTTAAACATTACGTGTTCTTATATGACTCATATATAACATTATTATATTGTGAAAGCTCGAATATAGTATAGCCTATATGCTATGCGAATATCTATTTTATGTAAAACGAAACATAAATAGTAATAATGGTACAGATAAAATTACAGTATCAATACATTTAATACTTATTTAAAATTCAAATTCCAACCAAATGATTACACAATGTTATGACATATCTGTAATCTACCGCATATATATACGTATATATATTTATACTATATATACCGTATATATACTGTATATATACCGTATATATACTGTATATATACCGTATATATACTGTATATATACCGTATATATACTGTATATATACCGTATATATACTGTATATATATTACCATCAACTGTACATATGAATTTTGAAATTACATACAATGTAATAAATTAAAAATACATAACTTATAATAATTCATAACTTATGCATAACTTTTAAAATACATTGTAATTTAAAAAATATGCGATATATAGTAGAGAATTATTGACGAGTAACATTGTAATATCATAACATAATATGTTAAAGTAGTATGTTAAAGTACACACATGTATTACACGTAGGCTGGACTATACTCGACGGAAAAAGAAAATGAATATTTCATTCTTGTCGTGCTTGCTTATTATTGGACTTGGTTAGCTAACCTATAATAGTATACACTTATATATATATATATATATATATATATATATATATATATACTATTATGTCAATATGTCAATTAGCTGAGGAATAATTTAATGAACTTCCTTTAATTACAATATGTACTTATTAATAGTATAAATATTATATATATATATATATAATTTATATTTAATACAAATTCTCTTGTTATGGTATTGTGTAATCGTATTATATATAAGTATATTTATACCTACATTAACAATACTAGCTTAATTGCTTATATGTCTACATTAATCTTCAAATAACTACTATTCACGCATGACTGAACATGATTGACGTGCATTCCCGTAGACATTATAATCTATATATCTTGCAACAATAGAATGTATATATGGGAACAAAGGAAGTCTAGACCTCTAGCTAGGTAGCATTAAGTATATTTTCCCGTCTCTACTGACGCATGTAATTCTATTGTATACTTTAGAACATTCCAGAAAATGCGTGTTCAATAAATTCGTCACATTTATAATAATAACAATGTTATTTAATATAGTTATAATTATAATGATGATAACATAGTATATACGAATACATACACATACATTCACATATTAAAATACATATATAAATATATATATATATATATATATATATATATATATATATAATTAATAGGAAATAAAATGAAATCCCTTTTTTTTATTTATAATAATTATTATTATATTTCATCATTGATTCTGCATTATCGTAATACATATAAAAGGTCACCCAAAGATATTAAATATTTTAATAATTATTGAATAAATCATTTCATTCATTTATTATTTTAAAAATAGCTAACTTTACCATCCGTGTGATATCCATTTGATATTATTATGTTATTATTTTGTAAGATTTAATTAAATAATTAATAAAATATTAATTCTAAAACATAACTATATATATATATATATATATATATATATGTATGTATACATTTACTGTATCATAGATATTATATTTAAATCTAAAAATATAATATCTCTATAGATCATTATTAAAGTTTATCAAGATATTTTTAATTTAATTACAATTATCTAGTTAATAGTTAATTGTAAATACATACATACACGTATACGCATGTGTTCACAGTTTATGGAATAAAGAACCAAAATGAAAAAAACCGTATTAATATATTCAAACGAATTGAAGATATCATTAAGAGAAACAACAAACATGTCACTGGGGGTTACTATATAACTATAGTATACTAGTATATTTATAGATATATTGTCAACTGCCACTAACCCCGACTCCCACTAACTCAGAATCCCCGCTAACTCATACTTTTACGTAAATACATGTACGACAATTCGTTATATATGTGATAGCACACATTTTGTCTAGCCCTTAGAGTCTGAGTTAGCGATAATTCACTGTATTTATACTTGTTTAATTAAACAAAAATATTAAATAACTCAAACATAGATAAAAAAGAATTTATATTTGTTCGTGATGTAAATTTTAATAAGAATAAGAGGAATTTAATGGGTGCAATGCCTGATAATCTTGAGATGACACTTGGATCTAAGGTTATTATTGTATATATATATAATAAAATAAAAAATGATATCATGATAATTTCCTAATGTATAATACATTATAAAATATTAATATAGTAATATTGTATACTATAAATATATTTATTATTCCTTGTAATTAAAAGTCTTTAATTATTATGTTCTAATAATGTATATAAACTATTAGAAAATAAAGACGTCATTAAGTTTGAAAAGAAATAAAAACGTAAACATCGATGCCCCAATCACCTTCCAGCAAGGCGGACGCATTACTAAAATGACCGACTCTCCTAAACTAACAGTTAGTTATAGATAAGCTATTATAGTTTACGATCGTAACTTCACCGCACTTTCATTAACAGGGTGTTGCTCTGTACCAAGACTTGAAAAGAAACGCTCCGATATCCGTAAGACAAAATAAAGATGGGACTTTCAATCTGGTATTAAATATACGCATACAATATATATATATATATATATATATATATATATATATATATATATATGCATACATTAGTTAACTAACGATACGATTGACATACAATTACGTAATCTTCCTATAGGAAGGAAGTTTCACACATAACAATGGTAAAATGTATTCGATAAAAGCGGCAAAGAGAAATTCAAATATGGAACAAAGAAGTCGACTAGAAGATAAAAATGGAGTGCTTCACGAGATACTAGAAATTATTCCAGAAACTAGTTAGCTATATATATATTGATTATTATATATATTATATTAAATATTTATGATATCAATAATAAATTAGGTAGGCAATGCACAACCTTCATATTACACGAATTTGTATCGGTATAATAATATATTTAGTGACTTATTAAGTAATTGCTAATATGAAAATATATATTTAAATATCATCTTAGAAATACACATACGCACTAGTGTTAGCTAACATACGCATACATACAAATACACACACATATCCACACGAATACAAATATATATATATATATATATAGTAATACGATGAAAAATGGATTAATATACTAGAATATATTTCACAACATTATGGGTATACTCTATAGAGTCGGTTATTTAAGATTTATAACAATACATATTATATACAACTTATATACATTACTTTATCGTAATTAATTATATACAATATATATATATATATATATATATATATATATATTATGATTATTATAATGACAGTATTTTAATCGGATAATATTAAGATATTATAATAAATAATTCATTGTAATGCTGTATTGTGTACGATAGTGTGTTGTGCTTGTAATCGACGCATGCGCATGTCACATGTCACGTGGTGTCGTTATGTTAGGTGTCGTTATATACTCACATAACTCGGAGAAAGCAATATATCTAATAAATACCTATGTAAAATGGTGTATTAATTTGAATATATTCACTATATGTAAATCAGGTTAACATGTACAATATTCTATTAATATATATATATATATGCCTTTTAGAAGTGTATTATTATATATCTAAATAATTAATAATGTAACATTTATATTTATTTATATATATATATATATATATATATATATATATATATATATATATATATATATATATATATAGTATACTATTTATTATTTGTGATAAGGATCAACAAGGGACTTCAAAGATAACGATGAACCCGTCGACATACATTTCGAACACCGCGGTAAGAAGTACGACTTCAAGGTCAAGAGATACGAGTCAACTACAAAGCGAGCAACCACAGTTACAGAGTACACGGTGGAAATCTTGTTCGTGCTGGACTACACGGTATGGGACTAGTTAGTACACTATAGTAAGTATAGGTATGTATTCAAAGTTATCAATGTTTATATATATATACTGTTATTGTTATTGTTATTGTTATTGTTATTTTATTTGGTGGAGTCCTTTCATCCCATCGAGAATATTAGATGAAGTGTTCACTTATAACCATATATGGCCATAATCCCTATATATATATATATATTCTAGAACAATGGTGGTGGATCGCTATTATATCTGCTAAAATCGCAAATATGTATTCTCGTGCAGAAATCATTTTAATGTAGATATATCAATACAATATTGTATATAATATTTAAAAATGCTTAATGTATCATTTATAAATGTATATTTAATGTGTACATTAAATTAGTTTACTTATGTAAACAATTGGTACTATTATGTACATTTTTATGATAGCTCTATATGATTTGTAAATATGTCACACTCTCTAAAATGTCATAAAGTAAAATTATAAATAATGTCTATATTTTCAGTGAAATACTTATTATTTAATTAAAATATCTATAATTATCGTATATAAATGTAATTGATATAATGTAATCAATATATATATATATGTATACATTCTATAGTTTCAAAATAAAATATTATTATTCCACAATTTTCCAGTATATTCATATATCCATTATAATTCGTGCATCTATACGAACCATTTTCTCAATAAATCGATTTGACCATTCCATTACCGACTCCTACCAACTTATATCCAACTGGTTCCCTCAAAAAAAACGTTCCCTCCTACACCTGCTATCACTCGCTCATAAATCAATATATTATACTTCTCCTCCTTATTTGACTTCCCTACTAACTCTAAGACGCCCACTGACTTCCTTACGATCAAATGCTGATATTTCCCTAATTTGCCCTCGTGTCTCATACCTGTAATACCATAAACGCGCCTTCTGTTATATGGTTCCATCCTTATGGAATTCCCTCCCTGCCTCTATTAGATCAATCCATTCACACCCGTCCTTTATTACACACCTCAAAACTTACATATCATCGATGTAATATATTCACTTATTTAATCATACAATATTACTATTTTTATAAATTATATTATTTTTGTTTATTTATTTATCTATTTATTTTTTCGTTCTATATTGTTATATGCACCTACGAGGGGTGGCCACACCTATAGGTGTATCATATATGATAAGTGATAATAAACCTTATCATCATCATCATAATTAAACTACCAATACTACATATTTATATCGGTGCGTCGGCATCAGATGAATCACGGATCACGTGTGTTAACGTGACTCATCGTACCGTATACAGTTACCTTCAAAGGGAGGGTAGCCGAGGAGCCGCGGTACAGGCGATTAAGTACTTCTACTCGAATATCATGAACGGAATGGACCTAGTGTTCAACCTATGGAATAGAAATAACTCCGTGGTTGTCCGGCTACCACGTCGCTATGGTTACCTGTTATCTAGTATTACGTAACATCTCGTTTTGTGTAGCGATAATATAGCTAGTTAATCGACAAACACGTAATTACGATAGAATAAAGTATTTACACTACATCGGGGCACAAATCATGTACAAATATTTAACATATTTCAAGTTGGAGAGTTTTAAAACTTGTAGTTTTCGTATCTATTTACATGTTAGACCGAGAAGGTATACCTTACTATAGTACTATAGTACTTACCCTTAACGAATACATTTAGTTTAACATTTACAATTATCTGTACTAAATATTTACAATAAAAACGTTTAAAATATATAGTTATATATGATCTAAATCTTCAGATTTAATATTCATGTATAAATAAAATATTTTGCCTGATTTAGTCGGCGGCCGATTCGAGATGGACGTTCGACTCGATAATGTCGACCACGTATCGCCCGGCTACCTACAGAGAAACCCCGATAGATGGTGATGCCGTACTCGCTAAACTAGCGGATTTCGTTGTATCGGGTGGCAGATCGTGGAGTAATCCGGACCACGCGATGCTCTTCACTCAGTTAGTAGTATGTCGATATAGGCGAGTCATGTGAGAGTGTGTATAAGATAAAGTAATAGTTAGAGAGTAGTAGAAGTTCTTATTGGTTGGGATTCGGGAACAGAAGTAGATGAATTTGAAGTTGAGGAATATATACTAGGTAGTGGAACAAGAAGTAGATGAGTTGACATTTGAGGAAATATTACTAGGTGGGGTGTCGGAAGTAGAAGGGTTGGTTTTTGAGGTATAATACAATTATATGGTGATGGGTCAGAATTAGTATTATAGGAAATTGTACTAGATTATGGAACGGAAGATAGACATTTAAGGTAGGAAGATTACCAGTTATAAGAATAAAGAGAGTTGAATGTATGGTAAAAGGGGGGAAGAGACTAGTCAATAGATTTAGATATAAGGTGTAGTTAAAATAAATTAGTATTTATAGGAATCATTTTAAATATATATATATATACATGATAAATGATTTTACCTAAAAACGGGTTTCTAAGATAGGGAGTTTGGTTTGGGAGTGTTGTACATATAGATGGGAGAATCGGGGATTTGATTTGAATAAACTAAATCTGTTGAAAAATATGTCAAGGAATGATTTATTATGATACTCGCTATGTGATTTTAGAGATGTTTAGTTATACAGGTTACATGGTAGGTCAGAGATAGAACCTGCAAGTAATTTACAACGATGATATGAACATACCGTAATAGATATGAATGCCAGATAAAAGATGATATCGAGTAACGTTAAATATTATATAATTATATTGTAAGTAATGCAGTCGATTCTTTGGTATATTGAAGAATATATATATATATATATATATATATATATATATATATATATATATATATATTGTAATATATAATTAATACTTTAATTATTATATTTATTAATATACATTATCACAGTTTCACTTTATTCGGGGACAGCACCGTTGGTTAGTCATTACTCTCACTGTGAGTCATACATACTTTAAACACCATAACTAACTAGAGAATTGCACTCCACTATAATAATTTCGAATACACGTATTACTGTATCGAACAACTATACATTTATATATTAAAGTAAACACGAAAATATAGTACTACCTCTCTATCCATAATGTGACAAATATAAGTAATTAACCCTACAACCATATGTATCCCTATCTCAAAACTATAATATAAAATATATAGGTTATATATTATATATATATATATGTGAATCAGATAGAGTGTAAACACTCAGGAAAATACAAAAGCAAAGCTTGACTAGGTATTTTCCCACTCAACTTGATAACAGCATTACAAGAATAAAAAATAAAAAAAATATTAGTAAATTATAAAATGACAATAACTTATTTTAAAATTTCAATTTTGTATATCATTAGAACTATAATTTTGTATATATATATATACTAATGTATATATTATTAAACTTATTTGATTTGTAAATGTGATTCGTGTAAATGAAAATCGTGCTGAATAAATAAGTAAGAATATACTTGAATATTGTTATCAAGGAGAGGTCATCATTTTCAGTTAAATACAAAATAAAATATAATAAATAATAAAAGTATATATAAATAAAATAAATGTATATTAAAAGAAGAAAAATATATAAAACAAATGAAATAAATGCATAAAATATGTAAAAAATATAATAATGAAAGAGAAAAAGATAAAGAAACTAAACACAATAAAAAATATAAAAAGTTAACTAATACGAAGAGGTAATAAATAATTTAATATTTGTTTTAAAAGTTTTTTTATTCATTAATTTGTGAAAAGAAGCTGGTAATGCATTCCATATCTCAGGAGCTTTGTTAGTAAGGCAAAACGATTTTCTATGTGTTCTAATTTTGGGTAAAACCAATTTTTTAGATAAAGGCTTATAAATATTTGAATTTTGTGTAAAAAGATATTGTAAAATTATAGGCAAAGATTTAGTCATATATCTATTTATATATTTTAAGATATTAATCTTTATAATATCTTGAAATTTTAAAAGATTGAATTTTTTATAAATTGTATCTATATCTACATTAAAAGAAAAAAACAAATTTTTTATTACCCTATTTTGCAATATAATAATTGGTTGAATATTAGACAAAAATGTACTACCCCAAATAGATGAACAATAATTTAGATGACTTTCAAAAATACTATGATATATTTGTATACGATTTTGTAAAGGTAGTTTATGTTTTATTTTATTTATAATAGCAATGGATCTACTTAGTTTTGATCTGATATAATTTATATGATAATTCCAGTTACATTTATCATCAATTATTATACCAAGGAACGATAAATGATTCACCTGCTCTATAATTTCATTATAAACTTTTAATTCTAGTTTCTTTTTTGATTTAGAATTTCGAATATTATAGAGCATAACTTTGGTTTTTTTTACATTTAATGTTAATTTATTACTAAATAGCCAGTGAGTTAAATTATAAAGGTCATCTTGTATATTAGTTTGCAGAATATCAAAAGATTTACTACTGAAAATTAAATTGGTATCATCTGCAAAAATTATAGGTGTAGAATATTTCAATATATTAGGCATATCATTAATATATATTAGAAAAAGTAATGGCCCTAAAACTGAACCTTGCGGAACACCAAATGATATGCGTTCCATATTTGAAATAGCCCCATTTAATTTTACATATTGTGATCTGTTTGATAAATAACTAGATAATAGAACTTTAGGTAAACCTCTGATACCAATATTATCTAATTTATTTATCAATATATTATGATCTAAAGTGTCAAAGGCCTTTTTTAGATCAATAGATAAAACTGCACAATTATTAGTATTTTCTAACTCAGCACATACTGTTTCTGATAGGTGATGTAATGCATCTTCTGTTGAATAATTTTGTCTGAACCCAAATTGATTGTCATTCAAAATTTTATATTTATTAATGAAACAAAGAAGTCTTTTTTTAAATAATTTTTCATAAATTTTTGAGAATTGAGGGAGAAGAGATATTGGCCTGAAATTATCTAATATATTTTTATTACCCTTTTTATGTAAAGGTATAACCTTAGCAATTTTAAAACAATCAGGAAATACTCCTTCATTGAATGATTTATTAAATAGAGAACATAATATAGGACTTAATTATGTATTAAGTTGTTTTATTAAGCTCATATTTATATTATAAATATCTGTACTATTTTTATTGTTCGTATGAATTATTATATTAAATATTTCGGAATTTGTAACTGGTGTAAGATAAAAAGTATTTGTGTTATGAGAAGATAAATAATGTACATGTAAATTTGAATTAAAACCAGAGTTAGAATTAAAATCCTTAGCAAGATTTTTTCCAACATTACTAAAATATAGATTAAAATCATCAGCCGATAAAGTTGTATTTAAATAATTTGAAAAAGTACTTCCTTTAATTATATTATTTAAAATAGACCATGTTTTTTTTGAATTATTACAACAATTTGACAGAGCTTTTTTATAAAATAATTTTTCGGCATTTCTTAGTACTGAAGTTAAAATATTTCTATATTTTTTATATTTAATATGATTAAAATCATTTTCATTAGCTATAAACAATTTTAATAATTTTTTTTTATGGTGGATACATTTTAATAAAGAATTATTTATCCATGGATTTTTAATTTTATTATTTATGATTTTGGGAGTATATAAAGGACAACATTTATTTAACATTAATTTAAACATATCTATAAAATAATTAAAAGCAGTATTTGTATCCATATCAGAAAAATCCCATTTATGATGAAGAATGCAATTTTTTAATTCCTTTATAGTTGAGTTATTAACTCTATTAATTTTAGAATTAGATTTAGTTTGTTTTTCATTGGAATTGTTAACATTTAAATCAACAAAAGTAAAAATAGGGTAGTGATCACTTATATCATTAAGTAATATTCCATTATATTTATGAGAATAATTATTATTTGTAAAAATATTATCAATTAAAGAATTATTATCATTAGTCACTCTTGTTGGTTTATCTATTAAAGGACGACACCCTAATGAATATATGGAGTCAATAAAATATTTTACATGTTTATTATAATTATGATCTAATAAATTAATATTAAAATCACCACATAAATACAAACGATTACAATTGCTTGCCAACTTTTCAAATGAGTTTACAATGAAATCTGAAAATTGTTTTATATCTGCAGTAGGAGTTTTATATATACCACTTATAATATAGTTGATATTATTAAATTTCAATGAAATAGTTGTTATTTCAATAAAATTTGATATTGATGTATTTAAGTCATTAATAATTGTATATGATAAACTATTTAATATAAATATAGCGACTCCACCACCCCTACCTACAGATCGTATAGTATTGATTTGATTGTAATTATCGAAATTATAAATATTCTGATTGGAATGTTTTAACCATGTTTCAGTAATTATAATTATGGAAAATTTATGTATAATACTATTTAAAAATAGATTAATTTGATCATGATTACGAACTAAGCTTCTAGCATTAATATGTATTATAGAAAAACTATTGTGAATATATTTACATGAATTTATATTTATGTCATCGTAGTAAAAGCAATCATCTGTGAAATTAACATCAGAATCGTCATTATTATAATAGTCATGAATAGAATTTTGTTTAGAATTAGAATAAGTAAAAGTGTTATTTTCTAGTGATGTATTCATTAAAAATTTAAAAGAAATATAAAAATAAAAAATAAAATCAATTAATTAAAATTAAATGAAATTATTTAACTGTGTTTCGTTTAAAATTAAAATGTTATTGTTATTATTTGTTTCTATATATATCTGACTTTTATATATCCAGGTAGCTATTATCTTGCCTGCTTTTTTATAAGTTCGAGCGATATAAAATAGATTATTACTGTATTTCGATAACGAATCTTGTATATATAAATTAGTATTTACTAAATTTTTTTTGTTATGTAATAATTTAGATTTTAATTTAATATCACTTAATTTAATAATATAATGTGTATGTTTGTTTTCACTCGATTCCTTATTATTTAATTTTTGTATATCAACGATATTATTATCAGATATATCTATATCAACTAAATCTTTAAATAAATCAATTATATATATATATATAAATCAAATATATATATATATATATATATATATTTATAATATGAAATATAGTAATTACGATAACGCTGTAAGGTATGTAAGCTTACCGTACACGTAACATTACACGTGACTTATAATAAGACCACGTGACTTACACTAAGAGCACGTGACTATCCAGCATACCACGTGACTTACACCTGTCACTAATCAGGTTACGCCCCTGTGTCCGGTATCTGCGAGTACGGAAGAGGGGTCAGCATAGTAGAGTCTAGAGGATTCCACAGCTGGACAACGGCTAGCCATGAACTAGGTCACAAGTTAGTGTACCGCATACCTTTGTGTAATACATGTCCACGGGAGACTATAGTCTTAAGTCGGGCAACATCCATTGTTGTACTTTACAATCATATTAACCATCAATACACAATACAAAAATATATAGAAGGTGTTTATATGTATTAAGTAATATATAAGTAAATAATATTGTATACTATATTGTATATTATATATGTCGCTATAAATGTTTACTATTGATGCTTATATCTGTTATTATTATTTTGTTATATTTAATTTATTATACTAATAAATATATGAAATAAACTTGATTATTTATATTAAATAATATATTACAATCTATGTAAATATATATATATATATATATATATATATATATATATATATATTAAACATTACTTTTACATTAAAAATGGACCGACTTATGTTAAAAATTAAACAACCAATGTTTAATTTTTTATAAATAAATTGTTAACTGAAAATATTTTGTATGGTAATATTATACATAGTAATGTATTTTAATATAATTATCTATATACAGATATAAACATTAAAAAATATTAAAAAATATTAATTATAACAGATTATAAAATCTTTTGTAATTTACTTGTCCGAATGAGGATAGTATCCCCTACATATGTATTATTCACTCACACGCATGTATCTAATATCATAATTTAACAATAATTTAATTTAAAGTTTAATTTAGTATTTCAATCCCGTGAAATTCCTCTTTCTTATGCATACAATCTTACATACAAAATAGGAAATTATTTTCTAAATATATTAAATATATTATACATCACATACGTAAATTATACTATATATAGAATATACATAAATATTAACACACATTATATATATATCCTAAGTATACTTATTATATATAATGAATCGCTAGTTTCTTAGTGTGTGCATTAAACGAGTATTACGTGCAATAAAAGCACGCTTCCGTATAACACGTATGCTATTATGTTCACCGATTCACTCGAACAGTTTGGGAGCCAAGCACGATTCCACCGGAAACGTGTGCAACGCCAGCTCTTACATAATGGCGGCGGTCGGCGGAACTAAAGACGTCATCACTATCGCAGACTCCTACTTGTTTTCCGGTTGTTCCATCAACTATATGAGGAATTTACTATCAGGAGCCACCGATGGGTTATTCTAATTATTTTAACTTCTCAACACACACACATATAGATATATATATTTAATAATCAGAGTTTAAGCATTAGCCTGGATGAACGGAAAAGCAGAGTTTACCAAGTCGTTCGCCCAATATTTGTTATATATTATTGAATAATACCACGAAGGCATAGTCTACTACGTCTTCATTAACGTCGTCACATACACTTTACAGTTACCCGAGGGTTTGCCTCATGAATAAAGTCTGCAGCCACGGAATACCGCTGTCACTCAGCACGCGACCGGGTGACGCATACAACATGGATCAGCAGTGTAGGATGAAGCAGGGCTCGTTCTCTTCTCATTGCGTTAGTCAATGTGCGTCATGCCATATATGGGTGTATGTTGAATATGCGTCATGCCATGTATGGGTGTATGTTAACAATTATATTCATGTAATGTACACAGCTATAGTTATGCTTACTGTTCTGCATAGAGTAAATTATAAAGTTCCATTATATCAAATGATATCGACGTTATGATATAGATATATAATTCATTAGGATGTATAACAATATTTTGTGTTAAATAAATAACATTATTATATTGATAACGGTTTATACGTGCTGTTTTTCTATTAAATTATAATGTAATTCGTATAAATGATATTTTCAAAAAATGATATAATAAATGTATTATTAGTATAGTTTATGATTGATATCTCGATGTAGGTTAGTATACATACATTACACATATGTATACATATTCTTATACGACTATTCAATAATATCACTATAATGCATTATTATCATATATGATATAATGTATAACACATATTATAATATATAATACTACATATTACGTATACATACATGTATACCATACACTTTAAATCGGTACTAATTAGTATTGATTATTCGCATTGCCGATAACAGTACAATCAGGGCGAAGGTATCTGTCAGATTCTCTATTGTATATACAACGACGGTTATTGCTACGGTACAAGTCCCGGGGCCGCTGACGGAACTGTTTGCAATACCAACAAGGTTCGAGTTCGGTTGTATTCGGTTGTGTTCGGTTGTATTCGATTTAATACTCTCTACATTGTATACAACTATTGAACGATGTCTTATAATAATCGTATTATATTATCTTATTTATTATTCTTATTATTATTGTATTACTGTCCTAAAGCTATTATATTAATATACTATGGAGGTATCGATTTAATAAATATAACTATAGTTTTCAATGATCCTCCTTAGACACGTATCTATAAACTGATTTCATTCATTCATAATATACCATGATATTAATTATCCACATATTAACTATACAATATAGAATACTAATATAATACTATACATTAATTAATAGGTTTGCTACCAGGGACTATGTATAGCGGAGAAATCCTATCCCACTGCAAAAGGTTTATATTTATATATTTATGATTTATATATTTATTTGAAGTTTATTATAAATTAATTATATATATATATAAATAAGTTGTTAATATTTCTAAAATAACTATACTAATTATTCGAAAAGTGTATTATATTATAGGATAATCACGTTATCTATAGATAGTCATATATGTATTATACAACAAGATAACGTTACGAATATCTACTCAACAGTAAATAATGCGGACAAATGTACACCGACCGGTCTATCTACATCTGTACCCTCGGGTTATTTAAATAACATACCTATAGAATATATATAAATATATATATATATAAATATATATATATATATATATATATATATATATTATTGATTACATGTTTTGATTACGATTAATCTTAAGTTCGTATAATTATATGTTATAGAACTATATAAATGTATGTAATTCAATCTAATTTTACATTTAAACATTTATAATTTCATATTAATGTACTATAATACTATAGTACATTATAAACTATAGTTTATATTTATTTTGTTAATAATATATACTTATAATAGTTTGTTAAATATTATTAACTATTTAACCGAACTATAGTTCGGCCCTAGATTGCCTATATGCACAAATGTGTTGAGATTTCCAGTAATATTTTATTTTAAAGTTCCAATGTAGAAATAAATACGGCTTAAATTATGAAAATACTATAAAATACCATTTAAAGTTATAGTGTAATACATAGAATTAAGAAAACTAGCGTAAGTTCAAATGTAAATTAGATTTAATATTTACCCGGCATCGCATATATATATATATATATATATATATATATATATATATATATTCTATGTATACGGAACGTTTGAATATTTTCATAGTTAGAAATTTAAATTTAACCTGAAATATTGTATATTATAAATAATTAAAATACGCGTCTTAAAGTTTGCGGTCGTAAGTTGTTAATATCGATGTGATGATCGCCGACAGGTTGTGTCGACTACAACGTTCAGATAACGATTAGCGGAGTACCTCGCAGCTGTTATCAGTTGGCGTTCTACCACCCGTCGCTGTGTTTCACTTGGTCGGGCGGTCTATACTACTGCTGTAAGTCGTGCCACAAGTCCGGCCTCTTTATTCCCTAGAGGCCCAGGATCCGGATAGTTCATAGATGACGGATATTTAGATTTACGGGGAATTATGCTTATAGGAATATCTACTTACGTACGTGTGTATAGGTATATTGATATTATGTAATTTATATAAATATAACTTTAATATTAATTTATAGTAATTTTATATAAGTGTTTTTACGAATTTTTATATTTTTATAATTAAATATTATGAGTAGGTGTTATAAACTAATTTATATAAAATATAATTATATAAAATTATATTATTTATATAAAATAAAATCAATTTAATATATATTTGTGGTGTTTTTATTTATTGATAGCAATATTTAACATTCAATAAAATCTATAGGTATATTATACCTATCCTAATCTATACAGTTAAAATAGTTTTTAATAATAATAACAATAATATGTTTATACAAAATAAACAAAAATAATATAACACGATTTACCATTAGGAATACCTAACATAAATATAATAGAAATATTTGAAAACACTGGTCTCGATTCGTTAACTTTTTTTATAGGATGACATTCTGTCATTTGATTTAAGACTCATTTTTGACACTTATTTCAAATTTTAAAACCTTTTTTCTCAATCAGGTCTAGTTTTTTTTTATATATTATATATTATTAGTTTATAAATATAAATGAATATAATTATTTATGAAAAAATTAAGTTTCGGGTAAAAAATAATTAAATTTATTTATAAATACTATACAAAATGATACAGATCAATTTAAAAAAGTTTTAATTTTCTTCTTCTATGGTTAATCTCTGATCAAAGGATCACGCTTCTATCAGGATTTAGCTATAATGGAATGATATCAAGGATATTTGAATATGATTATTACAAATTATTAAAAAACCTAATTATTTTTTACCCGAAACTTAATTTTGTATTTTATTTATAAATAAATATATTCATTTATATTTATAAAATAATAATATAGAATATATAAATAAGTATACT
This sequence comes from Osedax fenrisi, assembly GCA_964019155.1. Lineage (NCBI taxonomy): Eukaryota > Metazoa > Annelida > Polychaeta > Sabellida > Siboglinidae > Osedax > Osedax fenrisi. The sequence continues at coordinate 15,939,425 of OZ025240.1, forward strand.
ATATGGTTAACAATATAATATAGTCATAAATTGAGTAATTTTAAATACATTAAATAGCATGATTTAACAACTTTAAAAAATTGAGAATAAAGACAAACAAAAATATTTTAAATTAAAAAAAAAACTTAACCCGATATAAAAAAACTAAAAACATATCTGAAATAAGCGTTAAAAATAAATCTAACAAATATATTACATATGTATCCTATAAATTATTTTGTCAAATATCGACCTATATATTTGTTTTGAAAATCATCCAATATATTTTCATATCCAATCCTACACATATATATATATATATATATAGTACCCTAGTGAGTTTAAAAGTCGTGTACCTATTTAGGGTACATGGTAAATTGTTGTGATATTTTAACTATCTGAACCCTATAGATTGAATTCGATATAATTATTAACAGTGTCGTAATATCAGATCGGAAAGTTTATTCCAATCTGAAGATATTTTATTACCAAAGTAGTTGACTAGTGGTTTGGTCATTTATTTCATTCTTCTTCTCTTTATTGAAGGGCACCTGCTAGATGATACGTATGTATTCATGATGTCCGATACCGGCACATCAACGAATCCTTTGATGATTTTATAAGCCATAGTAAGATTGGCAATAGTTCTGCGTTGGGAGAGTGAATGTAAATTTAAGAATTTCAATCGATCAGAATAATTTAAATATGATAAATTACAAAGTTAAATAATTTTTTAGTAAAATTTCTTTTCACTTTTTAAGTAAGTCATTATAATATATTTAGAATAAGGATTCCATATAGAAGATACATACTCTAGAATTGGTTGTATATAGGTTAAGTATTCACATACTAAAGGAGAATACTGGTTAGTTATGAAAGATCTATAATATATTTCTTATTAGATATTCTATATGCTTTAGAACATATATCAGATATATATGTATAACATTTTAGATTATCTGTGAATATTATACCAAGATCTTTATAATGTGTACAATATTTAAATAAATTATAATTAAGATAATAATTAGATTTGTTGATACATTTACCAATACGTATAACTTTACATTTTGAGGTTGCTAGTTCCAGTTGCCAAGTTGACATCCATTTGTCAATATTTGCAAGTGTTAGTTGAATACGTATATCATCAGATATGTGTGGCATATAGTTTTTGCATCATCAGCAAATAGACAGATATATGAAGGTTTCTCCACACATTCCACATCCATTAATATATATATATGAAATAGAATTGGTAATAATACAGAACTTAGCGGAACACATGAAATTACATATTATTATTATTAATTTTAACGCTTTGAATTCTATTAAATAGGTAATATGTAATCCAGTTCATGACATCTCCTTGCAGTAATACCAATATTAAATAATTTATGGAGTAATCATTTATACGACACCTTGTCAAATGCCTTAACCATATCAATATAGATAATATCCGAATATTTAGAGTTATCTTTGGCCTGTTAACATTTTAATAACTGAAGATCAGTTTATTTTCCCGAAAATATTATTATCTCGAAGGAAGTAAATTAAATGGTTAGATAGAATTTTTTCAAATATTATCAAATAACTCGGTAAGATACTAATTGGTCTATAATTTTCATTTTTTGGTCTATAATTTTCAGCATGTGTTGGGTCACCTTCCTTATATATATATAGGTGTAATGTTGGAATTTTCCATAAATCTTAACAATAGCCTTCCTTAAGGAAATGGCTATAAATTATGGATAAAGGTTCACATAACTCAAATGAGAGAATTTTTAATACCCCTTTCGGTAGACTATCTGAAGAATTATTAAACTTGTTAGGTAAGAAACAAAGACATTTTCTAATAGTTTCAGGTAATAAAGGGAATGATCCGAAATATGTTATTAAAAATATTGAAGGTATATACGGTACAGATGATGTATTATTAGTAAATACAGAATTGAACTGTAATGATAAACATTCCAGAATATCAGAGTAAGTGTTTATAATAGAACCATCTGAGTTTGCTCTGAGAACAGAAAAAGGTTTATTCGACTTAAGTTTAGAATTGATATATTTAAAAAAAGAAGATTTTTCATTAGAATTAAGTGCATGTTCTTCAGTTGTTATATTATAAAGTTTAATTTCTGAATAAAGTTTAAATTGCAAACTCCGCCATTTTACATAATAAGATTGGATATATTTAGATAAATTATGAAACTTTTTACATTTATTGATTAGTTTTTAATATGTAGGGGTGTAAAGGGGGTGTAAATAAACTTACCCATTTTAGTAACAGGTGTAAATGTTGAAATTATACCATTTACGATAGAAATTAATATATCAAGTAAAGAGACACAATTTATTTTAAAATGTAATACTTTGTCAATTGTAGACAGTTCCAATTTTACTAGATAAAAATTAGCCTTATTAAAATGTAATTTAGGTATACATATTTTATAATTATAATTACCACTACTACTAATCCTACTACTAATTTTATTATAGATAATTGATGATGATATTGATAAATACTTATAAAGTTATGATATTCTAAAGGATTAATTATTGGATATTAGATAAAATAATTGTATTATTAGTAAGTATAATATCTAATAAATTGAATTGACGAATATTTAAATTAACTAATTGGGTTAAGGCATATTTTTGTGAGAAATTTAAAAAATATTTTTCAATTTTTGTTTGAGACGTACAAGTATTAAACCAATCAATTCCCGGGAGATTTAGTTCATAAGATTTTCTTCATAAAAAATAGTTGATTCCGGAGTATCAATAATCCTAGACATTAAATTACATAATAATATTGTATTATCGTAATTAATTGATGGCGATCTGTAGAAAATACATAATCTAAAACTTAATACATTGATACAGATTAATTAAAAAGTGTTATTAGGTTAATTAAGATTATAAGTAATTATAACCTATTATAATACATATGTACATACACAAGAGGTATTAGTATTCCTATCTAAACGGTATAACGTATATTTGTCATTAGGATTTAATAGTGAATTGAATATATTTTTATTCAGCCAGGTTTCTGTAAATATTAGGATATTATAAATATTACTATTATGGAGGGATATGAGCATTGATAGCTTATTGCATATGCTACGTACATTACAATAATAAACATTAATAAATGACGATTCTATACAGAGTTTTAGTCAATTATTATTATTAGAAGTGAACGAATTTTTCCATTTGGAAAATTCTGCTTCAGAATATTTAACTTCACAATCCCAATTTATAGTTATTTTATCATTATTAATAGTAAAATATCTAAATTCATATTCAAGATTTAGATTATTAAAAACACATTATATATTTCCGGGTATAGTTTTAGCACCTGAAATTAGAATTTTACGAGTAAGTCTATCCTCAAAACTTTGATCAGGTATAATAAAAACTCTCGAGTAATTGTTATGTTTACCAACTATTTTCGAAAAGTTTTTCATTATTGATTTAACTGGATGAATACTATCAGATATCGAAAGTTTATGAATATATATATATTATCAGAATTGATTTTTGAAAGATTTGGATGAATACTATCAGATATCGAAAGTTTATGAATATATATATATATTATCAGAATTGATTTTTGAAAGATTTTCAGATTCATTGAGGCCTAAATCAGTTAGCAAATTATCTGAGGATTCTTTTAATAGACCAAAAATAACACAAGTTTTATTATAACTATCAGAAATGGCCATTTGTTTACGAATGCGCAAAGGAACTTGATTTAAAATCAAAAAAAGTACAAATTGGGATTTTTTTGAACATCATAAGAAGTGAAGGAGTCAAAATATTTAAAAATTTTAAAGAGGAAGAAATAACAATAAAAATAGAGGGAACTGATAAAAAGGTATCAGGAAAAACCAGATTGAAATGGATCAAGGATGAGTGTAACAGTTATTTTATTCCAAAAAGGAATGTAACGTACGAAAGATATCTATTTTTCAAGAGATCACAGGAAAGTGACAACAATATACATGCGTACAATACAGAGTTAAGAAGACTATCAAAAAATTATGAATTTAAAGAATTACATGAATCTCTCATAAAATACAGACTGATAATAGGAATGAGAGACGAAGGCTTGAGGCAAAGATTGCTTCAAGAAGCAGCAAATCATAAATTAACACCAGAAAGAGTGATTGAGTTCGCAAAAACTAAGGAAATATGCAGTAGTCAGAACATAGAAATGAGAGAAAATATAGACTATGTGAATAACGAAAAATATAAGAAACCACAGAACGATAAATATGAAAGAAAAGAAAGTTACGAAAGAAAGAAAATTAAATGTACAAAGTGTGATCGTATCCATGAAAGAAAGAAATGCAAAGCATATGGAACCAAATGTGCCATCTGCAAAAAGACAGGACATTGGGCTGTGTGTTGCAAGTCGAAAAACATTGAGGAAATTAGAATCGAGGATGAATTTCAATTCTTAGGAGAAATAAAAACGGACATGGATACAAATTCAACGTGGATTCGGAACATTAGTATCAACAACGAACACAAGAAAATTAGTGTGCCATTTAAAATAGATACCGGAGCAAGTGTTAGTGTTATGGAGAACATTCCAAATTTACCCAAATTAATGAAAAGTAATAAAGTATTCGTAGGTCCTGGAAAGACAAGATTATAGATCATAGGATATTTTATTGCCAAAATGAGGTATAAAGAATGAGAAATTGAAGAAGAGATCTACATAATGAAAGAGCAACCAATTGGGTTACTCTCCAGACAGGCATCTGTAAAATTAGGCATGATATCATTAATATCTGAAGTAGAAACCATGTATGAAGGACTCGGACAATTAAATACAGAGTACAAAATCAAATTAAAGTATGATGCAGTACCCTACTCCATATATGTACCTAGACCAATACCATTGAGACTAAAAGAAGAAGTCCAAGGAGAATTAAATAGAATGAAGAACTTAGGAGTAATCGCAGAATCAGAGGGACCCTCAGAATGGTGTTGTCCGATAGTGGTAGCCACAAAATCAAACGGAAAGATAAGAATATCCAGTGATTTAACCAAGTTGAACAAGAGTGTACAAAGAGAAGTTTATCCAATGGCAACAGTTGAAGGAAATCTTTCGAAAATCAAAGGTACTTATTTTTCAAAAATCGACGCAAACGCAGGATTTTGGCAGATCCCATTAGAGAAAAGCTCATGGCAATATACAAATTTCTTGACACCATGGGGAAGATTCCATTATAGGAAATTACCTTTCGGATTGACTTCAGCGCCAGAAATATTTTCTAGAGAAATGAACAGAATTCTCGAGAAATGTAAAGATGTTATTATACACATGGATGATGTCCTAATAATGTGAAATACAGAAGCAGAGCATGACGAGAATGTCAAGGATGTATTAGACAAAGTAAAATCAGCAGGAATGACATTGAATAAAAGCAAGTGTAAATTTAAACAAAAAGAAATAGATTTTCTAGGATTTAAAATAAGTGCGGAAGGCATCGGAGCAGGAGAGAAAATTACAGAAATTGAGAAATTCCCAGTTCCAGGAGACATCAAAGCAATACAAACTTTTTTAGGCTTAATAAATCAATACGCAAGATTTAGTAAAAACATAGCAGAATATAGTGCACCAATCAGGATGTTATTAAAGAAAGACATACCATGGAGTTGGAACGAAGATCAACAGAAAAGTTTCCAGAAAATCAAAGAAGAATTCAGATCCACAAGAATACTGAAAACTTTTAGCATGGACAAGAAAACGTATTTAACAATGGATGCTTCAAATTACGGCATTGGAGCTATATTATGGCAAAAAGACTTACATGAAGAAAAAGCGATTATCGGAGCAGCAAGCAGATCGTTAAACGATACAGAACAACGTTATTCCACAATAGAGAAGGAAGCGTTAGGAGTTGTATGGGGACTGGAGACATTTAATTACTATATCTGCGGAGCACCAATGACAGTGGAAACAGACTACAAACCTTTAGTACAATTATTAGAAAGCAAAGTAGTAGAAAAGGTACCATTACGAATTCAAAGATTTAGATTAAAACTAATGAAGTACAATGTTCAAGTATTACACATATCAGGAAAAAATAATGAAGGGGCAGATGCACTTTCAAGGTATCCAGTAGATACAATTAAAGAAGAAACCTTAGAACAGGAAACAGAGGCATTTGTGAAACAACATACATTGAAATATGATGATGTACCCCGATGGAGTTATTTAAGAAAAGCACAAGAAGAAGATAGAATCATTAAAATGATAAAAGAAAGAATCACCAACAAGTGGGAAAAGAAAGAAACCGTCAAAGAATTAGTAAGATACAATCAGAATAAACAATACTGATCTTTAGTACAAGGATGTGTAATTTATCAGAACAGGATTATTGTACCAGAAGGAATGAAAAGGCGAGTGATGGGAGAAATACATAACGCTCATCAAGGAATTACAAGATTTTTAGCCAGAGCCAAAGAAAGTGTATGGTGGTATGGGATTACAGAAGAAGTAAAAAAACATATAAGAGAGTGCATACAATGCAAAATCTATGAGAATCAGAAAGTGGAAACACTAGAAATGATACCATTGCCGAAAGGACCTTGGGAAATGGTAGGGAGTGACATTTATAGTTAAAAGGAAAAAAGTATATATTAATTGTGGACTATTATTCCAAATATATCGAAGTATCTATACTGGACAAAGGAGAGACCTCAAAAACCATAATAGAAAAGATAAAATCAATATTCTCAAGACATGGAATACCGGACAGGTTGATTTCAGACAACGGAAGACAGTACGTATCGGAAGAGTTCAAGAGATTTGCAGAGAAATATAAGTTTCAGCACATAACATCATCACCGCATTATCCAAAGGGAAATGGAATATCAGAGAGAGCAGTACAAACTGTAAAAATATTGATGGAAAAAACAGAAGACCCTTATCTGAGTCTACTCAAGTATCGAACTACACCCTTGGATTTTGGATTGTCTCCACCAGAATTGTTGATGAACAGGAAATTATCATCTATCGTTCCAACAATCAGCGACAGACAAATAATAAAGAAACAACAGCACGAAGAATACAGAAATTTTCAGAAAAAAAAATTAGCAAGGATCACAGAGAAATATAACCATAATCCAAAAGTAAAATATTTATCAAAACTCTCGATGGGAGATGAGGTATATATCAAAGATTTAGACCGACCAGCTAAAGTGATAGGAATGGATGACAATGATCGAAGTTACTTAGTGGAAGGAGAAAGTGGAAATACAATTAGGAGAAATAGATCTGCCTTAATAGAGACGAATGGATCGACGTATACAACGCGTTCGGGTAGGAGAGGTATCCCACCTAAACGGTATGCGGAGGAGTAACTAAAGGTTACTGCAGGGATTAAGGTTCATATTATTTATACGTTATTATTATATGTACATTATTGTAAAATATTTATATACTTAAGAAAGATATATTATATATATATATTGTATTGTATATACCGTATGTCATACATCCATGTTATAGGGTGTGGACTAATAATGTATTCTGTCATGCATCCATGTGTTAGCTGACACTAACTATAGATCACTTAATGTAAATACTTCCTCATGATTAACTTAATAAATAACTATTATATTTAATATATCAATATCAGGATATCCTCAACTTAAGGTTAGTGCATATCCCTATATATATAACAGAACCATTTCTGAAAATTATTTCAAAGGGGTTCTTTAGACACAAATAACCTAAAGAACCCTTTCTGAATATTATTTTAAAAGGGTTCTTTGGACACACATAACCTAAAGAACCTTTTCCTAATATTATTTATGTAGGGTTCATTGGAATTGTAAATATATAGAACCCTTTTATTTTTATGAATTTTAAATATATAAGAATATATGTTAGATTTATGGTTACTTATTATAATATAAATAATGTTTAGTATGTATATATATAATATATTAAATATTATATATATATATAAATATATATATATATATATAATAATATAATTTTGATATAGTATACTAATTCAAATATGGGATAGAACAATTTAATAATACTTATTAAAATATTCCTCTCCACGGAAATCTTTAGTAAAAAGCGAAATATTTATGCGTGGCTGAATAGAAACCAGATTTATTTTAAAATCGATATATTTGCATTCATCATAAAATATTTAAAATTAGAATAGTAATTTAAATATTAATAATAGGTTTAATTATATATTACTTGATTTTTATCAAATATTATTTATATAACAAGTTTACAAAAATTTATATAAATATATTAATATAACATTTTATTTTAATAATATGTGTACATATATTACACATTACATATTATCATAGTATTATCATTATCATTAGAAATATCAAAGGGTTCTTTTAATTTTACGAGTCCAAAGAACCTTATATAAAAAGCATAGGGTTCTTTATACTTCGATTATTGCAAAGAACCCTTTGTTTATATATTTATTTCGTATTTATATAGTTATTTCTTTTGATTTTATGATTCCAAAGAATCCCATGCCAATATCATGGGGTTATTTGGACTAAAATGCTTGTCCAAAGAACCCTTACTTCTAACAGTGTAGGTAATTATGCATGTAAGCTGAAATACTGATAATAACAGAAAAAACGTATGATTAAAAAAAATATTTTAAAGATAAAACGTTTGTTTATTTTTTTTGTTTTATATTTAGAATTTTATTGTTTTAAAAATAATTTCATTTTCTTCTTCTACTTTATTTTTTCCTGCACTAGAAAAAATTCCCTTGAAATATTCTTGTATTTTACCATGCTCTCTTTCGTGTTATCTATTATTTCGTTTATTTATCCTAAATAATTTAGGTTAATTTAAAATGGCATTAAATGATGGCTAAAATATTATTAATGACTTTTTAAATAAATAACTAACCAAGCTAATACCGCAGGTCTTGGATTCCAATTTTCAAGATCCAGCATATTATAATGAATAAATAATGTATTATTCTCAGTATTTATTTGCATTCTATTTCTATGTAAATACTTAATTATTTGCAAATATAATTTTTTCCCCATCGGAACTGTTTGGTTTAGGGCCCATAATTCTACGTTATGTAAAACACCTATAGACAATTCTTCCATGCTAAAAAATAATAAATGTGTGTTATATGGTATATTTTATGTCTATTTCATACACATCCTACCTTGATAGCTTTATAACAAGTTCACGAAGATTGTATTTTCTATATATATTAATTTCTGAATGCTATAATAAATCGTTATATTGTAAGGATAAATCTATTAAGTTCAAATACTCACTTATCAAACTATTTAATTTCTTTTTGTTTACTTATTCTTTTAATTTAATAAAATGTTCAAGTTTTAAAATATATTTTCCTCAGTTGTAAATCGCTCCTTAAGATTATTTACAAAAGTTTTTATAAGTTATACTTTTATTTCAGATATATCTCTCATTTCAGATAAATATAAATTATTCATAATGAGATGTCTTACTTCACGATTATTTTTTCTCTTCAACTTAATACCTTTCAAGTGATGAGTACCATTGATTTTTTTTCAATTGATTCGATTAACCCATTCGACAATTTAATCGTTTTTTAATAATTTATTTAGCATATTCTATTAAAGTTACAAAATATTATGAAACATTATTTATTTTATTCTGAATATCAGGAGCTATAGGCATTGTATTCTGCAATATTAATTATATAAATATGACAAACCTCAATATCATTAAGTTGTTGCTGAATATCACATATCGTAGTCGAATCGGATTGCATCTTTTTTTGATATCGAGAGAATATAATTATTAGGCTATAAATCCTACATCGGCCATAAATTAAGTTGTATGCATAATATATGAAGTTTATGTTAATTGCAAAGGTACGTTGAATAGCCACAGGCTTCATTGCATGTCATTGAATTAAAATACATTATTAATGCATTCCACGATTTTAATACCCATAAGGTTGTACTTATAATATTTTATAATATTATATTACCAATAATTACATATAATCGATTTTTTGCTACGTCTTGGCATTTTGAAATAACATAATTAAATGACACAATCTCAATTACTTTGTTTATAATTCTAATTTTACACCCAATGCAATGTCTTCATTTGATATCAATCCGTTAATTACAGATGTCGCTAGTAGACATCATATTATATAATAGATCGTATATAATACTGCATTTAAAATTATTTAAAAATATAAACTCATAGATATCATATAAGTTTAAAATATGAGTATTTTGCTATTATTTACGACATTTTTTACAATTTTTTTTGTTACCAAATAGGTCTTGTACTAAACTATCAAATTGTATCATTTATAAGTCTTTATTTGCTCTACAAGTTTCAGAGAATATTAAATATATATTAAATAATACTTTTCTCAAATAAAAAAAAAAAAAATATATATTTTCTACGCATTTAAAAGGCCGCGAATACCATTAACATCATCGTATTTCAAATATTTTTGGAAATGAGCAAACAATAAGGCTATTGTACTCTGCAATATTTTTGAACTCTCTGCACCTGAATCCATATTTAGCGAAATATAATGAAATACCACTTAATAGCATCAGTATATTTTTAATTTCTGGTATTTCATTGTTTGATGCCTTCCATGCCAGACTTGGCTTGTTTGCACAACACCATATTGCAAGTAGAGGAGCTACGATCTCACTGAACTTCTCCAATATATACTCATGAAATATATTCCATAAATCATTATTATGTCCTGTATTTACAGTTGTGCCCTTAGTCTCTAACGACGAAACCTCTTTCATTATTAAATTTGTTACGTTACTATCCCTGAAGATTTTCCATTGATTTAATCATTGTGTTAAATATCCCACGAGCTCAACGCTCCAAAGGTTCTCATACACCTAAAAATATAAGCGATTCGTTTCCAACTTTATCTATTAATTTCGTAAGTGTGTATATCTTATCAACATGTGTCCTGTCTACACTACCGTCTGACCGAAGAGATATTCCAGTAGATTTTTTGATTATTTTGTGTAATGTTTCCATATATGTATATATTATAATGAATACTAATTCTTTTTGCGTATGGGGCATCATATATTGTAAATATGTATTCGTAATAATATTATCATCAGAATTATATTTAAATTTTGATGCCATCATATTCACAACTTCTCTATCAAGGAAAGAATATTCAGGTAAAACCAACTTCCTTGAATAATAATACATCATAACAATAACGATCATATCTTATAAGCTAAATCACTATTTGCCTTTGATATATAGTTTGTTAGTTGTATCTTATCTGATAGTTTTATCCTTTTTTTGATAAACAATAATACATTTGTTATGATATTCATAACTTAGATACTTCATAATGGTCTCTTTTATAGGATTTTTTATTAGGTCTCCTATATATTATATCATAATCTGTTGTTATTGGTGTTCTTGTGCTTAATAATGTAATAATATCGGAAAACTCCCCGTATGATATACATCTTAAATAACGCCTTCCAAAATTAATTAGAATAATACAAATATTGTTGTTCAAAATTGAAAAATTGACTGCACAAAATTGAAAAATTCACTGAACAAATAAATTATTGACTTCTCATTTTTGCGTTGACTGCACATTAGCGCGACCTCTGGTGCGGACTCAATTGTCATATGTCATAATCGATATGTGCGGACTCAATTGTCACATTTCATAATCGATATGTGCGGACTCCGTTGTCCCATGTCATAATAGATATGTACGGACTCCATTATCCCATGTCATAATCGATATGTGCGGACTCCATTGTCCCATGTCATAATCGATATGTGCGGACTCTTTTGTCCCATGTCATAATCGATATGTGCGGACTCCTTTGTCCCATGTCATAATCGATATGTGCGGACTCAATTGTCACATGTCATAATATATATGTACGGACTCCATTATCCCATGTCATAATCGATATGTGCGGACTCCATTGTCCCATGTCATAATCGATATGTGCGGACTCTTTTGTCCCATGTCATAATCGATATGTGCGAACTCCTTTGTCCCATGTCATAATCTATATGTGCGGACTCAATTGTCACATGTCATAATCGATATGTGCGGACTACTTTGTCCCATGTCATAATCGATATGTGCGGACTCATTTGTCCCATGTCATAATCGATATGTGCGGTCTCCTTTGTCCCATGTCATAATCGATATATGCGGACTCCTTTGTCCCATGTCATAATAGCTATGTACGGACTCCATTATCCCATGTCATAATCGATATGTGCGGAATCCATTGTCCCATGTCATAATCGATATGTGCGTACTCTTTTGTCCCATGTCATAATCGATATGTGCGGACTCCTTTGTCCCATGTCATAATCGATATGTGCGAACTCCTTTGTCCCATGTCATAATCGATATGTGCGGACTCGTTTGTCCCATGTCATAATCGATATGTGCGGACTCAATTGTCACATGTCATAATATATATGTACGGACTCCATTATCCCATGTCATAATCGATATGTGCGGACTCCATTGTCCCATGTCTTAATCGATATGTGCGGACTCTTTTGTCCCATGTCATAATCGATATGTGCGAACTCCTTTGTCCCATGTCATAATCGATATGTGCGGACTCAATTGTCACATGTCATAATCGATATGTGCGGACTCCTTTGTCCCATGTCATAATCGATATGTGCGGACTCATTTGTCCCATGTCATAATCAATATGTGCGGTCTCCTTTGTCCCATGTCATAATCGATATATGCGGACTACATTGTCCCGTGTCATAATCGATATGTGCGGACTCATTTATCCCATATCATAATCGATATGTGAGGACTCCTTTGTCCCATGTCATAATCGATATGTGCGGACTCGTTTGTCCCATGTCATAATCTATATGTGCGGACTCAATTGTCACATGTCATAATATATATGTACGGACTCCATTATCCCATGTCATAATCGATATGTGCGGACTCCATTGTCCCATGTCATAATCGATATGTGCGGACTCTTTTGTCCCATGTCATAATCGATATGTGCGAACTCCTTTGTCCCATGTCATAATCGATATGTGCGGACTCAATTGTCACATGTCATAATCGATATGTGCGGACTCCTTTGTCCCATGTCATAATCGATATGTGCGGACTCATTTGTCCCATGTCATAATCAATATGTGCGGTCTCCTTTGTCCCATGTCATAATTGATATATGCGGACTACATTGTCCCGTGTCATAATCGATATGTGCGGACTCATTTATCCCATATCATAATCGATATGTGAGTACTCCTTTGTCCCATGTCATAAACGATATGTGCGGACTCAATTGTCATATGTCATAATCGATATGTGCGGACTCCATTGTCCCATGTCATAATCGATATGTGCGGACTCTTTTGTCCCATGTCATAATCGATATGTGCGGACTACATTGTCCCGTGTCATAATCGATATGTGCGGACTCATTTATCCCATATCATAATCGATATGTGAGGACTCCTTTGTCCCATGTCATAATCGATATGTGCGGACTCCATTGTCCCATGTCATAATCGATATGTGCTGACTCCATTGTCCCATGTCATAATCGATATGTGCAGACTCCATTGTCCCATGTCATAATCGATATGTGCGGACTCGTTTGTCCCATGTCATAATCTATATGTGCGGACTCAATTGTCACATGTCATAATATATATGTACGGACTCCATTATCCCATGTCATAATCGATATGTGCGGACTCCATTGTCCCATGTCATAATCGATATGTGCGGACTCTTTTGTCCCATGTCATAATCGATATGTGCGAACTCCTTTGTCCCATGTCATAATCGATATGTGCGGACTCAATTGTCACATGTCATAATCGATATGTGCGGACTCCTTTGTCCCATGTCATAATCGATATGTGCGGACTCATTTGTTCCATGTCATAATCAATATGTGCGGTCTCCTTTGTCCCATGTCATAATCGATATATGCGGACTACATTGTCCCGTGTCATAATCGATATGTGCGGACTCATTTATCCCATATCATAATCGATATGTGAGGACTCCTTTGTCCCATGTCATAAACGATATGTGCGGATTCAATTGTCATATGTCATAATCGATATGTGCGGACTCCATTGTCCCATGTCATAATCGATATGTGCGGACTCTTTTGTCCCATGTCATAATCGATATGTGCGGACTACATTGTCCCGTGTCATAATCGATATGTGCGGACTCATTTATCCCATATCATAATCGATATGTGAGGACTCCTTTGTCCCATGTCATAATCGATATGTGCGGACTCCATTGTCCCATGTCATAATCGATATGTGCTGACTCCATTGTCCCATGTCATAATCGATATGTGCAGACTCCATTGTCCCATGTCATAATCGATATATGCGGACTCCTTTATCCCATGTCATATTCGATATGTGCGGACTCCATTGTCCCATGTCATAATCGATATGTGCGGACTCCGTTGTCCCATGTCATAATCGATATGTGCGGACTCCTTTATCCCATGTCATAATCGATATGTGCGGACTCCTTTGTCCCATGTCATAATCCATTATGTGCGGACTCCTTTGTCCCATGTCATAATCGATATGTGCGGACTCCATTGTCCCATGTCATAATCGATATGTGCGGACTCCTTTGTCCCATGTCATAATCGATATGTGCGGACTCCATTGTCCCATGTATTAATCGATATGTGCGGACTCCTTTGTCCCATGTCATAATCGATATGTGCGGACTCCCTTGTCACATGTCATAATCGATATGTGCGGACTCCATTGTCCCATGTCATAATCGATATGTGCGGACTCCATTGTCCCAAATCATAATCGATATATGCGGACTCCTTTTTCCCATGTCATAATCGATATGTACAGACTCCTTTGTCCCATGTCATAATCGATATGTGCGGACTCCTTTGTCCCATGTCATAATCCATTATATGCGGACTCCTTTGTCCCATGTCATAATCGATATGTGCGGACTCCATTGTCCCATGTCATAATCGATATGTTCGGACTCCATTGTCCTATGTCATAATCGATATGTGCGGACTCCATTGTCCCATGTCATAATCAATATGTGCGGACTCCTTTATCCCATATCATAATCGATATGTGCGGACTCCATTGTCCCATGTCGTAATCGATATGTGCTGACTCCATTGTCCTATGTCATAATCGATATGTGCGGACTCCATTATCCAATGTCATAATCGATATGAGCGGAATCCATTGTCCCATGTCATAATCAATATGTGCGGACTCCTTTATCCCATGTCATAATCGATATGTGCGGACTCCTTTGTCCCATGTCATAATCGATATGTGCGGAATCCATTGTCCCATGTCATAATCGATATGTACGGATTCCATTATCCCATGTCATAATCGATATGTGCGGACTCCATTGTCCCATGTCATAATCGATATGTACGGACTCCATTATCCCATGTCATAATCGATATGTGCGGACTCCATTGTCCCATGTCATAATCGATATGTGCGGACTCCATTGTCCCATGTCATAATCGATATGTGCGGACTCCATTGTCCTATGTCATAATCGATATGTGCGGACTCCATTATCCCATGTCATAATCGATATGTGCGGACTCCATTATCCCATGTCATAATCGATATGTGCGGACTCCATTGTCCCATGTCATAATCGATATGTGCGGACTCCATTGTCCCATGTCATAATCGATATGTGCGGACTCAATTGTCACATGTCATAATCGATATGTGCGGACTCCTTTGTCCCATGTCATAATCGATATATGAGGACTCATTTGTCCCATGTCATAATCGATATGTGCGGTCTCCTTTGTCCCATGTCATAATCGATATGTGCGGACTACATTGTCCCGTGTCATAATCGATATGTGCGGACTCATTTATCCCATATCATAATCGATATGTGAGGACTCCTTTTTCCCATGTCATAATCGATATGTGCGGACTCCATTGTCCCATGTCATAATCGATATATGCGGACTCCTTTATCCCATGTCATAATCGATATGTGCGGACTCCATTGTCCCATGTTATAATCGATATGTGCGGAGTCTTTTGTCCCATGTCATAATCGATATGTGCGAAATCCTTTGTCCCATGTCATAATCGATATGTGCGGACTCAATTGTCACATGTCATAATCGATATGTGAGGACTCCTTTGTCCCATGTCATAATCGATATGTGCGGACTCATTTGTCCCATGTCATAATCAATATGTGCGGTCTCCTTTGTCCCATGTCATAATCGATATATGCGGACTACATTGTCCCGTGTCATAATCGATATGTGCGGACTCATTTATCCCATATCATAATCGATATGTGAGGACTCCTTTGTCCCATGTCATAATCGATATGTGCGGACTCAATTGTCATATGTCATAATAGATATGTGCCTACTCCTTTGTCCCATGTCATAATAGATATGTACGGACTCCATTATCCCATGTCATAATCGATATGTGCGGACTCCATTGTCCCATGTCATAATCGATATGTGCGGACTCTTTTGTCCCATGTCATAATCGATATGTGCGGACTCCTTTGTCCCATGTCATAATCGATATGTGCGGACTCCATTGTCCCATGTCATAATCGATATGTGCGGACTCCGTTGTCCCATGTCATAATCGATATGTGCGGACTCCTTTATCCCATGTTATAATCGATATGTGCGGACTCCTTTGTCCCATGTCATAATCCAATATGTGCGGACTCCTTTGTCCCATGTCATAAGCGATATGTGCGGACTCCTTTATCCCATTTTATAATCGATATGTGCGGACTCCTTTGTCCCATGTCATAATCCATTATGTGCGGACTCCTTTGTCCCATGTCATAATCGATATGTGCGGACTCATTTATCCCATGTCATAATCGATATGTGCGGACTCCATTGTACCATATCATAATCGATATATGCGGACTCCAATATCCCATATCATAATCGATATTTGCGGACTCCTTTTTCCCATGTCATAATCGATATGTACGTACTCCTTTGTCCCATGTCATAATCGATATGTGCGGACTCCTTTGTCCCATGTCATAATCCATTATATGCGGACTCCTTTGTCCCATGTCATAATCGATATGTGCGGACTCCATTGTCCCATGTCATAATCGATATGTGCGGACTCATTTGTCCCATGTCATAATCGATATGTGCGGACTCCATTGTCCCATATCATAATCGATATGTGCGGACTCCTTTGTCCCATGTCATAATCGATATGTTCGGACTCCATTGTCATATGTCATAATCGATATGTGCGGACTCCATTGTCCCGTGTCATAATCGATATGTGCGGACTCCTTTGTCCCGTGTCATAATCGATATGTGCGGACTCCATTGTCCCATGTCATAATCGATATGTGCGGACTCCATTGTCCCATGTCATAATCGATATGTGCGGACTCCATTGTCCTATGTCATAATCGATATGTGCGGACTTCATTATCCCATGTCATAATCGATATGTGCGGACTCCATTGTCCCATGTCATAATCAATATGTGCGGACTCCTTTATCCCATGTCATAATCGATATGTGCGGACTCCTTTGTCCCATGTCATAATCGATATGTGCGGAATCCATTGTCCCATGTCATAATCGATATGTGCGGACTCCGTTGTCCCATGTCATAATCGATATGTGCGGACTCCTTTATCCCACATCATCATCGATATATGCGGACTCCTTTATCCCATGTCATAATCCATTATGTGCGGACTCTTTTGTCCCATTTCATAATCGATATGTGCGGACTCCTTTGTCCCATGTCATAATCGATATGTGCGGACTCAATTGTCACATGTCATAATCGATATGTGCGGACTCCTTTGTCCCATGTCATAATCGATATATGAAGACTCATTTGTCCCATGTCATAATCATTATGTGCGGTCTCCTTTGTCCCATGTCATAATCGATATGTGCGGACTACATTGTCCCGTGTCATAATCGATATGTGCGGACTCATTTATCCCATATCATAATCGATATGTGAGGACTCCTTTTTCCCATGTCATAATCGATATGTGCGGACTCCATTGTCCCATGTCATAATCGATATATGCGGACTCCTTTATCCCATGTCATAATCGATATGTGCTGAATCCATTGTCCCATGTCATAATCGATATGTGCGGACTCCATTGTCCCATGTCATAATCGATATGTGCGGACTCCTTTGTCCCATGTCATAATCGATATGTGCGGACTCCATTGTCCCATGTCATAATCGATATGTGCGGACTCCGTTGTCCCATGTCATAATTGATATGTGCGGACTCCTTTATCCCATGTCATAATCGATATGTGCGGACTCCTTTGTCCCATGTCATAATCCATTATGTGCGGACTCCTTTGTCCCATGTCATAATCGATATGTGCGGACTCCATTGTCCCATGTCATAATCGATATGTGCGGACTCCTTTATCCCATGTCATAATCGATATGTGCGGACTCCTTTGTCCCATGTCATAATCCATTATGTGCGGACTCCTTTGTCCCATGTCATAATCGATATGTTACGACTCCATTGTCCCATGTCATAATCGATATGTGCGGACTCCTTTGTCCCATGTCATAATCGATATGTGCGGACTCCATTGTCCCATGTCATAATCGATATGTGCGGACTCCTTTGTCCCATGTCATAATCGATATGTGCGGACTCCATTGTCCCATGTCATAATCGATATGTGCGGACTCATTTGTCCCATGTCATAATCGATATGTGCGGACTCCATTGTCCCATATCATAATCGATATATGCGGACTCCAATATCCCATATCATAATCGATATTTGCGGACTCCTTTTTCCCATGTCATAATCGATATGTACGGACTCCTTTGTCCCATGTCATAATCGATATGTGCGGACTCCTTTGTCCCATGTCATAATCCATTATATGCGGACTCCTTTGTCCCATGTCATAATCGATATGTGCGGACTCCATTGTCCCATGTCATAATCGATATGTGTGGACTCCTTTGTCCCATGTCATAATCGATATGTGCGGACTCATTTATCCCATGTCATAATCGATATGTGCGGACTCCATTGTACCATATCATAATCGATATATGCGGACTCCAATATCCCATATCATAATCGTTATTTGCGGACTCCTTTTTCCCATGTCATAATCGATATGTACGTACTCCTTTGTCCCATGTCATAATCGATATGTGCGGACTCCTTTGTCCCATGTCATAATCCATTATATGCGGACTCCTTTGTCCCATGTCATAATCGATATGTGCGGACTCCATTGTCCCATGTCATAATCGATATGTGCGGACTCATTTGTCCCATGTCATAATCGATATGTGCGGACTCCATTGTCCCATATCATAATCGATATGTGCGGACTCCTTTGTCCCATGTCATAATCGATATGTTCGGACTCCATTGTCATATGTCATAATCGATATGTGCGGACTCCATTGTCCCGTGTCATAATCGATATGTGCGGACTCCTTTGTCCCGTGTCATAATCGATATGTGCGGACTCCATTGTCCCATGTCATAATCGATATGTGCGGACTCCATTGTCCCATGTCATAATCGATATGTGCGGACTCCATTGTCCTATGTCATAATCGATATGTGCGGACTTCATTATCCCATGTCATAATCGATATGAGCGGACTCCATTGTCCCATGTCATAATCAATATGTGCGGACTCCTTTGTCCCATGTCATAATCGATATGTGCGGAATCCATTGTCCCATGTCATAATCGATATGTGCGGACTCCGTTGTCCCATGTCATAATCGATATGTGCGGACTCCTTTATCCCACATCATCATCGATATATGCGGACTCCTTTATCCCATGTCATAATCCATTATGTGCGGACTCTTTTGTCCCATTTCATAATCGATATGTGCGGACTCCTTTGTCCCATGTCATAATCGATATGTGCGGACTCAATTGTCACATGTCATAATCGATATGTGCGGACTCCTTTGTCCCATGTCATAATCGATATATGAGGACTCATTTGTCCCATGTCATAATCATTATGTGCGGTCTCCTTTGTCCCATGTTATAATCGATATGTGCGGACTACATTGTCCCGTGTCATAATCGATATGTGCGGACTCATTTATCCCATATCATAATCGATATGTGAGGACTCCTTTTTCCCATGTCATAATCGATATGTGCGGACTCCATTGTCCCATGTCATAATCGATATATGCGGACTCCTTTATCCCATGTCATAATCGATATGTGCTGAATCCATTGTCCCATGTCATAATCGATATGTGCGGACTCCATTGTCCCATGTCATAATCGATATGTGCGGACTCCTTTGTCCCATGTCATAATCGATATGTGCGGACTCCGTTGTCCCATGTCATAATTGATATGTGCGGACTCCTTTATCCCATGTCATAATCGATATGTGCGGACTCCTTTGTCCCATGTCATAATCCATTATGTGCGGACTCCTTTGTCCCATGTCATAATCGATATGTGCGGACTCCATTGTCCCATGTCATAATCGATATGTGCGGACTCCTTTATCCCATGTCATAATCGATATGTGCGGACTCCTTTGTCCCATGTCATAATCCATTATGTGCGGACTCCTTTGTCCCATGTCATAATCGATATGTTACGACTCCATTGTCCCATGTCATAATCGATATGTGCGGACTCCTTTGTCCCATGTCATAATCGATATGTGCGGACTCCATTGTCCCATGTCATAATCGATATGTGCGGACTCCTTTGTCCCATGTCATAATCGATATGTGCGGACTCCATTGTCCCATGTCATAATCGATATGTGCGGACTCATTTGTCCCATGTCATAATCGATATGTGCGGAATCCATTGTCCCATATCATAATCGATATATGCGGACTCCAATATCCCATATCATAATCGATATTTGCGGACTCCTTTTTCCCATGTCATAATCGATATGTACGGACTCCTTTGTCCCATGTCATAATCGATATGTGCGGACTCCTTTGTCCCATGTCATAATCCATTATATGCGGACTCCTTTGTCCCATGTCATAATCGATATGTGCGGACTCCATTGTCCCATGTCATAATCGATATGTGTGGACTCATTTGTCCCATGTCATAATCGATATGTGCGGACTCCATTGTCCCATATCATAATCGATATGTGCGGACTCCTTTGTCCCATGTCATAATCGATATGTTCGGACTCCATTGTCCTATGTCATAATCGATATGTGCGGACTCCATTGTCCCGTGTCATAATCGATATGTGCGGACTCCTTTGTCCCGTGTCATAATCGATATGTGCGGACTCCATTGTCCCATGTCATAATCGATATGTGCTGACTCCATTGTCCCATGTCATAATCGATATGTGCGGACTCTATTGTCCTATGTCATAATCGATATGTGCGGACACCATTATCCAATGTCATAATCGATATGTGCGGACTCCATTGTCCCATGTCATAATCAATATGTGCGGACTCCTTTATCCCATGTCATAATCGATATGTGTGGACTCCGTTGTCCCATGTCATAATTGATATGTGCGGACTCCTTTATCCCACATCATCATCGATATATGCGGACTCCTTTATCCCATGTCATAATCCATTATGTACGGACTCCATTGTCCCATGTCATAATCGATATGTGCGGACTCCATTGTCCCATGTCATAATCGATATGTGCGGACTCATTTTTCCCATGTCATAATCGATATGTACGTACTCCTTTGTCCCATGTCATAATCGATATGTGCGGACTCCTTTGTCCCATGTCATAATCCATTATATGCGGACTCCTTTGTCCCATGTCATAATCGATATGTGCGGACTCCATTGTCCCATGTCATAATCGATATGTGCGGACTCATTTGTCCCATGTCATAATCGATATGTGCGGACTCCATTGTCCCATATCATAATCGATATGTGCGGACTCCTTTGTCCCATGTCATAATCGATATGTTCGGACTCCATTGTCATATGTCATAATCGATATGTGCGGACTCCATTGTCCCGTGTCATAATCGATATGTGCGGACTCCTTTGTCCCGTGTCATAATCGATATGTGCGGACTCCATTGTCCCATGTCATAATCGATATGTGCGGACTCCATTGTCCCATGTCATAATCGATATGTGCGGACTCCATTGTCCTATGTCATAATCGATATGTGCGGACTTCATTATCCCATGTCATAATCGTTATGTGCGGACTCCATTGTCCCATGTCATAATCAATATGTGCGGACTCCTTTATCCCATGTCATAATCGATATGTGCGGACTCCTTTGTCCCATGTCATAATCGATATGTGCGGAATCCATTGTCCCATGTCATAATCGATATGTGCGGACTCCGTTGTCCCATGTCATAATCGATATGTGCGGACTCCTTTATCCCACATCATCATCGATATATGCGGACTCCTTTATCCCATGTCATAATCCATTATGTGCGGACTCTTTTGTCCCATTTCATAATCGATATGTGCGGACTCCTTTGTCCCATGTCATAATCGATATTTGCGGACTCCTTTTTCCCATGTCATAATCGATATGTACGTACTCCTTTGTCCCATGTCATAATCGATATGTGCGGACTCCTTTGTCCCATGTCATAATCCATTATATGCGGACTCCTTTGTCCCATGTCATAATCGATATGTTCGGACTCCATTGTCCTATGTCATAATCGATATGTGCGGACTCCATTGTCCCGTGTCATAATCGATATGTGCGGACTCCTTTGTCCCGTGTCATAATCGATATGTGCTGACTCCATTGTCCCATGTCATAATCAATATGTGCTGACTCCATTGTCCCATGTCATAATCGATATGTACGGACTCCTTTGTCCCATGTCATAATCGATATGTGCGGACTCCATTGTCCCATGTCATAATCGATATGTGCGGACTCCTTTGTCCCATGTCATAATCGATATGTGCGGACTCCATTGTCCCATGTATTAATCGATATGTGCGGACTCCTTTGTCCCATGTCATAATCGATATGTGCGGACTCCCTTGTCACATGTCATAATCGATATGTGCGGACTCCATTGTCCCATGTCATAATCGATATGTGCGGACTCCATTGTCCCAAATCATAATCGATATATGCGGACTCCTTTTTCCCATGTCATAATCGATATGTACAGACTCCTTTGTCCCATGTCATAATCGATATGTGCGGACTCCTTTGTCCCATGTCATAATCCATTATATGCGGACTCCTTTGTCCCATGTCATAATCGATATGTGCGGACTCCATTGTCCCATGTCATAATCTATATGTGCGGACTCATTTGTCCCATGTCATAATCAATATGTGCGGACTCCATTGTCCCATATCATAATCGATATGTGCGGACTCCTTTGTCCCATGTCATAATCGATATGTTCGGACTCCATTGTCCTATGTCATAATCGATATGTGCGGACTCCATTGTCCCATGTCATAATCAATATGTGCGGACTCCATTGTCCCATGTCATAATCAATATGTGCGGACTCCTTTATCCCATATCATAATCGATATGTGCGGACTCCATTGTCCCATGTCGTAATCGATATGTGCGGACTCCATTATCCAATGTCATAATCGATATGAGCGGAATCCATTGTCCCATGTCATAATCAATATGTGCGGACTCCTTTATCCCATGTCATAATCGATATGTGCGGACTCCTTTGTCCCATGTCATAATCGATATGTGCGGAATCCATTGTCCCATGTCATAATCGATATGTACGGATTCCATTATCCCATGTCATAATCGATATGTGCGGACTCCATTGTCCCATGTCATAATCGATATGTACGGACTCCATTATCCCATGTCATAATCGATATGTGCGGACTCCATTGTCCCATGTCATAATCGATATGTGCGGACTCCATTGTCCCATGTCATAATCGATATGTGCGGACTCCATTGTCCTATGTCATAATCGATATGTGCGGACTCCATTATCCCATGTCATAATCGATATGTGCGGACTCCATTGTCCCATGTCATAATCAATATGTGCGGACTCCTTTATCCCATGTCATAATCGATATGTGCGGACTCCTTTGTCCCATGTCATAATCGATATGTGCGGAATCCATTGTCCCATGTCATAATCGATATGTGCGGACTCCGTTGTCCCATGTCATAATCGATATGTGCGGACTCCTTTATCCCACATCATCATCGATATATGCGGACTCCTTTATCCCATGTCATAATCCATTATGTGCGGACTCTTTTGTCCCATTTCATAATCGATATGTGCGGACTCCTTTGTCCCATGTCATAATCGATATGTGCGGACTCAATTGTCCCATGTCATAATCAATATGTGCGGTCTCCTTTGTCCCATGTCATAATCGATATATGCGGACTCATTTGTCCCATGTCATAATCGATATGTGCGGACTCCATTGTCCCATATCATAATCGATATATGCGGACTCCAATATCCCATATCATAATCGATATTTGCGGACTCCTTTTTCCCATGTCATAATCGATATGTACGGACTCCTTTGTCCCATGTCATAATCGATATGTGCGGACTCCTTTGTCCCATGTCATAATCCATTATATGCGGACTCCTTTGTCCCATGTCATAATCGATATGTGCGGACTCCATTGTCCCATGTCATAATCGATATGTGTGGACTCCTTTGTCCCATGTCATAATCGATATGTGCGGACTCATTTATCCCATGTCATAATCGATATGTGCGGACTCCATTGTACCATATCATAATCGATATATGCGGACTCCAATATCCCATATCATAATCGTTATTTGCGGACTCCTTTTTCCCATGTCATAATCGATATGTACGTACTCCTTTGTCCCATGTCATAATCGATATGTGCGGACTCCTTTGTCCCATGTCATAATCCATTATATGCGGACTCCTTTGTCCCATGTCATAATCGATATGTGCGGACTCCATTGTCCCATGTCATAATCGATATGTGCGGACTCATTTGTCCCATGTCATAATCGATATGTGCGGACTCCATTGTCCCATATCATAATCGATATGTGCGGACTCCTTTGTCCCATGTCATAATCGATATGTTCGGACTCCATTGTCATATGTCATAATCGATATGTGCGGACTCCATTGTCCCGTGTCATAATCGATATGTGCGGACTCCTTTGTCCCGTGTCATAATCGATATGTGCGGACTCCATTGTCCCATGTCATAATCGATATGTGCGGACTCCATTGTCCCATGTCATAATCGATATGTGCGGACTCCATTGTCCTATGTCATAATCGATATGTGCGGACTTCATTATCCCATGTCATAATCGATATGAGCGGACTCCATTGTCCCATGTCATAATCAATATGTGCGGACTCCTTTGTCCCATGTCATAATCGATATGTGCGGAATCCATTGTCCCATGTCATAATCGATATGTGCGGACTCCGTTGTCCCATGTCATAATCGATATGTGCGGACTCCTTTATCCCACATCATCATCGATATATGCGGACTCCTTTATCCCATGTCATAATCCATTATGTGCGGACTCTTTTGTCCCATTTCATAATCGATATGTGCGGACTCCTTTGTCCCATGTCATAATCGATATGTGCGGACTCAATTGTCACATGTCATAATCGATATGTGCGGACTCCTTTGTCCCATGTCATAATCGATATATGAGGACTCATTTGTCCCATGTCATAATCATTATGTGCGGTCTCCTTTGTCCCATGTTATAATCGATATGTGCGGACTACATTGTCCCGTGTCATAATCGATATGTGCGGACTCATTTATCCCATATCATAATCGATATGTGAGGACTCCTTTTTCCCATGTCATAATCGATATGTGCGGACTCCATTGTCCCATGTCATAATCGATATATGCGGACTCCTTTATCCCATGTCATAATCGATATGTGCTGAATCCATTGTCCCATGTCATAATCGATATGTGCGGACTCCATTGTCCCATGTCATAATCGATATGTGCGGACTCCTTTGTCCCATGTCATAATCGATATGTGCGGACTCCGTTGTCCCATGTCATAATTGATATGTGCGGACTCCTTTATCCCATGTCATAATCGATATGTGCGGACTCCTTTGTCCCATGTCATAATCCATTATGTGCGGACTCCTTTGTCCCATGTCATAATCGATATGTGCGGACTCCATTGTCCCATGTCATAATCGATATGTGCGGACTCCTTTATCCCATGTCATAATCGATATGTGCGGACTCCTTTGTCCCATGTCATAATCCATTATGTGCGGACTCCTTTGTCCCATGTCATAATCGATATGTTACGACTCCATTGTCCCATGTCATAATCGATATGTGCGGACTCCTTTGTCCCATGTCATAATCGATATGTGCGGACTCCATTGTCCCATGTCATAATCGATATGTGCGGACTCCTTTGTCCCATGTCATAATCGATATGTGCGGACTCCATTGTCCCATGTCATAATCGATATGTGCGGACTCATTTGTCCCATGTCATAATCGATATGTGCGGAATCCATTGTCCCATATCATAATCGATATATGCGGACTCCAATATCCCATATCATAATCGATATTTGCGGACTCCTTTTTCCCATGTCATAATCGATATGTACGGACTCCTTTGTCCCATGTCATAATCGATATGTGCGGACTCCTTTGTCCCATGTCATAATCCATTATATGCGGACTCCTTTGTCCCATGTCATAATCGATATGTGCGGACTCCATTGTCCCATGTCATAATCGATATGTGTGGACTCATTTGTCCCATGTCATAATCGATATGTGCGGACTCCATTGTCCCATATCATAATCGATATGTGCGGACTCCTTTGTCCCATGTCATAATCGATATGTTCGGACTCCATTGTCCTATGTCATAATCGATATGTGCGGACTCCATTGTCCCGTGTCATAATCGATATGTGCGGACTCCTTTGTCCCGTGTCATAATCGATATGTGCGGACTCCATTGTCCCATGTCATAATCGATATGTGCTGACTCCATTGTCCCATGTCATAATCGATATGTGCGGACTCTATTGTCCTATGTCATAATCGATATGTGCGGACACCATTATCCAATGTCATAATCGATATGTGCGGACTCCATTGTCCCATGTCATAATCAATATGTGCGGACTCCTTTATCCCATGTCATAATCGATATGTGTGGACTCCGTTGTCCCATGTCATAATTGATATGTGCGGACTCCTTTATCCCACATCATCATCGATATATGCGGACTCCTTTATCCCATGTCATAATCCATTATGTACGGAC
This sequence comes from Osedax fenrisi, assembly GCA_964019155.1. NCBI lineage: Eukaryota > Metazoa > Annelida > Polychaeta > Sabellida > Siboglinidae > Osedax > Osedax fenrisi. The sequence continues at coordinate 15,966,780 of OZ025240.1, forward strand.
TCCATTGTCCCATGTCATAATCGATATGTGCGGACTCCATTGTCCCATGTCATAATCGATATGTGCGGACTCATTTTTCCCATGTCATAATCGATATGTACGTACTCCTTTGTCCCATGTCATAATCGATATGTGCGGACTCCTTTGTCCCATGTCATAATCCATTATATGCGGACTCCTTTGTCCCATGTCATAATCGATATGTGCGGACTCCATTGTCCCATGTCATAATCGATATGTGCGGACTCATTTGTCCCATGTCATAATCGATATGTGCGGACTCCATTGTCCCATATCATAATCGATATGTGCGGACTCCTTTGTCCCATGTCATAATCGATATGTTCGGACTCCATTGTCATATGTCATAATCGATATGTGCGGACTCCATTGTCCCGTGTCATAATCGATATGTGCGGACTCCTTTGTCCCGTGTCATAATCGATATGTGCGGACTCCATTGTCCCATGTCATAATCGATATGTGCGGACTCCATTGTCCCATGTCATAATCGATATGTGCGGACTCCATTGTCCTATGTCATAATCGATATGTGCGGACTTCATTATCCCATGTCATAATCGATATGTGCGGACTCCATTGTCCCATGTCATAATCAATATGTGCGGACTCCTTTATCCCATGTCATAATCGATATGTGCGGACTCCTTTGTCCCATGTCATAATCGATATGTGCGGAATCCATTGTCCCATGTCATAATCGATATGTGCGGACTCCGTTGTCCCATGTCATAATCGATATGTGCGGACTCCTTTATCCCACATCATCATCGATATATGCGGACTCCTTTATCCCATGTCATAATCCATTATGTGCGGACTCTTTTGTCCCATTTCATAATCGATATGTGCGGACTCCTTTGTCCCATGTCATAATCGATATTTGCGGACTCCTTTTTCCCATGTCATAATCGATATGTACGTACTCCTTTGTCCCATGTCATAATCGATATGTGCGGACTCCTTTGTCCCATGTCATAATCCATTATATGCGGACTCCTTTGTCCCATGTCATAATCGATATGTTCGGACTCCATTGTCCTATGTCATAATCGATATGTGCGGACTCCATTGTCCCGTGTCATAATCGATATGTGCGGACTCCTTTGTCCCGTGTCATAATCGATATGTGCTGACTCCATTGTCCCATGTCATAATCAATATGTGCTGACTCCATTGTCCCATGTCATAATCGATATGTACGGACTCCTTTGTCCCATGTCATAATCGATATGTGCGGACTCCATTGTCCCATGTCATAATCGATATGTGCGGACTCCTTTGTCCCATGTCATAATCGATATGTGCGGACTCCATTGTCCCATGTATTAATCGATATGTGCGGACTCCTTTGTCCCATGTCATAATCGATATGTGCGGACTCCCTTGTCACATGTCATAATCGATATGTGCGGACTCCATTGTCCCATGTCATAATCGATATGTGCGGACTCCATTGTCCCAAATCATAATCGATATATGCGGACTCCTTTTTCCCATGTCATAATCGATATGTACAGACTCCTTTGTCCCATGTCATAATCGATATGTGCGGACTCCTTTGTCCCATGTCATAATCCATTATATGCGGACTCCTTTGTCCCATGTCATAATCGATATGTGCGGACTCCATTGTCCCATGTCATAATCTATATGTGCGGACTCATTTGTCCCATGTCATAATCAATATGTGCGGACTCCATTGTCCCATATCATAATCGATATGTGCGGACTCCTTTGTCCCATGTCATAATCGATATGTTCGGACTCCATTGTCCTATGTCATAATCGATATGTGCGGACTCCATTGTCCCATGTCATAATCAATATGTGCGGACTCCATTGTCCCATGTCATAATCAATATGTGCGGACTCCTTTATCCCATATCATAATCGATATGTGCGGACTCCATTGTCCCATGTCGTAATCGATATGTGCGGACTCCATTATCCAATGTCATAATCGATATGAGCGGAATCCATTGTCCCATGTCATAATCAATATGTGCGGACTCCTTTATCCCATGTCATAATCGATATGTGCGGACTCCTTTGTCCCATGTCATAATCGATATGTGCGGAATCCATTGTCCCATGTCATAATCGATATGTACGGATTCCATTATCCCATGTCATAATCGATATGTGCGGACTCCATTGTCCCATGTCATAATCGATATGTACGGACTCCATTATCCCATGTCATAATCGATATGTGCGGACTCCATTGTCCCATGTCATAATCGATATGTGCGGACTCCATTGTCCCATGTCATAATCGATATGTGCGGACTCCATTGTCCTATGTCATAATCGATATGTGCGGACTCCATTATCCCATGTCATAATCGATATGTGCGGACTCCATTGTCCCATGTCATAATCAATATGTGCGGACTCCTTTATCCCATGTCATAATCGATATGTGCGGACTCCTTTGTCCCATGTCATAATCGATATGTGCGGAATCCATTGTCCCATGTCATAATCGATATGTGCGGACTCCGTTGTCCCATGTCATAATCGATATGTGCGGACTCCTTTATCCCACATCATCATCGATATATGCGGACTCCTTTATCCCATGTCATAATCCATTATGTGCGGACTCTTTTGTCCCATTTCATAATCGATATGAGCGGACTCCTTTGTCCCATGTCATAATCGATATGTGCGGACTCAATTGTCACATGTCATAATCGATATGTGCGGACTCCTTTGTCCCATGTCATAATCGATATATGAGGACTCATTTGTCCCATGTCATAATCGATATGTGCGGTCTCCTTTGTCCCATGTCATAATCGATATGTGCGGACTACATTGTCCCGTGTCATAATCGATATGTGCGGACTCATTTATCCCATATCATAATCGATATGTGAGGACTCCTTTTTCCCATGTCATAATCGATATATGCGGACTCCTTTATCCCATGTCATAATCGATATGTGCTGAATCCATTGTCCCATGTCATAATCGATATGTGCGGACTCCATTGTTCCATGTCATAATCGATATGTGCGGACTCCTTTGTCCCATGTCATAATCGATATGTGCGGACTCCATTGTCCCATGTCATAATCGATATGTGCGGACTCCGTTGTCCCATGTCATAATTGATATGTGCGGAATCCTTTATCCCATGTCATAATCGATATGTGCGGACTCCTTTGTCCCATGTCATAATCCATTATGTGCGGACTCCTTTGTCCCATGTCATAATCGATATGTGCGGACTCCATTGTCCCATGTCATAATCGATATGTGCGGACTCCTTTATCCCATGTCATAATCGATATGTGCGGACTCCTTTGTCCCATGTCATAATCCATTATGTGCGGACTCCTTTGTCCCATGTCATAATCGATATGTGCGGACTCCATTGTCCCATGTTATAATCGATATGTGCGGACTCTTTTGTCCCATGTCATAATCGATATGTGCGAACTCCTTTGTCCCATGTCATAATCGATATGTGCGGACTCAATTGTCACATGTCATAATCGATATGTGAGGACTCCTTTGTCCCATGTCATAATCGATATGTGCGGACTCATTTGTCCCATGTCATAATCAATATGTGCGGTCTCCTTTGTCCCATGTCATAATCGATATATGCGGACTACATTGTCCCGTGTCATAATCGATATGTGCGGACTCATTTATCCCATATCATAATCGATATGTGAGGACTCCTTTGTCCCATGTCATAATCGATATGTGCGGACTCAATTGTCATATGTCATAATAGATATGTGCCTACTCCTTTGTCCCATGTCATAATAGATATGTACGGACTCCATTATCCCATGTTATAATCGATATGTGCGGACTCCATTGTCCCATGTCATAATCGATATGTGCGGACTCTTTTGTCCCATGTCATAATCGATATGTGCGGACTCCTTTGTCCCATGTCATAATCGATATGTGCGGACTCCATTGTCCCATGTCATAATCGATATGTGCGGACTCCGTTGTCCCATGTCATAATCGATATGTGCGGACTCCTTTATCCCATGTTATAATCGATATGTGCGGACTCCTTTGTCCCATGTCATAATCCAATATGTGCGGACTCCTTTGTCCCATGTCATAAGCGATATGTGCGGACTCCTTTATCCCATTTTATAATCGATATGTGCGGACTCCTTTGTCCCATGTCATAATCCATTATGTGCGGACTCCTTTGTCCCATGTCATAATCGATATGTGCGGACTCATTTATCCCATGTCATAATCGATATGTGCGGACTCCTTTGTCCCGTGTCATAATCGATATGTGCGGACTCCATTGTCCCATGTCATAATCGATATGTGCGGACTCCATTGTCCCATGTCATAATCGATATGTGCGGACTCCATTGTCCCACATCATCATCGATATATGCGGACTCCTTTATCCCATGTCATAATCCATTATGTACGGACTCCATTGTCCCATGTCATAATCGATATGTGCGGACTCCATTGTCCCATGTCATAATCGATATGTGCGGACTCCGTTGTCCCATGTCATAATCGATATGTGCGGACTCCTTTATCCCATGTTATAATCGATATGTGCGGACTCCTTTGTCCCATGTCATAATCCAATATGTGCGGACTCCTTTGTCCCATGTCATAAGCGATATGTGCGGACTCCTTTATCCCATTTTATAATCGATATGTGCGGACTCCTTTGTCCCATGTCATAATCCATTATGTGCGGACTCCTTTGTCCTATGTCATAATCGATATGTGCGGACACCATTATCCAATGTCATAATCGATATGTGCGGACTCCATTGTCCCATGTCATAATCAATATGTGCGGACTCCTTTATCCCATGTCATAATCGATATGTGTGGACTCCGTTGTCCCATGTCATAATTGATATGTGCGGACTCCTTTATCCCACATCATCATCGATATATGCGGACTCCTTTATCCCATGTCATAATCCATTATGTACGGACTCCATTGTCCCATGTCATAATCGATATGTGCGGACTCCATTGTCCCATGTCATAATCGATATGTGCGGACTCATTTTTCCCATGTCATAATCGATATGTACGTACTCCTTTGTCCCATGTCATAATCGATATGTGCGGACTCCTTTGTCCCATGTCATAATCCATTATATGCGGACTCCTTTGTCCCATGTCATAATCGATATGTGCGGACTCCATTGTCCCATGTCATAATCGATATGTGCGGACTCATTTGTCCCATGTCATAATCGATATGTGCGGACTCCATTGTCCCATATCATAATCGATATGTGCGGACTCCTTTGTCCCATGTCATAATCGATATGTTCGGACTCCATTGTCATATGTCATAATCGATATGTGCGGACTCCATTGTCCCGTGTCATAATCGATATGTGCGGACTCCTTTGTCCCGTGTCATAATCGATATGTGCGGACTCCATTGTCCCATGTCATAATCGATATGTGCGGACTCCATTGTCCCATGTCATAATCGATATGTGCGGACTCCATTGTCCTATGTCATAATCGATATGTGCGGACTTCATTATCCCATGTCATAATCGATATGTGCGGACTCCATTGTCCCATGTCATAATCAATATGTGCGGACTCCTTTATCCCATGTCATAATCGATATGTGCGGACTCCTTTGTCCCATGTCATAATCGATATGTGCGGAATCCATTGTCCCATGTCATAATCGATATGTGCGGACTCCGTTGTCCCATGTCATAATCGATATGTGCGGACTCCTTTATCCCACATCATCATCGATATATGCGGACTCCTTTATCCCATGTCATAATCCATTATGTGCGGACTCTTTTGTCCCATTTCATAATCGATATGTGCGGACTCCTTTGTCCCATGTCATAATCGATATTTGCGGACTCCTTTTTCCCATGTCATAATCGATATGTACGTACTCCTTTGTCCCATGTCATAATCGATATGTGCGGACTCCTTTGTCCCATGTCATAATCCATTATATGCGGACTCCTTTGTCCCATGTCATAATCGATATGTTCGGACTCCATTGTCCTATGTCATAATCGATATGTGCGGACTCCATTGTCCCGTGTCATAATCGATATGTGCGGACTCCTTTGTCCCGTGTCATAATCGATATGTGCTGACTCCATTGTCCCATGTCATAATCAATATGTGCTGACTCCATTGTCCCATGTCATAATCGATATGTACGGACTCCTTTGTCCCATGTCATAATCGATATGTGCGGACTCCATTGTCCCATGTCATAATCGATATGTGCGGACTCCTTTGTCCCATGTCATAATCGATATGTGCGGACTCCATTGTCCCATGTATTAATCGATATGTGCGGACTCCTTTGTCCCATGTCATAATCGATATGTGCGGACTCCCTTGTCACATGTCATAATCGATATGTGCGGACTCCATTGTCCCATGTCATAATCGATATGTGCGGACTCCATTGTCCCAAATCATAATCGATATATGCGGACTCCTTTTTCCCATGTCATAATCGATATGTACAGACTCCTTTGTCCCATGTCATAATCGATATGTGCGGACTCCTTTGTCCCATGTCATAATCCATTATATGCGGACTCCTTTGTCCCATGTCATAATCGATATGTGCGGACTCCATTGTCCCATGTCATAATCTATATGTGCGGACTCATTTGTCCCATGTCATAATCAATATGTGCGGACTCCATTGTCCCATATCATAATCGATATGTGCGGACTCCTTTGTCCCATGTCATAATCGATATGTTCGGACTCCATTGTCCTATGTCATAATCGATATGTGCGGACTCCATTGTCCCATGTCATAATCAATATGTGCGGACTCCATTGTCCCATGTCATAATCAATATGTGCGGACTCCTTTATCCCATATCATAATCGATATGTGCGGACTCCATTGTCCCATGTCGTAATCGATATGTGCGGACTCCATTATCCAATGTCATAATCGATATGAGCGGAATCCATTGTCCCATGTCATAATCAATATGTGCGGACTCCTTTATCCCATGTCATAATCGATATGTGCGGACTCCTTTGTCCCATGTCATAATCGATATGTGCGGAATCCATTGTCCCATGTCATAATCGATATGTACGGATTCCATTATCCCATGTCATAATCGATATGTGCGGACTCCATTGTCCCATGTCATAATCGATATGTACGGACTCCATTATCCCATGTCATAATCGATATGTGCGGACTCCATTGTCCCATGTCATAATCGATATGTGCGGACTCCATTGTCCCATGTCATAATCGATATGTGCGGACTCCATTGTCCTATGTCATAATCGATATGTGCGGACTCCATTATCCCATGTCATAATCGATATGTGCGGACTCCATTGTCCCATGTCATAATCAATATGTGCGGACTCCTTTATCCCATGTCATAATCGATATGTGCGGACTCCTTTGTCCCATGTCATAATCGATATGTGCGGAATCCATTGTCCCATGTCATAATCGATATGTGCGGACTCCGTTGTCCCATGTCATAATCGATATGTGCGGACTCCTTTATCCCACATCATCATCGATATATGCGGACTCCTTTATCCCATGTCATAATCCATTATGTGCGGACTCTTTTGTCCCATTTCATAATCGATATGAGCGGACTCCTTTGTCCCATGTCATAATCGATATGTGCGGACTCAATTGTCACATGTCATAATCGATATGTGCGGACTCCTTTGTCCCATGTCATAATCGATATATGAGGACTCATTTGTCCCATGTCATAATCGATATGTGCGGTCTCCTTTGTCCCATGTCATAATCGATATGTGCGGACTACATTGTCCCGTGTCATAATCGATATGTGCGGACTCATTTATCCCATATCATAATCGATATGTGAGGACTCCTTTTTCCCATGTCATAATCGATATATGCGGACTCCTTTATCCCATGTCATAATCGATATGTGCTGAATCCATTGTCCCATGTCATAATCGATATGTGCGGACTCCATTGTTCCATGTCATAATCGATATGTGCGGACTCCTTTGTCCCATGTCATAATCGATATGTGCGGACTCCATTGTCCCATGTCATAATCGATATGTGCGGACTCCGTTGTCCCATGTCATAATTGATATGTGCGGAATCCTTTATCCCATGTCATAATCGATATGTGCGGACTCCTTTGTCCCATGTCATAATCCATTATGTGCGGACTCCTTTGTCCCATGTCATAATCGATATGTGCGGACTCCATTGTCCCATGTCATAATCGATATGTGCGGACTCCTTTATCCCATGTCATAATCGATATGTGCGGACTCCTTTGTCCCATGTCATAATCCATTATGTGCGGACTCCTTTGTCCCATGTCATAATCGATATGTGCGGACTCCATTGTCCCATGTTATAATCGATATGTGCGGACTCTTTTGTCCCATGTCATAATCGATATGTGCGAACTCCTTTGTCCCATGTCATAATCGATATGTGCGGACTCAATTGTCACATGTCATAATCGATATGTGAGGACTCCTTTGTCCCATGTCATAATCGATATGTGCGGACTCATTTGTCCCATGTCATAATCAATATGTGCGGTCTCCTTTGTCCCATGTCATAATCGATATATGCGGACTACATTGTCCCGTGTCATAATCGATATGTGCGGACTCATTTATCCCATATCATAATCGATATGTGAGGACTCCTTTGTCCCATGTCATAATCGATATGTGCGGACTCAATTGTCATATGTCATAATAGATATGTGCCTACTCCTTTGTCCCATGTCATAATAGATATGTACGGACTCCATTATCCCATGTTATAATCGATATGTGCGGACTCCATTGTCCCATGTCATAATCGATATGTGCGGACTCTTTTGTCCCATGTCATAATCGATATGTGCGGACTCCTTTGTCCCATGTCATAATCGATATGTGCGGACTCCATTGTCCCATGTCATAATCGATATGTGCGGACTCCGTTGTCCCATGTCATAATCGATATGTGCGGACTCCTTTATCCCATGTTATAATCGATATGTGCGGACTCCTTTGTCCCATGTCATAATCCAATATGTGCGGACTCCTTTGTCCCATGTCATAAGCGATATGTGCGGACTCCTTTATCCCATTTTATAATCGATATGTGCGGACTCCTTTGTCCCATGTCATAATCCATTATGTGCGGACTCCTTTGTCCCATGTCATAATCGATATGTGCGGACTCATTTATCCCATGTCATAATCGATATGTGCGGACTCCATTGTACCATATCATAATCGATATATGCGGACTCCAATATCCCATATCATAATCGATATTTGCGGACTCCTTTTTCCCATGTCATAATCGATATGTACGTACTCCTTTGTCCCATGTCATAATCGATATGTGCGGACTCCTTTGTCCCATGTCATAATCCATTATATGCGGACTCCTTTGTCCCATGTCATAATCGATATGTGCGGACTCCATTGTCCCATGTCATAATCGATATGTGCGGACTCATTTGTCCCATGTCATAATCGATATGTGCGGACTCCATTGTCCCATATCATAATCGATATGTGCGGACTCCTTTGTCCCATGTCATAATCGATATGTTCGGACTCCATTGTCATATGTCATAATCGATATGTGCGGACTCCATTGTCCCGTGTCATAATCGATATGTGCGGACTCCTTTGTCCCGTGTCATAATCGATATGTGCGGACTCCATTGTCCCATGTCATAATCGATATGTGCGGACTCCATTGTCCCATGTCATAATCGATATGTGCGGACTCCATTGTCCTATGTCATAATCGATATGTGCGGACTTCATTATCCCATGTCATAATCGATATGTGCGGACTCCATTGTCCCATGTCATAATCAATATGTGCGGACTCCTTTATCCCATGTCATAATCGATATGTGCGGACTCCTTTGTCCCATGTCATAATCGATATGTGCGGAATCCATTGTCCCATGTCATAATCGATATGTGCGGACTCCGTTGTCCCATGTCATAATCGATATGTGCGGACTCCTTTATCCCACATCATCATCGATATATGCGGACTCCTTTATCCCATGTCATAATCCATTATGTGCGGACTCTTTTGTCCCATTTCATAATCGATATGTGCGGACTCCTTTGTCCCATGTCATAATCGATATGTGCGGACTCAATTGTCACATGTCATAATCGATATGTGCGGACTCCTTTGTCCCATGTCATAATCGATATATGAGGACTCATTTGTCCCATGTCATAATCATTATGTGCGGTCTCCTTTGTCCCATGTCATAATCGATATGTGCGGACTACATTGTCCCGTGTCATAATCGATATGTGCGGACTCATTTATCCCATATCATAATCGATATGTGAGGACTCCTTTTTCCCATGTCATAATCGATATGTGCGGACTCCATTGTCCCATGTCATAATCGATATATGCGGACTCCTTTATCCCATGTCATAATCGATGTGTGCTGAATCCATTGTCCCATGTCATAATCGATATGTGCGGACTCCATTGTCCCATGTCATAATCGATATGTGCGGACTCCTTTGTCCCATGTCATAATCGATATGTGCGGACTCCATTGTCCCATGTCATAATCGATATGTGCGGACTCCGTTGTCCCATGTCATAATTGATATGTGCGGACTCCTTTATCCCATGTCATAATCGATATGTGCGGACTCCTTTGTCCCATGTCATAATCCATTATGTGCGGACTCCTTTGTCCCATGTCATAATCGATATGTGCGGACTCCATTGTCCCATGTCATAATCGATATGTGCGGACTCCTTTATCCCATGTCATAATCGATATGTGCGGACTCCTTTGTCCCATGTCATAATCCATTATGTGCGGACTCCTTTGTCCCATGTCATAATCGATATGTTACGACTCCATTGTCCCATGTCATAATCGATATGTGCGGACTCCTTTGTCCCATGTCATAATCGATATGTGCGGACTCCATTGTCCCATGTTATAATCGATATGTGCGGACTCCTTTGTCCCATGTCATAATCAATATGTGCGGACTCCATTGTCCCATGTCATAATCGATATGTGCGGACTCATTTGTCCCATGTCATAATCGATATGTGCGGACTCCATTGTCCCGTGTCATAATCGATATGTGCGGACTCCTTTGTCCCGTGTCATAATCGATATGTGCGGACTCCATTGTCCCATGTCATAATCGATATGTGCTGACTCCATTGTCCCATGTCATAATCGATATGTGCGGACTCTATTGTCCTATGTCATAATCGATATGTGCGGACACCATTATCCAATGTCATAATCGATATGTGCGGACTCCATTGTCCCATGTCATAATCAATATGTGCGGACTCCTTTATCCCATGTCATAATCGATATGTGTGGACTCCGTTGTCCCATGTCATAATCGATATGTGCGGACTCCTTTATCCCACATCATCATCGATATATGCGGACTCCTTTATCCCATGTCATAATCGATATGTGCGGACTCCATTGTCCCATGTCATAATCGATATGTGCGGACTCCATTGTCCCATGTCATAATCGATATGTGCGGACTCATTTGTCCCATGTCATAATCGATATGTGCGGACTCCATTGTCCCATATCATAATCGATATGTGCGGACTCCTTTGTCCCATGTCATAATCGATATGTTCGGACTCCATTGTCATATGTCATAATCGATATGTGCGGACTCCATTGTCCCGTGTCATAATCGATATGTGCGGACTCCTTTGTCCCGTGTCATAATCGATATGTGCGGACTCCATTGTCCCATGTCATAATCGATATGTGCGGACTCCATTGTCCCATGTCATAATCGATATGTGCGGACTCCATTGTCCTATGTCATAATCGATATGTGCGGACTTCATTATCCCATGTCATAATCGATATGTGCGGACTCCATTGTCCCATGTCATAATCAATATGTGCGGACTCCTTTATCCCATGTCATAATCGATATGTGCGGACTCCTTTGTCCCATGTCATAATCGATATGTGCGGAATCCATTGTCCCATGTCATAATCGATATGTGCGGACTCCGTTGTCCCATGTCATAATCGATATGTGCGGACTCCTTTGTCCCATGTCATAATCGATATGTGCGGACTCCATTGTCCCATGTCATAATCGATATGTGCGGACTCCTTTGTCCCATGTCATAATCGATATGTGCGGACTCCATTGTCCCATGTCATAATCGATATGTGCGGACTCATTTGTCCCATGTCATAATCGATATGTCCGGACTCCATTGTCCCATATCATAATCGATATATGCGGACTCCTTTGTCCCATGTCATAATAGATATGTACGGACTCATTTATCCCATATCATAATCGATATGTGAGGACTCCTTTTTCCCATGTCATAATCGATATGTGCGGACTCCATTGTCCCATGTCATAATCGATATATGCGGACTCCTTTATCCCATGTCATAATCGATGTGTGCTGAATCCATTGTCCCATGTCATAATCGATATGTGCGGACTCCATTGTCCCATGTCATAATCGATATGTGCGGACTCCTTTGTCCCATGTCATAATCGATATGTGCGGACTCCATTGTCCCATGTCATAATCGATATGTGCGGACTCCGTTGTCCCATGTCATAATTGATATGTGCGGACTCCTTTATCCCATGTCATAATCGATATGTGCGGACTCCTTTGTCCCATGTCATAATCCATTATGTGCGGACTCCTTTGTCCCATGTCATAATCGATATGTGCGGACTCCATTGTCCCATGTCATAATCGATATGTGCGGACTCCTTTATCCCATGTCATAATCGATATGTGCGGACTCCTTTGTCCCATGTCATAATCCATTATGTGCGGACTCCTTTGTCCCATGTCATAATCGATATGTTACGACTCCATTGTCCCATGTCATAATCGATATGTGCGGACTCCTTTGTCCCATGTCATAATCGATATGTGCGGACTCCATTGTCCCATGTTATAATCGATATGTGCGGACTCCTTTGTCCCATGTCATAATCGATATGTGCGGACTCCATTGTCCCATGTCATAATCGATATGTGCGGACTCATTTGTCCCATGTCATAATCGATATGTGCGGACTCCATTGTCCCATATCATAATCGATATATGCGGACTCCAATATCCCATATCATAATCGATATTTGCGGACTCCTTTTTCCCATGTCATAATCGATATGTACGGACTCCTTTGTCCCATGTCATAATCGATATGTGCGGACTCCTTTGTCCCATGTCATAATCCATTATATGCGGACTCCTTTGTCCTATGTCATAATCGATATGTGCGGACTCCATTGTCCCATGTCATAATCGATATGTGTGGACTCATTTGTCCCATGTCATAATCGATATGTGCGGACTCCATTGTCCCATATCATAATCGATATGTGCGGACTCCTTTGTCCCATGTCATAATCGATATGTTCGGACTCCATTGTCCTATGTCATAATCGATATGTGCGGACTCCATTGTCCCGTGTCATAATCGATATGTGAGGACTCCTTTGTCCCGTGTCATAATCGATATGTGCGGACTCCATTGTCCCATGTCATAATCGATATGTGCTGACTCCATTGTCCCATGTCATAATCGATATGTGCGGACTCTATTGTCCTATGTCATAATCGATATGTGCGGACACCATTATCCAATGTCATAATCGATATGTGCGGACTCCATTGTCCCATGTCATAATCAATATGTGCGGACTCCTTTATCCCATGTCATAATCGATATGTGTGGACTCCGTTGTCCCATGTCATAATCGATATGTGCGGACTCCTTTATCCCACATCATCATCGATATATGCGGACTCCTTTATCCCATGTCATAATCGATATGTGCGGACTCCATTGTCCCATGTCATAATCGATATGTGCGGACTCCATTGTCCCATGTCATAATCGATATGTGCGGACTCATTTGTCCCATGTCATAATCGATATGTGCGGACTCCATTGTCCCATATCATAATCGATATGTGCGGACTCCTTTGTCCCATGTCATAATCGATATGTTCGGACTCCATTGTCATATGTCATAATCGATATGTGCGGACTCCATTGTCCCGTGTCATAATCGATATGTGCGGACTCCTTTGTCCCGTGTCATAATCGATATGTGCGGACTCCATTGTCCCATGTCATAATCGATATGTGCGGACTCCATTGTCCCATGTCATAATCGATATGTGCGGACTCCATTGTCCTATGTCATAATCGATATGTGCGGACTTCATTATCCCATGTCATAATCGATATGTGCGGACTCCATTGTCCCATGTCATAATCAATATGTGCGGACTCCTTTATCCCATGTCATAATCGATATGTGCGGACTCCTTTGTCCCATGTCATAATCGATATGTGCGGAATCCATTGTCCCATGTCATAATCGATATGTGCGGACTCCGTTGTCCCATGTCATAATCGATATGTGCGGACTCCTTTATCCCACATCATCATCGATATATGCGGACTCCTTTATCCCATGTCATAATCCATTATGTGCGGACTCTTTTGTCCCATTTCATAATCGATATGTGCGGACTCCTTTGTCCCATGTCATAATCGATATTTGCGGACTCCTTTTTCCCATGTCATAATCGATATGTACGTACTCCTTTGTCCCATGTCATAATCGATATGTGCGGACTCCTTTGTCCCATGTCATAATCCATTATATGCGGACTCCTTTGTCCCATGTCATAATCGATATGTTCGGACTCCATTGTCCTATGTCATAATCGATATGTGCGGACTCCATTGTCCCGTGTCATAATCGATATGTGCGGACTCCTTTGTCCCGTGTCATAATCGATATGTGCTGACTCCATTGTCCCATGTCATAATCAATATGTGCTGACTCCATTGTCCCATGTCATAATCGATATGTACGGACTCCTTTGTCCCATGTCATAATCGATATGTGCGGACTCCATTGTCCCATGTCATAATCGATATGTGCGGACTCCTTTGTCCCATGTCATAATCGATATGTGCGGACTCCATTGTCCCATGTCATAATCGATATGTGCGGACTCCGTTGTCCCATGTCATAATTGATATGTGCGGACTCCTTTATCCCATGTCATAATCGATATGTGCGGACTCCTTTGTCCCATGTCATAATCCATTATGTGCGGACTCCTTTGTCCCATGTCATAATCGATATGTGCGGACTCCATTGTCCCATGTCATAATCGATATGTGCGGACTCCTTTATCCCATGTCATAATCGATATGTGCGGACTCCTTTGTCCCATGTCATAATCCATTATGTGCGGACTCCTTTGTCCCATGTCATAATCGATATGTTACGACTCCATTGTCCCATGTCATAATCGATATGTGCGGACTCCTTTGTCCCATGTCATAATCGATATGTGCGGACTCCATTGTCCCATGTCATAATCGATATGTGCGGACTCCTTTGTCCCATGTCATAATCGATATGTGCGGACTCCATTGTCCCATGTCATAATCGATATGTGCGGACTCATTTGTCCCATGTCATAATCGATATGTGCGGACTCCATTGTCCCATATCATAATCGATATATGCGGACTCCAATATCCCATATCATAATCGATATTTGCGGACTCCTTTTTCCCATGTCATAATCGATATGTACGGACTCCTTTGTCCCATGTCATAATCGATATGTGCGGACTCCTTTGTCCCATGTCATAATCCATTATATGCGGACTCCTTTGTCCCATGTCATAATCGATATGTGAGGACTCCTTTGTCCCATGTCATAATCAATATGTGCGGTCTCCTTTGTCCCATGTCATAATCGATATGTGCGGACTCCATTGTCCCATATCATAATCGATATATGCGGACTCCAATATCCCATATCATAATCGATATTTGCGGACTCCTTTTTCCCATGTCATAATCGATATGTACGGACTCCTTTGTCCCATGTCATAATCGATATGTGCGGACTCCTTTGTCCCATGTCATAATCCATTATATGCGGACTCCTTTGTCCTATGTCATAATCGATATGTGCGGACTCCATTGTCCCATGTCATAATCGATATGTGTGGACTCATTTGTCCCATGTCATAATCGATATGTGCGGACTCCATTGTCCCATATCATAATCGATATGTGCGGACTCCTTTGTCCCATGTCATAATCGATATGTTCGGACTCCATTGTCCTATGTCATAATCGATATGTGCGGACTCCATTGTCCCGTGTCATAATCGATATGTGAGGACTCCTTTGTCCCGTGTCATAATCGATATGTGCGGACTCCATTGTCCCATGTCATAATCGATATGTGCTGACTCCATTGTCCCATGTCATAATCGATATGTGCGGACTCTATTGTCCTATGTCATAATCGATATGTGCGGACACCATTATCCAATGTCATAATCGATATGTGCGGACTCCATTGTCCCATGTCATAATCAATATGTGCGGACTCCTTTATCCCATGTCATAATCGATATGTGTGGACTCCGTTGTCCCATGTCATAATCGATATGTGCGGACTCCTTTATCCCACATCATCATCGATATATGCGGACTCCTTTATCCCATGTCATAATCGATATGTGCGGACTCCATTGTCCCATGTCATAATCGATATGTGCGGACTCCATTGTCCCATGTCATAATCGATATGTGCGGACTCATTTGTCCCATGTCATAATCGATATGTGCGGACTCCATTGTCCCATATCATAATCGATATGTGCGGACTCCTTTGTCCCATGTCATAATCGATATGTTCGGACTCCATTGTCATATGTCATAATCGATATGTGCGGACTCCATTGTCCCGTGTCATAATCGATATGTGCGGACTCCTTTGTCCCGTGTCATAATCGATATGTGCGGACTCCATTGTCCCATGTCATAATCGATATGTGCGGACTCCATTGTCCCATGTCATAATCGATATGTGCGGACTCCATTGTCCTATGTCATAATCGATATGTGCGGACTTCATTATCCCATGTCATAATCGATATGTGCGGACTCCATTGTCCCATGTCATAATCAATATGTGCGGACTCCTTTATCCCATGTCATAATCGATATGTGCGGACTCCTTTGTCCCATGTCATAATCGATATGTGCGGAATCCATTGTCCCATGTCATAATCGATATGTGCGGACTCCGTTGTCCCATGTCATAATCGATATGTGCGGACTCCTTTATCCCACATCATCATCGATATATGCGGACTCCTTTATCCCATGTCATAATCCATTATGTGCGGACTCTTTTGTCCCATTTCATAATCGATATGTGCGGACTCCTTTGTCCCATGTCATAATCGATATTTGCGGACTCCTTTTTCCCATGTCATAATCGATATGTACGTACTCCTTTGTCCCATGTCATAATCGATATGTGCGGACTCCTTTGTCCCATGTCATAATCCATTATATGCGGACTCCTTTGTCCCATGTCATAATCGATATGTTCGGACTCCATTGTCCTATGTCATAATCGATATGTGCGGACTCCATTGTCCCGTGTCATAATCGATATGTGCGGACTCCTTTGTCCCGTGTCATAATCGATATGTGCTGACTCCATTGTCCCATGTCATAATCAATATGTGCTGACTCCATTGTCCCATGTCATAATCGATATGTACGGACTCCTTTGTCCCATGTCATAATCGATATGTGCGGACTCCATTGTCCCATGTCATAATCGATATGTGCGGACTCCTTTGTCCCATGTCATAATCGATATGTGCGGACTCCATTGTCCCATGTCATAATCGATATGTGCGGACTCCGTTGTCCCATGTCATAATTGATATGTGCGGACTCCTTTATCCCATGTCATAATCGATATGTGCGGACTCCTTTGTCCCATGTCATAATCCATTATGTGCGGACTCCTTTGTCCCATGTCATAATCGATATGTGCGGACTCCATTGTCCCATGTCATAATCGATATGTGCGGACTCCTTTATCCCATGTCATAATCGATATGTGCGGACTCCTTTGTCCCATGTCATAATCCATTATGTGCGGACTCCTTTGTCCCATGTCATAATCGATATGTTACGACTCCATTGTCCCATGTCATAATCGATATGTGCGGACTCCTTTGTCCCATGTCATAATCGATATGTGCGGACTCCATTGTCCCATGTCATAATCGATATGTGCGGACTCCTTTGTCCCATGTCATAATCGATATGTGCGGACTCCATTGTCCCATGTCATAATCGATATGTGCGGACTCATTTGTCCCATGTCATAATCGATATGTGCGGACTCCATTGTCCCATATCATAATCGATATATGCGGACTCCAATATCCCATATCATAATCGATATTTGCGGACTCCTTTTTCCCATGTCATAATCGATATGTACGGACTCCTTTGTCCCATGTCATAATCGATATGTGCGGACTCCTTTGTCCCATGTCATAATCCATTATATGCGGACTCCTTTGTCCCATGTCATAATCGATATGTGAGGACTCCTTTGTCCCATGTCATAATCAATATGTGCGGTCTCCTTTGTCCCATGTCATAATCGATATATGCGGACTACATTGTCCCGTGTCATAATCGATATGTGCGGACTCATTTATCCCATATCATAATCGATATGTACGGACTCCTTTGTCCCATGTCATAATCGATATGTGCGGACTCCTTTGTCCCATGTCATAATCCATTATATGCGGACTCCTTTGTCCCATGTCATAATCGATATGTGCGGACTCATTTGTCCCATGTCATAATCAATATGTGCGGTCTCCTTTGTCCCATGTCATAATCGATATATGCGGACTACATTGTCCCGTGTCATAATCGATATGTGCGGACTCATTTATCCCATATCATAATCGATATGTGAGGACTCCTTTGTCCCATGTCATAATCGATATGTGCGGACTCAATTGTCATATGTCATAATCGATATGTGCGGACTCCTTTGTCCCATGTCATAACAGATATGTACGGACTCCATTATCCCATGTCATAATCGATATGTGCAGACTCTTTTGTCCCATGTCATAATCGATATGTGCGGACTCCTTTGTCCCATGTCATAATCGATATGTGCGGACTCCATTGTCCCATGTCATAATCGATATGTGCGGACTCCGTTGTCCCATGTCATAATCGATATGTGCGGACTCCTTTATCCCATGTCATAATCGATATGTGCGGACTCCTTTGTCCCATGTCATAATCGATATGTGCGGACTCCTTTGTCCCATGTCATAATCGATATGTGCGGACTCAATTGTCACATGTCATAATATATATGTACGGACTCCATTATCCCATGTCATAATCGATATGTGCGGACTCCATTGTCCCATGTTATAATCGATATGTGCGGACTCTTTTGTCCCATGTCATAATCGATATGTGCGAACTCCTTTGTCCCATGTCATAATCGATATGTGCGGACTCAATTGTCACATGTCATAATCGATATGTGAGGACTCCTTTGTCCCATGTCATAATCGATATGTGCGGACTCATTTGTCCCATGTCATAATAAATATGTGCGGTCTGCTTTGTCCCATGTCATAATCGATATATGCGGACTACATTGTCCCGTGTCATAATCGATATGTGCGGACTCATTTATCCCATATCATAATCGATATGTGCGGACTCATTTGTCCCATATCATAATCGATATGTGCGGACTCCATTGTCCCATATCATAATCGATATATGCGGACTCCAATATCCCATATCATAATCGATATTTGCGGACTCCTTTTTCCCATGTCATAATCGATATGTACGGACTCCTTTGTCCCATGTCATAATCGATATGTGCGGACTCCTTTGTCCCATGTCATAATCCATTATATGCGGACTCCTTTGTCCCATGTCATAATCGATATGTGCGGACTCCATTGTCCCATGTCATAATCGATATGTGCGGACTCATTTGTCCCATGTCATAATCGATATGTGCGGACTCCATTGTCCCATATCATAATCGATATGTGCGGACTCCTTTGTCCCATGTCATAATCGATATGTTCGGACTCCATTGTCCTATGTCATAATCGATATGTGAGGACTCCATTGTCCCGTGTCATAATCGATATGTGCGGACTCCTTTGTCCCGTGTCATAATCGATATGTGAGGACTCCATTGTCCCATGTCATAATCGATATGTGCGGACTCCTTTGTCCCACGTCATAATCGATATGTGCGGACTCAAATGTCACATGTCATAATCGATATGTGCGGACTCCTTTGTCCCATGTCATAATCGATATGTGCGGACTCATTTGTCCCATGTCATAATCGATATGTGCGGTCTCCTTTGTCCCATGTCATAATCGATATATGCGGACTCCTTTGTCCCATGTCATAATAGATATGTACGGAATCCATTATCCCATGTCATAATCGATATGTGCGGACTCCATTGTCCCATGTCATAATCGATATGTGCGGACTCTTTTGTCCCATGTCATAATCGATATGTGCGGACTCCTTTGTCCCATGTCATAATCGATATGTGCGGACTCCTTTGTCCCATGTCATAATCGATATGTGCGGACTCCTTTGTCCCATGTCATAATCGATATGTGCGGACTCCATTGTCCCATGTCATAATCGATATGTGCGGACTCTTTTGTCCCATGTCATAATCGATATGTGCGAACTCCTTTGTCCCATGTCATAATCGATATGTGCGGACTCAATTGTCACATGTCATAATCGATATGTGAGGACTCCTTTGTCCCATGTCATAATCGATATGTGCGGACTCATTTGTCCCATGTCATAATCAATATGTGCGGTCTCCTTTGTTCCATGTCATAATCGATATATGCGGACTACATTGTCCCGTGTCATAATCGATATGTGCGGACTCATTTATCCCATATCATAATCGATATGTGAGGACTCCTTTGTCCCATGTCATAATCGATATGTGCGGACTCAATTGTCATATGTCATAATCGATATTTGCGGACTCCTTTGTCCTATGTCATAATAGATATGTACGGACTCCATTATCCCATGTCATAATCGATATGTGCGGACTCCATTGTCCCATGTCATAATCGATATGTGCGGACTCTTTTGTCCCATGTCATAATCGATATGTGCGGACTCCTTTGTCTCATGTCATAATCGATATGTGCGGTCTCCTTTGTCCCATGTCATAATCGATATGTGCGGACTACATTGTCCCGTGTCATAATCGATATGTGCGGACTCATTTATCCCATATCATAATCGATATGTGAGGACTCCTTTGTCCCATGTCATAATCGATATGTGCGGACTCAATTGTCACATGTCATAATCGATATATGCGGACTCCTTTATCCCATGTCATAATCGATATGTGCGGAATCCATTGTCCCATGTCATAATCGATATGTGCGGACTCCATTGTCCCATGTCATAATCGATATGTGCGGACTCCATTGTCCCATTTCATAATCGATATTTGCGGACTCCATTGTCCCATGTCATAATCGATATGTGCGGACTCCGTTGTCCCATGTCATAATCGATATGTGCGGACTCCTTTATCCCATGTCATAATCGATATGTGCGGACTCCATTGTCCCATGTCATAATCGATATGTGCGGACTCCTTTGTCCCATGTCATAATCGATATGTGCGGACTCCTTTGTCCCATGTCATAATCGATATGTGCGGACTCCATTGTCCCATGTCATAATCGATATGTGCGGACTCCTTTGTCCCATGTCATAATCGATATGTGCGGACTCCATTGTCCCATATCATAATCGATATATGCGGACTCCTTTGTCCCATGTCATAATCGATATGTGCGGACTCCATTGTCCCATATCATAATCGATATATGCGGACTCCAATATCCCATATCATAATCGATATGTGCGGACTCATTTGTCCCATGTCATAATCGATATGTGCGGACTCCATTGTCCCATATCATAATCGATATATGCGGACTCCAATATCCCATATCATAATCGATATTTGCGGACTCCTTTTTCCCATGTCATAATCGATATGTACGGACTCCTTTGTCCCATGTCATAATCGATATGTGCGGACTCCTTTGTCCCATGTCATAATCCATTATATGCGGACTCCTTTGTCCCATGTCATAATCGATATGTGAGGACTCCTTTGTCCCATGTCACAATCGATATGTGCGGACTCATTTGTCCCATGTCATAATCAATATGTGCGGTCTCCTTTGTCCCATGTCATAATCGATATATGCGGACTACATTGTCCCGTGTCATAATCGATATGTGCGGACTCATTTATCCCATATCATAATCGATATGTGAGGACTCCTTTGTCCCATGTCATAATCGATATGTGCGGACTCAATTGTCATATGTCATAATCGATATGTGCGGACTCCTTTGTCCCATGTCATAATAGATATGTACGGACTCCATTATCCCATGTCATAATCGATATGTGCAGACTCTTTTGTCCCATGTCATAATCGATATGTGCGGACTCCTTTGTCCCATGTCATAATCGATATGTGCGGACTCCATTGTCCCATGTCATAATCGATATGTGCGGACTCCGTTGTCCCATGTCATAATCGATATGTGCGGACTCCTTTATCCCATGTCATAATCGATATGTGCGGACTCCTTTGTCCCATGTCATAATCGATATGTGCGGACTCCTTTGTCCCATGTCATAATCGATATGTGCGGACTCAATTGTCACATGTCATAATATATATGTACGGACTCCATTATCCCATGTCATAATCGATATGTGCGGACTCCATTGTCCCATGTTATAATCGATATGTGCGGACTCTTTTGTCCCATGTCATAATCGATATGTGCGAACTCCTTTGTCCCATGTCATAATCGATATGTGCGGACTCAATTGTCACATGTCATAATCGATATGTGAGGACTCCTTTGTCCCATGTCATAATCGATATGTGCGGACTCATTTGTCCCATGTCATAATAAATATGTGCGGTCTCCTTTGTCCCATGTCATAATCGATATATGCGGACTACATTGTCCCGTGTCATAATCGATATGTGCGGACTCATTTATCCCATATCATAATCGATATGTGCGGACTCATTTGTCCCATATCATAATCGATATGTGCGGACTCCATTGTCCCATATCATAATCGATATATGCGGACTCCAATATCCCATGTCATAATCGATATTTGCGGACTCCATTGTCCCGTGTCATAATCGATATGTTCGGACTCCATTGTCCTATGTCATAATCGATATGTGAGGACTCCATTGTCCCGTGTCATAATCGATATGTGCGGACTCCTTTGTCCCGTGTCATAATCGATATGTGAGGACTCCATTGTCCCATGTCATAATCGATATGTGCGGACTCCTTTGTCCCACGTCATAATCGATATGTGCGGACTCAAATGTCACATGTCATAATCGATATGTGCGGACTCCTTTGTCCCATGTCATAATCGATATGTGCGGACTCATTTGTCCCATGTCATAATCGATATGTGCGGTCTCCTTTGTCCCATGTCATAATCGATATATGCGGACTCCTTTGTCCCATGTCATAATCGATATGTGAGGACTCCATTGTCCCGTGTCATAATCGATATGTGCGGACTCCTTTGTCCCGTGTCATAATCGATATGTGAGGACTCCATTGTCCCATGTCATAATCGATATGTGCGGACTCCTTTGTCCCACGTCATAATCGATATGTGCGGACTCAAATGTCACATGTCATAATCGATATGTGCGGACTCCTTTGTCCCATGTCATAATCGATATGTGCGGACTCATTTGTCCCATGTCATAATCGATATGTGCGGTCTCCTTTGTCCCATGTCATAATCGATATATGCGGACTCCTTTGTCCCATGTCATAATAGATATGTACGGAATCCATTATCCCATGTCATAATCGATATGTGCGGACTCCATTGTCCCATGTCATAATCGATATGTGCGGACTCTTTTGTCCCATGTCATAATCGATATGTGCGGACTCCTTTGTCCCATGTCATAATCGATATGTGCGGACTCCTTTGTCCCATGTCATAATCGATATGTGCGGACTCCTTTGTCCCATGTCATAATCGATATGTGCGGACTCCATTGTCCCATGTCATAATCGATATGTGCGGACTCTTTTGTCCCATGTCATAATCGATATGTGCGAACTCCTTTGTCCCATGTCATAATCGATATGTGTGGACTCAATTGTCACATGTCATAATCGATATGTGAGGACTCCTTTGTCCCATGTCATAATCGATATGTGCGGACTCATTTGTCCCATGTCATAATCAATATGTGCGGTCTCCTTTGTTCCATGTCATAATCGATATATGCGGACTACATTGTCCCGTGTCATAATCGATATGTGCGGACTCATTTATCCCATATCATAATCGATATGTGAGGACTCCTTTGTCCCATGTCATAATCGATATGTGCGGACTCAATTGTCATATGTCATAATCGATATTTGCGGACTCCTTTGTCCTATGTCATAATAGATATGTACGGACTCCATTATCCCATGTCATAATCGATATGTGCGGACTCCATTGTCCCATGTCATAATCGATATGTGCGGACTCTTTTGTCCCATGTCATAATCGATATGTGCGGACTCCTTTGTCTCATGTCATAATCGATATGTGCGGTCTCCTTTGTCCCATGTCATAATCGATATGTGCGGACTACATTGTCCCGTGTCATAATCGATATGTGCGGACTCATTTATCCCATATCATAATCGATATGTGAGGACTCCTTTGTCCCATGTCATAATCGATATGTGCTGACTCCATTGTCTCATGTCATAATCGATATGTGCAGACTCCATTGTCCCATGTCATAATAGATATGTGCGGACTCCATTGTCCCATGTCATAATCGATATATGCGGACTCCTTTATCCCATGTCATAATCGATATGTGCGGAATCCATTGTCCCATGTCATAATCGATATGTGCGGACTCCATTGTCCCATGTCATAATCGATATGTGCGGACTCCATTGTCCCATTTCATAATCGATATTTGCGGACTCCATTGTCCCATGTCATAATCGATATGTGCGGACTCCGTTGTCCCATGTCATAATCGATATGTGCGGACTCCTTTATCCCATGTCATAATCGATATGTGCGGACTCCATTGTCCCATGTCATAATCGATATGTGCGGACTCCTTTGTCCCATGTCATAATCGATATGTGCGGACTCCTTTGTCCCATGTCATAATCGATATGTGCGGACTCCTTTGTCCCATGTCATAATCGATATGTGCGGACTCCTTTGTCCCATGTCATAATCGATATGTGCGGACTCCATTGTCCCATGTCATAATCGATATGTGCGGACTCTTTTGTCCCATGTCATAATCGATATGTGCGAACTCCTTTGTCCCATGTCATAATCGATATGTGCGGACTCAATTGTCACATGTCATAATCGATATGTGAGGACTCCTTTGTCCCATGTCATAATCGATATGTGCGGACTCATTTGTCCCATGTCATAATCAATATGTGCGGTCTCCTTTGTTCCATGTCATAATCGATATATGCGGACTACATTGTCCCGTGTCATAATCGATATGTGCGGACTCATTTATCCCATATCATAATCGATATGTGAGGACTCCTTTGTCCCATGTCATAATCGATATGTGCGGACTCAATTGTCATATGTCATAATCGATATTTGCGGACTCCTTTGTCCTATGTCATAATAGATATGTACGGACTCCATTATCCCATGTCATAATCGATATGTGCGGACTCCATTGTCCCATGTCATAATCGATATGTGCGGACTCTTTTGTCCCATGTCATAATCGATATGTGCGGACTCCTTTGTCTCATGTCATAATCGATATGTGCGGTCTCCTTTGTCCCATGTCATAATCGATATGTGCGGACTACATTGTCCCGTGTCATAATCGATATGTGCGGACTCATTTATCCCATATCATAATCGATATGTGAGGACTCCTTTGTCCCATGTCATAATCGATATGTGCGGACTCAATTGTCACATGTCATAATCGATATATGCGGACTCCTTTATCCCATGTCATAATCGATATGTGCGGAATCCATTGTCCCATGTCATAATCGATATGTGCGGACTCCATTGTCCCATGTCATAATCGATATGTGCGGACTCCATTGTCCCATTTCATAATCGATATTTGCGGACTCCATTGTCCCATGTCATAATCGATATGTGCGGACTCCGTTGTCCCATGTCATAATCGATATGTGCGGACTCCTTTATCCCATGTCATAATCGATATGTGCGGACTCCATTGTCCCATGTCATAATCGATATGTGCGGACTCCTTTGTCCCATGTCATAATCGATATGTGCGGACTCCTTTGTCCCATGTCATAATCGATATGTGCGGACTCCATTGTCCCATGTCATAATCGATATGTGCGGACTCCTTTGTCCCATGTCATAATCGATATGTGCGGACTCCATTGTCCCATATCATAATCGATATATGCGGACTCCTTTGTCCCATGTCATAATCGATATGTGCGGACTCCATTGTCCCATATCATAATCGATATATGCGGACTCCAATATCCCATATCATAATCGATATGTGCGGACTCATTTGTCCCATGTCATAATCGATATGTGCGGACTCCATTGTCCCATATCATAATCGATATATGCGGACTCCAATATCCCATATCATAATCGATATTTGCGGACTCCTTTTTCCCATGTCATAATCGATATGTACGGACTCCTTTGTCCCATGTCATAATCGATATGTGCGGACTCCTTTGTCCCATGTCATAATCCATTATATGCGGACTCCTTTGTCCCATGTCATAATCGATATGTGAGGACTCCTTTGTCCCATGTTACAATCGATATGTGCGGACTCATTTGTCCCATGTCATAATCAATATGTGCGGTCTCCTTTGTCCCATGTCATAATCGATATATGCGGACTACATTGTCCCGTGTCATAATCGATATGTGCGGACTCATTTATCCCATATCATAATCGATATGTGAGGACTCCTTTGTCCCATGTCATAATCGATATGTGCGGACTCAATTGTCATATGTCATAATCGATATGTGCGGACTCCTTTGTCCCATGTCATAATAGATATGTACGGACTCCATTATCCCATGTCATAATCGATATGTGCAGACTCTTTTGTCCCATGTCATAATCGATATGTGCGGACTCCTTTGTCCCATGTCATAATCGATATGTGCGGACTCCATTGTCCCATGTCATAATCGATATGTGCGGACTCCGTTGTCCCATGTCATAATCGATATGTGCGGACTCCTTTATCCCATGTCATAATCGATATGTGCGGACTCCTTTGTCCCATGTCATAATCGATATGTGCGGACTCCTTTGTCCCATGTCATAATCGATATGTGCGGACTCAATTGTCACATGTCATAATATATATGTACGGACTCCATTATCCCATGTCATAATCGATATGTGCGGACTCCATTGTCCCATGTTATAATCGATATGTGCGGACTCTTTTGTCCCATGTCATAATCGATATGTGCGAACTCCTTTGTCCCATGTCATAATCGATATGTGCGGACTCAATTGTCACATGTCATAATCGATATGTGAGGACTCCTTTGTCCCATGTCATAATCGATATGTGCGGACTCATTTGTCCCATGTCATAATAAATATGTGCGGTCTCCTTTGTCCCATGTCATAATCGATATATGCGGACTACATTGTCCCGTGTCATAATCGATATGTGCGGACTCATTTATCCCATATCATAATCGATATGTGCGGACTCATTTGTCCCATATCATAATCGATATGTGCGGACTCCATTGTCCCATATCATAATCGATATATGCGGACTCCAATATCCCATGTCATAATCGATATTTGCGGACTCCATTGTCCCGTGTCATAATCGATATGTGCGGACTCCTTTGTCCCATGTCATATTCGATATGTGCGGACTCCATTATCCCATATCATAATCGATATTTGCGGACTCCTTTTTCCCATGTCATAATCGATATGTACGGACTCCTTTGTCCCATGTCATAATCGATATGTGCGGACTCCTTTGTCCCATGTCATAATCCATTATATGCGGACTCCTTTGTCCCATGTCATAATCGATATGTGCGGACTCCATTGTCCCATGTCATAATCGATATGTGCGGACTCATTTGTCCCATGTCATAATCGATATGTGCGGACTCCATTGTCCCATATCATAATCGATATGTGCGGACTCCTTTGTCCCATGTCATAATCGATATGTTCGGACTCCATTGTCCTATGTCATAATCGATATGTGAGGACTCCATTGTCCCGTGTCATAATCGATATGTGCGGACTCCTTTGTCCCGTGTCATAATCGATATGTGAGGACTCCATTGTCCCATGTCATAATCGATATGTGCGGACTCCTTTGTCCCACGTCATAATCGATATGTGCGGACTCAAATGTCACATGTCATAATCGATATGTGCGGACTCCTTTGTCCCATGTCATAATCGATATGTGCGGACTCATTTGTCCCATGTCATAATCGATATGTGCGGTCTCCTTTGTCCCATGTCATAATCGATATATGCGGACTCCTTTGTCCCATGTCATAATAGATATGTACGGAATCCATTATCCCATGTCATAATCGATATGTGCGGACTCCATTGTCCCATGTCATAATCGATATGTGCGGACTCTTTTGTCCCATGTCATAATCGATATGTGCGGACTCCTTTGTCCCATGTCATAATCGATATGTGCGGACTCCTTTGTCCCATGTCATAATCGATATGTGCGGACTCCTTTGTCCCATGTCATAATCGATATGTGCGGACTCCATTGTCCCATGTCATAATCGATATGTGCGGACTCTTTTGTCCCATGTCATAATCGATATGTGCGAACTCCTTTGTCCCATGTCATAATCGATATGTGTGGACTCAATTGTCACATGTCATAATCGATATGTGAGGACTCCTTTGTCCCATGTCATAATCGATATGTGCGGACTCATTTGTCCCATGTCATAATCAATATGTGCGGTCTCCTTTGTTCCATGTCATAATCGATATATGCGGACTACATTGTCCCGTGTCATAATCGATATGTGCGGACTCATTTATCCCATATCATAATCGATATGTGAGGACTCCTTTGTCCCATGTCATAATCGATATGTGCGGACTCAATTGTCATATGTCATAATCGATATTTGCGGACTCCTTTGTCCTATGTCATAATAGATATGTACGGACTCCATTATCCCATGTCATAATCGATATGTGCGGACTCCATTGTCCCATGTCATAATCGATATGTGCGGACTCTTTTGTCCCATGTCATAATCGATATGTGCGGACTCCTTTGTCTCATGTCATAATCGATATGTGCGGTCTCCTTTGTCCCATGTCATAATCGATATGTGCGGACTACATTGTCCCGTGTCATAATCGATATGTGCGGACTCATTTATCCCATATCATAATCGATATGTGAGGACTCCTTTGTCCCATGTCATAATCGATATGTGCTGACTCCATTGTCTCATGTCATAATCGATATGTGCAGACTCCATTGTCCCATGTCATAATAGATATGTGCGGACTCCATTGTCCCATGTCATAATCGATATATGCGGACTCCTTTATCCCATGTCATAATCGATATGTGCGGAATCCATTGTCCCATGTCATAATCGATATGTGCGGACTCCATTGTCCCATGTCATAATCGATATGTGCGGACTCCATTGTCCCATTTCATAATCGATATTTGCGGACTCCATTGTCCCATGTCATAATCGATATGTGCGGACTCCGTTGTCCCATGTCATAATCGATATGTGCGGACTCCTTTATCCCATGTCATAATCGATATGTGCGGACTCCATTGTCCCATGTCATAATCGATATGTGCGGACTCCTTTGTCCCATGTCATAATCGATATGTGCGGACTCCTTTGTCCCATGTCATAATCGATATGTGCGGACTCCATTGTCCCATGTCATAATCGATATGTGCGGACTCCTTTGTCCCATGTCATAATCGATATGTGCGGACTCCATTGTCCCATATCATAATCGATATATGCGGACTCCAATATCCCATATCATAATCGATATTTGCGGACTCCTTTTTCCCATGTCATAATCGATATGTACGGACTCCTTTGTCCCATGTCATAATCGATATGTGCGGACTCCTTTGTCCCATGTCATAATCCATTATATGCGGACTCCTTTGTCCCATGTCATAATCGATATGTGCGGACTCCATTGTCCCATGTCATAATCTATATGTGCGGACTCATTTGTCCCATTTCATAATCGATATGTGCGGACTCCATTGTCCCATATCATAATCGATATGTGCGGACTCCTTTGTCCCATGTCATAATCGATATGTTCGGACTCCATTGTCCTATGTCATAATCGATATGTGCGGACTCCTTTGTCCCATGTCATAATCGATATGTGCGGACTCCTTTGTCCCATGTCATAATCGATATGTGCGGACTCCTTTGTCCCATGTGATAATCGATATGTGCGGACTCAATTGTCACATGTCATAATATATATGTACGGACTCCATTATCCTATGTCATAATCGATATGTGCGGACTCCATTGTCCCATGTCATAATCGATATTTGCGGACTCTTTTGTCCCATGTCATAATCGATATGTGCGGACTCCATTGTCCCATGTCATAATCGATATGTGCGGACTCCGTTGTCCCATGTCATAATCGATATTTGCGGACTCCATTGTCCCATGTCATAATCGATATGTGCGGACTCCGTTGTCCCATGTCATAATCGATATGTACGGACTCCTTTGTCCCATGTCATAATCGATATGTGCGGACTCAATTGTCACATGTCATAATCGATATGTGAGGACTCCTTTGTCCCATGTCATAATCGATATGTGCGGACTCATTTGTCCCATGTCATAATCAATATGTGCGGTCTCCTTTGTCCCATGTCATAATCGATATATGCGGACTACATTGTCCCGTGTCATAATCGATATGTGCGGACTCATTTATCCCATATCATAATCGATATGTGCGGACTCATTTGTCCCATGTCATAATCGATATGTGCGGACTCCATTGTCCCATATCATAATCGATATATGCGGACTCCAATATCCCATATCATAATCGATATTTGCGGACTCCTTTTTCCCATGTCATAATCGATATGTACGGACTCCTTTGTCCCATGTCATAATCGATATGTGCGGACTCCTTTGTCCCATGTCATAATCCATTATATGCGGACTCCTTTGTCCCATGTCATAATCGATATGTTCGGACTCCTTTGTCCCATGTCATAATCGATATGTGCGGACTACTTTATCCCATGTCATAATCGATATGTGCGGACTCCTTTGTCCCATGTCATAATCGATATGTGCGGACTCCTTTGTCCCATGTCATAATCGATATGTGCGGACTCAATTGTCACATGTCATAATATATATGTACGGACTCCATTATCCCATGTCATAATCGATATGTGCGGACTCCATTGTCCCATGTTATAATCGATATGTGCGGACTCTTTTGTCCCATGTCATAATCGATATGTGCGAACTCCTTTGTCCCATGTCATAATCGATATGTGCGGACTCAATTGTCACATGTCATAATCGATATGTGAGGACTCCTTTGTCCCATGTCATAATCGATATGTGCGGACTCATTTGTCCCATGTCATAATAAATATGTGCGGTCTCCTTTGTCCCATGTCATAATCGATATATGCGGACTACATTGTCCCGTGTCATAATCGATATGTGCGGACTCATTTATCCCATATCATAATCGATATGTGCGGACTCATTTGTCCCATATCATAATCGATATGTGCGGACTCCATTGTCCCATATCATAATCGATATATGCGGACTCCAATATCCCATGTCATAATCGATATTTGCGGACTCCATTGTCCCGTGTCATAATCGATATGTGCGGACTCCTTTGTCCCATGTCATATTCGATATGTGCGGACTCCATTATCCCATATCATAATCGATATTTGCGGACTCCTTTTTCCCATGTCATAATCGATATGTACGGACTCCTTTGTCCCATGTCATAATCGATATGTGCGGACTCCTTTGTCCCATGTCATAATCCATTATATGCGGACTCCTTTGTCCCATGTCATAATCGATATGTGCGGACTCCATTGTCCCATGTCATAATCGATATGTGCGGACTCATTTGTCCCATGTCATAATCGATATGTGCGGACTCCATTGTCCCATATCATAATCGATATGTGCGGACTCCTTTGTCCCATGTCATAATCGATATGTTCGGACTCCATTGTCCTATGTCATAATCGATATGTGAGGACTCCATTGTCCCGTGTCATAATCGATATGTGCGGACTCCTTTGTCCCGTGTCATAATCGATATGTGAGGACTCCATTGTCCCATGTCATAATCGATATGTGCGGACTCCTTTGTCCCACGTCATAATCGATATGTGCGGACTCAAATGTCACATGTCATAATCGATATGTGCGGACTCCTTTGTCCCATGTCATAATCGATATGTGCGGACTCATTTGTCCCATGTCATAATCGATATGTGCGGTCTCCTTTGTCCCATGTCATAATCGATATATGCGGACTCCTTTGTCCCATGTCATAATAGATATGTACGGAATCCATTATCCCATGTCATAATCGATATGTGCGGACTCCATTGTCCCATGTCATAATCGATATGTGCGGACTCTTTTGTCCCATGTCATAATCGATATGTGCGGACTCCTTTGTCCCATGTCATAATCGATATGTGCGGACTCCTTTGTCCCATGTCATAATCGATATGTGCGGACTCCTTTGTCCCATGTCATAATCGATATGTGCGGACTCCATTGTCCCATGTCATAATCGATATGTGCGGACTCTTTTGTCCCATGTCATAATCGATATGTGCGAACTCCTTTGTCCCATGTCATAATCGATATGTGTGGACTCAATTGTCACATGTCATAATCGATATGTGAGGACTCCTTTGTCCCATGTCATAATCGATATGTGCGGACTCATTTGTCCCATGTCATAATCAATATGTGCGGTCTCCTTTGTTCCATGTCATAATCGATATATGCGGACTACATTGTCCCGTGTCATAATCGATATGTGCGGACTCATTTATCCCATATCATAATCGATATGTGAGGACTCCTTTGTCCCATGTCATAATCGATATGTGCGGACTCAATTGTCATATGTCATAATCGATATTTGCGGACTCCTTTGTCCTATGTCATAATAGATATGTACGGACTCCATTATCCCATGTCATAATCGATATGTGCGGACTCCATTGTCCCATGTCATAATCGATATGTGCGGACTCTTTTGTCCCATGTCATAATCGATATGTGCGGACTCCTTTGTCTCATGTCATAATCGATATGTGCGGTTTCCTTTGTCCCATGTCATAATCGATATGTGCGGACTACATTGTCCCGTGTCATAATCGATATGTGCGGACTCATTTATCCCATATCATAATCGATATGTGAGGACTCCTTTGTCCCATGTCATAATCGATATGTGCTGACTCCATTGTCTCATGTCATAATCGATATGTGCAGACTCCATTGTCCCATGTCATAATAGATATGTGCGGACTCCATTGTCCCATGTCATAATCGATATATGCGGACTCCTTTATCCCATGTCATAATCGATATGTGCGGAATCCATTGTCCCATGTCATAATCGATATGTGCGGACTCCATTGTCCCATGTCATAATCGATATGTGCGGACTCCATTGTCCCATTTCATAATCGATATTTGCGGACTCCATTGTCCCATGTCATAATCGATATGTGCGGACTCCGTTGTCCCATGTCATAATCGATATGTGCGGACTCCTTTATCCCATGTCATAATCGATATGTGCGGACTCCATTGTCCCATGTCATAATCGATATGTGCGGACTCCTTTGTCCCATGTCATAATCGATATGTGCGGACTCCTTTGTCCCATGTCATAATCGATATGTGCGGACTCCATTGTCCCATGTCATAATCGATATGTGCGGACTCCTTTGTCCCATGTCATAATCGATATGTGCGGACTCCATTGTCCCATATCATAATCGATATATGCGGACTCCAATATCCCATATCATAATCGATATTTGCGGACTCCTTTTTCCCATGTCATAATCGATATGTACGGACTCCTTTGTCCCATGTCATAATCGATATGTGCGGACTCCTTTGTCCCATGTCATAATCCATTATATGCGGACTCCTTTGTCCCATGTCATAATCGATATGTGCGGACTCCATTGTCCCATGTCATAATCTATATGTGCGGACTCATTTGTCCCATTTCATAATCGATATGTGCGGACTCCATTGTCCCATATCATAATCGATATGTGCGGACTCCTTTGTCCCATGTCATAATCGATATGTTCGGACTCCATTGTCCTATGTCATAATCGATATGTGCGGACTCCTTTGTCCCATGTCATAATCGATATGTGCGGACTCCTTTGTCCCATGTCATAATCGATATGTGCGGACTCCTTTGTCCCATGTGATAATCGATATGTGCGGACTCAATTGTCACATGTCATAATATATATGTACGGACTCCATTATCCTATGTCATAATCGATATGTGCGGACTCCATTGTCCCATGTCATAATCGATATTTGCGGACTCTTTTGTCCCATGTCATAATCGATATGTGCGGACTCCATTGTCCCATGTCATAATCGATATGTGCGGACTCCGTTGTCCCATGTCATAATCGATATTTGCGGACTCCATTGTCCCATGTCATAATCGATATGTGCGGACTCCGTTGTCCCATGTCATAATCGATATGTACGGACTCCTTTGTCCCATGTCATAATCGATATGTGCGGACTCAATTGTCACATGTCATAATCGATATGTGAGGACTCCTTTGTCCCATGTCATAATCGATATGTGCGGACTCATTTGTCCCATGTCATAATCAATATGTGCGGTCTCCTTTGTCCCATGTCATAATCGATATATGCGGACTACATTGTCCCGTGTCATAATCGATATGTGCGGACTCATTTATCCCATATCATAATCGATATGTGCGGACTCATTTGTCCCATGTCATAATCGATATGTGCGGACTCCATTGTCCCATATCATAATCGATATATGCGGACTCCAATATCCCATATCATAATCGATATTTGCGGACTCCTTTTTCCCATGTCATAATCGATATGTACGGACTCCTTTGTCCCATGTCATAATCGATATGTGCGGACTCCTTTGTCCCATGTCATAATCCATTATATGCGGACTCCTTTGTCCCATGTCATAATCGATATGTTCGGACTCCATTGTCCTATGTCATAATCGATATGTGCGGACTCCATTGTCCCGTGTCATAATCGATATGTGCGGACTCCTTTGTCCCGTGTCATAATCGATATGTGAGGACTCCATTGTCCCATGTCATAATCGATATGTGCGGACTCCTTTGTCCCACGTCATAATCGATATGTGCGGACTCAAATGTCACATGTCATAATCGATATGTGCGGACTCCTTTGTCCCATGTCATAATCGATATGTGCGGACTCATTTGTCCCATGTCATAATCGATATGTGCGGTCTCCTTTGTCCCATGTCATAATCGATATATGCGGACCACTTTGTCCCATGTCATAATAGATATGTGCGGACTCCATTGTCCCATATCATAATCGATATGTGCGGACTCCTTTGTCCCATGTCATAATCGATATGTTCGGACTCCATTGTCCTATGTCATAATCGATATGTGAGGACTCCATTGTCCCGTGTCATAATCGATATGTGCGGACTCCTTTGTCCCGTGTCATAATCGATATGTGAGGACTCCATTGTCCCATGTCATAATCGATATGTGCGGACTCCTTTGTCCCACGTCATAATCGATATGTGCGGACTCAAATGTCACATGTCATAATCGATATGTGCGGACTCCTTTGTCCCATGTCATAATCGATATGTGCGGACTCATTTGTCCCATGTCATAATCGATATGTGCGGTCTCCTTTGTCCCATGTCATAATCGATATATGCGGACTCCTTTGTCCCATGTCATAATAGATATGTACGGAATCCATTATCCCATGTCATAATCGATATGTGCGGACTCCATTGTCCCATGTCATAATCGATATGTGCGGACTCTTTTGTCCCATGTCATAATCGATATGTGCGGACTCCTTTGTCCCATGTCATAATCGATATGTGCGGACTCAATTGTCACATGTCATAATCGATATGTGAGGACTCCTTTGTCCCATGTCATAATCGATATGTGCGGACTCATTTGTCCCATGTCATAATCAATATGTGCGGTCTCCTTTGTTCCATGTCATAATCGATATATGCGGACTACATTGTCCCGTGTCATAATCGATATGTGCGGACTCATTTATCCCATATCATAATCGATATGTGAGGACTCCTTTGTCCCATGTCATAATCGATATGTGCGGACTCAATTGTCATATGTCATAATCGATATTTGCGGACTCCTTTGTCCTATGTCATAATAGATATGTACGGACTCCATTATCCCATGTCATAATCGATATGTGCGGACTCCATTGTCCCATGTCATAATCGATATGTGCGGACTCTTTTGTCCCATGTCATAATCGATATGTGCGGACTCCTTTGTCTCATGTCATAATCGATATGTGCGGTCTCCTTTGTCCCATGTCATAATCGATATGTGCGGACTACATTGTCCCGTGTCATAATCGATATGTGCGGACTCATTTATCCCATATCATAATCGATATGTGAGGACTCCTTTGTCCCATGTCATAATCGATATGTGCGGACTCAATTGTCACATGTCATAATCGATATATGCGGACTCCTTTATCCCATGTCATAATCGATATGTGCGGAATCCATTGTCCCATGTCATAATCGATATGTGCGGACTCCATTGTCCCATGTCATAATCGATATGTGCGGACTCCATTGTCCCATTTCATAATCGATATTTGCGGACTCCATTGTCCCATGTCATAATCGATATGTGCGGACTCCGTTGTCCCATGTCATAATCGATATGTGCGGACTCCTTTATCCCATGTCATAATCGATATGTGCGGACTCCATTGTCCCATGTCATAATCGATATGTGCGGACTCCTTTGTCCCATGTCATAATCGATATGTGCGGACTCCTTTGTCCCATGTCATAATCGATATGTGCGGACTCCATTGTCCCATGTCATAATCGATATGTGCGGACTCCTTTGTCCCATGTCATAATCGATATGTGCGGACTCCATTGTCCCATATCATAATCGATATATGCGGACTCCTTTGTCCCATGTCATAATCGATATGTGCGGACTCCATTGTCCCATATCATAATCGATATATGCGGACTCCAATATCCCATATCATAATCGATATGTGCGGACTCATTTGTCCCATGTCATAATCGATATGTGCGGACTCCATTGTCCCATATCATAATCGATATATGCGGACTCCAATATCCCATATCATAATCGATATTTGCGGACTCCTTTTTCCCATGTCATAATCGATATGTACGGACTCCTTTGTCCCATGTCATAATCGATATGTGCGGACTCCTTTGTCCCATGTCACAATCGATATGTGCGGACTCATTTGTCCCATGTCATAATCAATATGTGCGGTCTCCTTTGTCCCATGTCATAATCGATATATGCGGACTACATTGTCCCGTGTCATAATCGATATGTGCGGACTCATTTATCCCATATCATAATCGATATGTGAGGACTCCTTTGTCCCATGTCATAATCGATATGTGCGGACTACATTGTCCCGTGTCATAATCGATATGTGCGGACTCATTTGTCCCATGTCATAATCGATATGTGCGGTCTCCTTTGTCCCATGTCATAATCGATATATGCGGACCACTTTGTCCCATGTCATAATAGATATGTGCGGACTCCATTGTCCCATATCATAATCGATATGTGCGGACTCCTTTGTCCCATGTCATAATCGATATGTTCGGACTCCATTGTCCTATGTCATAATCGATATGTGAGGACTCCATTGTCCCGTGTCATAATCGATATGTGCGGACTCCTTTGTCCCGTGTCATAATCGATATGTGAGGACTCCATTGTCCCATGTCATAATCGATATGTGCGGACTCCTTTGTCCCACGTCATAATCGATATGTGCGGACTCAAATGTCACATGTCATAATCGATATGTGCGGACTCCTTTGTCCCATGTCATAATCGATATGTGCGGACTCATTTGTCCCATGTCATAATCGATATGTGCGGTCTCCTTTGTCCCATGTCATAATCGATATATGCGGTCTCCTTTGTCCCATGTCATAATAGATATGTACGGAATCCATTATCCCATGTCATAATCGATATGTGCGGACTCCATTGTCCCATGTCATAATCGATATGTGCGGACTCTTTTGTCCCATGTCATAATCGATATGTGCGGACTCCTTTGTCCCATGTCATAATCGATATGTGCGGACTCCTTTGTCCCATGTCATAATCGATATGTGCGGACTCCTTTGTCCCATGTCATAATCGATATGTGCGGACTCCATTGTCCCATGTCATAATCGATATGTGCGGACTCTTTTGTCCCATGTCATAATCGATATGTGCGAACTCCTTTGTCCCATGTCATAATCGATATGTGCGGACTCAATTGTCACATGTCATAATCGATATGTGAGGACTCCTTTGTCCCATGTCATAATCGATATGTGCGGACTCATTTGTCCCATGTCATAATCAATATGTGCGGTCTCCTTTGTTCCATGTCATAATCGATATATGCGGACTACATTGTCCCGTGTCATAATCGATATGTGCGGACTCATTTATCCCATATCATAATCGATATGTGAGGACTCCTTTGTCCCATGTCATAATCGATATGTGCGGACTCAATTGTCATATGTCATAATCGATATTTGCGGACTCCTTTGTCCTATGTCATAATAGATATGTACGGACTCCATTATCCCATGTCATAATCGATATGTGCGGACTCCATTGTCCCATGTCATAATCGATATGTGCGGACTCTTTTGTCCCATGTCATAATCGATATGTGCGGACTCCTTTGTCTCATGTCATAATCGATATGTGCGGTCTCCTTTGTCCCATGTCATAATCGATATGTGCGGACTACATTGTCCCGTGTCATAATCGATATGTGCGGACTCATTTATCCCATATCATAATCGATATGTGAGGACTCCTTTGTCCCATGTCATAATCGATATGTGCGGACTCAATTGTCACATGTCATAATCGATATATGCGGACTCCTTTATCCCATGTCATAATCGATATGTGCGGAATCCATTGTCCCATGTCATAATCGATATGTGCGGACTCCATTGTCCCATGTCATAATCGATATGTGCGGACTCCATTGTCCCATTTCATAATCGATATTTGCGGACTCCATTGTCCCATGTCATAATCGATATGTGCGGACTCCGTTGTCCCATGTCATAATCGATATGTGCGGACTCCTTTATCCCATGTCATAATCGATATGTGCGGACTCCATTGTCCCATGTCATAATCGATATGTGCGGACTCCTTTGTCCCATGTCATAATCGATATGTGCGGACTCCTTTGTCCCATGTCATAATCGATATGTGCGGACTCCATTGTCCCATGTCATAATCGATATGTGCGGACTCCTTTGTCCCATGTCATAATCGATATGTGCGGACTCCATTGTCCCATATCATAATCGATATATGCGGACTCCTTTGTCCCATGTCATAATCGATATGTGCGGACTCCATTGTCCCATATCATAATCGATATATGCGGACTCCAATATCCCATATCATAATCGATATGTGCGGACTCATTTGTCCCATGTCATAATCGATATGTGCGGACTCCATTGTCCCATATCATAATCGATATATGCGGACTCCAATATCCCATATCATAATCGATATTTGCGGACTCCTTTTTCCCATGTCATAATCGATATGTACGGACTCCTTTGTCCCATGTCATAATCGATATGTGCGGACTCCTTTGTCCCATGTCATAATCCATTATATGCGGACTCCTTTGTCCCATGTCATAATCGATATGTGAGGACTCCTTTGTCCCATGTCACAATCGATATGTGCGGACTCATTTGTCCCATGTCATAATCAATATGTGCGGTCTCCTTTGTCCCATGTCATAATCGATATATGCGGACTACATTGTCCCGTGTCATAATCGATATGTGCGGACTCATTTATCCCATATCATAATCGATATGTGAGGACTCCTTTGTCCCATGTCATAATCGATATGTGCGGACTCAATTGTCATATGTCATAATCGATATGTGCGGACTCCTTTGTCCCATGTCATAATAGATATGTACGGACTCCATTATCCCATGTCATAATCGATATGTGCAGACTCTTTTGTCCCATGTCATAATCGATATGTGCGGACTCCTTTGTCCCATGTCATAATCGATATGTGCGGACTCCATTGTCCCATGTCATAATCGATATGTGCGGACTCCGTTGTCCCATGTCATAATCGATATGTGCGGACTCCTTTATCCCATGTCATAATCGATATGTGCGGACTCCTTTGTCCCATGTCATAATCGATATGTGCGGACTCCTTTGTCCCATGTCATAATCGATATGTGCGGACTCAATTGTCACATGTCATAATATATATGTACGGACTCCATTATCCCATGTCATAATCGATATGTGCGGACTCCATTGTCCCATGTTATAATCGATATGTGCGGACTCTTTTGTCCCATGTCATAATCGATATGTGCGAACTCCTTTGTCCCATGTCATAATCGATATGTGCGGACTCAATTGTCACATGTCATAATCGATATGTGAGGACTCCTTTGTCCCATGTCATAATCGATATGTGCGGACTACATTGTCCCGTGTCATAATCGATATGTGCGGACTCATTTATCCCATATCATAATCGATATGTGAGGACTCCTTTGTCCCATGTCATAATCGATATGTGCGGACTACATTGTCCCGTGTCATAATCGATATGTGCGGACTCATTTGTCCCATGTCATAATCGATATGTGCGGTCTCCTTTGTCCCATGTCATAATCGATATATGCGGACCACTTTGTCCCATGTCATAATAGATATGTGCGGACTCCATTGTCCCATATCATAATCGATATGTGCGGACTCCTTTGTCCCATGTCATAATCGATATGTTCGGACTCCATTGTCCTATGTCATAATCGATATGTGAGGACTCCATTGTCCCGTGTCATAATCGATATGTGCGGACTCCTTTGTCCCGTGTCATAATCGATATGTGAGGACTCCATTGTCCCATGTCATAATCGATATGTGCGGACTCCTTTGTCCCACGTCATAATCGATATGTGCGGACTCAAATGTCACATGTCATAATCGATATGTGCGGACTCCTTTGTCCCATGTCATAATCGATATGTGCGGACTCATTTGTCCCATGTCATAATCGATATGTGCGGTCTCCTTTGTCCCATGTCATAATCGATATATGCGGACTCCTTTGTCCCATGTCATAATAGATATGTACGGAATCCATTATCCCATGTCATAATCGATATGTGCGGACTCCATTGTCCCATGTCATAATCGATATGTGCGGACTCTTTTGTCCCATGTCATAATCGATATGTGCGGACTCCTTTGTCCCATGTCATAATCGATATGTGCGGACTCCTTTGTCCCATGTCATAATCGATATGTGCGGACTCCTTTGTCCCATGTCATAATCGATATGTGCGGACTCCATTGTCCCATGTCATAATCGATATGTGCGGACTCTTTTGTCCCATGTCATAATCGATATGTGCGAACTCCTTTGTCCCATGTCATAATCGATATGTGCGGACTCAATTGTCACATGTCATAATCGATATGTGAGGACTCCTTTGTCCCATGTCATAATCGATATGTGCGGACTCATTTGTCCCATGTCATAATCAATATGTGCGGTCTCCTTTGTTCCATGTCATAATCGATATATGCGGACTACATTGTCCCGTGTCATAATCGATATGTGCGGACTCATTTATCCCATATCATAATCGATATGTGAGGACTCCTTTGTCCCATGTCATAATCGATATGTGCGGACTCAATTGTCATATGTCATAATCGATATTTGCGGACTCCTTTGTCCTATGTCATAATAGATATGTACGGACTCCATTATCCCATGTCATAATCGATATGTGCGGACTCCATTGTCCCATGTCATAATCGATATGTGCGGACTCTTTTGTCCCATGTCATAATCGATATGTGCGGACTCCTTTGTCTCATGTCATAATCGATATGTGCGGTCTCCTTTGTCCCATGTCATAATCGATATGTGCGGACTACATTGTCCCGTGTCATAATCGATATGTGCGGACTCATTTATCCCATATCATAATCGATATGTGAGGACTCCTTTGTCCCATGTCATAATCGATATGTGCGGACTCAATTGTCACATGTCATAATCGATATATGCGGACTCCTTTATCCCATGTCATAATCGATATGTGCGGAATCCATTGTCCCATGTCATAATCGATATGTGCGGACTCCATTGTCCCATGTCATAATCGATATGTGCGGACTCCATTGTCCCATTTCATAATCGATATTTGCGGACTCCATTGTCCCATGTCATAATCGATATGTGCGGACTCCGTTGTCCCATGTCATAATCGATATGTGCGGACTCCTTTATCCCATGTCATAATCGATATGTGCGGACTCCATTGTCCCATGTCATAATCGATATGTGCGGACTCCTTTGTCCCATGTCATAATCGATATGTGCGGACTCCTTTGTCCCATGTCATAATCGATATGTGCGGACTCCATTGTCCCATGTCATAATCGATATGTGCGGACTCCTTTGTCCCATGTCATAATCGATATGTGCGGACTCCATTGTCCCATATCATAATCGATATATGCGGACTCCTTTGTCCCATGTCATAATCGATATGTGCGGACTCCATTGTCCCATATCATAATCGATATATGCGGACTCCAATATCCCATATCATAATCGATATGTGCGGACTCATTTGTCCCATGTCATAATCGATATGTGCGGACTCCATTGTCCCATATCATAATCGATATATGCGGACTCCAATATCCCATATCATAATCGATATTTGCGGACTCCTTTTTCCCATGTCATAATCGATATGTACGGACTCCTTTGTCCCATGTCATAATCGATATGTGCGGACTCC
Organism: Osedax fenrisi; assembly: GCA_964019155.1. Taxonomy (NCBI): domain Eukaryota; kingdom Metazoa; phylum Annelida; class Polychaeta; order Sabellida; family Siboglinidae; genus Osedax; species Osedax fenrisi. The sequence continues at coordinate 16,010,164 of OZ025240.1, forward strand.
TTTGTCCCATGTCATAATCCATTATATGCGGACTCCTTTGTCCCATGTCATAATCGATATGTGAGGACTCCTTTGTCCCATGTCACAATCGATATGTGCGGACTCATTTGTCCCATGTCATAATCAATATGTGCGGTCTCCTTTGTCCCATGTCATAATCGATATATGCGGACTACATTGTCCCGTGTCATAATCGATATGTGCGGACTCATTTATCCCATATCATAATCGATATGTGAGGACTCCTTTGTCCCATGTCATAATCGATATGTGCGGACTCAATTGTCATATGTCATAATCGATATGTGCGGACTCCTTTGTCCCATGTCATAATAGATATGTACGGACTCCATTATCCCATGTCATAATCGATATGTGCAGACTCTTTTGTCCCATGTCATAATCGATATGTGCGGACTCCTTTGTCCCATGTCATAATCGATATGTGCGGACTCCATTGTCCCATGTCATAATCGATATGTGCGGACTCCGTTGTCCCATGTCATAATCGATATGTGCGGACTCCTTTATCCCATGTCATAATCGATATGTGCGGACTCCTTTGTCCCATGTCATAATCGATATGTGCGGACTCCTTTGTCCCATGTCATAATCGATATGTGCGGACTCAATTGTCACATGTCATAATATATATGTACGGACTCCATTATCCCATGTCATAATCGATATGTGCGGACTCCATTGTCCCATGTTATAATCGATATGTGCGGACTCTTTTGTCCCATGTCATAATCGATATGTGCGAACTCCTTTGTCCCATGTCATAATCGATATGTGCGGACTCAATTGTCACATGTCATAATCGATATGTGAGGACTCCTTTGTCCCATGTCATAATCGATATGTGCGGACTCATTTGTCCCATGTCATAATAAATATGTGCGGTCTCCTTTGTCCCATGTCATAATCGATATATGCGGACTACATTGTCCCGTGTCATAATCGATATGTGCGGACTCATTTATCCCATATCATAATCTATATGTGCGGACTCATTTGTCCCATATCATAATCGATATGTGCGGACTCCATTGTCCCATATCATAATCGATATATGCGGACTCCAATATCCCATGTCATAATCGATATTTGCGGACTCCATTGTCCCGTGTCATAATCGATATGTGCGGACTCCTTTGTCCCATGTCATATTCGATATGTGCGGACTCCATTATCCCATATCATAATCGATATTTGCGGACTCCTTTTTCCCATGTCATAATCGATATGTACGGACTCCTTTGTCCCATGTCATAATCGATATGTGCGGACTCCTTTGTCCCATGTCATAATCCATTATATGCGGACTCCTTTGTCCCATGTCATAATCGATATGTGCGGACTCCATTGTCCCATGTCATAATCGATATGTGCGGACTCATTTGTCCCATGTCATAATCGATATGTGCGGACTCCATTGTCCCATATCATAATCGATATGTGCGGACTCCTTTGTCCCATGTCATAATCGATATGTTCGGACTCCATTGTCCTATGTCATAATCGATATGTGAGGACTCCATTGTCCCGTGTCATAATCGATATGTGCGGACTCCTTTGTCCCGTGTCATAATCGATATGTGAGGACTCCATTGTCCCATGTCATAATCGATATGTGCGGACTCCTTTGTCCCACGTCATAATCGATATGTGCGGACTCAAATGTCACATGTCATAATCGATATGTGCGGACTCCTTTGTCCCATGTCATAATCGATATGTGCGGACTCATTTGTCCCATGTCATAATCGATATGTGCGGTCTCCTTTGTCCCATGTCATAATCGATATATGCGGACTCCTTTGTCCCATGTCATAATAGATATGTACGGAATCCATTATCCCATGTCATAATCGATATGTGCGGACTCCATTGTCCCATGTCATAATCGATATGTGCGGACTCTTTTGTCCCATGTCATAATCGATATGTGCGGACTCCTTTGTCCCATGTCATAATCGATATGTGCGGACTCCTTTGTCCCATGTCATAATCGATATGTGCGGACTCCTTTGTCCCATGTCATAATCGATATGTGCGGACTCCATTGTCCCATGTCATAATCGATATGTGCGGACTCTTTTGTCCCATGTCATAATCGATATGTGCGAACTCCTTTGTCCCATGTCATAATCGATATGTGCGGACTACATTGTCCCGTGTCATAATCGATATGTGCGGACTCATTTATCCCATATCATAATCGATATGTGAGGACTCCTTTGTCCCATGTCATAATCGATATGTGCTGACTCCATTGTCTCATGTCATAATCGATATGTGCAGACTCCATTGTCCCATGTCATAATAGATATGTGCGGACTCCATTGTCCCATGTCATAATCGATATATGCGGACTCCTTTATCCCATGTCATAATCGATATGTGCGGAATCCATTGTCCCATGTCATAATCGATATGTGCGGACTCCATTGTCCCATGTCATAATCGATATGTGCGGACTCCATTGTCCCATTTCATAATCGATATTTGCGGACTCCATTGTCCCATGTCATAATCGATATGTGCGGACTCCGTTGTCCCATGTCATAATCGATATGTGCGGACTCCTTTATCCCATGTCATAATCGATATGTGCGGACTCCATTGTCCCATGTCATAATCGATATGTGCGGACTCCTTTGTCCCATGTCATAATCGATATGTGCGGACTCCTTTGTCCCATGTCATAATCGATATGTGCGGACTCCATTGTCCCATGTCATAATCGATATGTGCGGACTCCTTTGTCCCATGTCATAATCGATATGTGCGGACTCCATTGTCCCATATCATAATCGATATATGCGGACTCCAATATCCCATATCATAATCGATATTTGCGGACTCCTTTTTCCCATGTCATAATCGATATGTACGGACTCCTTTGTCCCATGTCATAATCGATATGTGCGGACCCCTTTGTCCCATGTCATAATCCATTATATGCGGACTCCTTTGTCCCATGTCATAATCGATATGTGCGGACTCCATTGTCCCATGTCATAATCTATATGTGCGGACTCATTTGTCCCATTTCATAATCGATATGTGCGGACTCCATTGTCCCATATCATAATCGATATGTGCGGACTCCTTTGTCCCATGTCATAATCGATATGTTCGGACTCCATTGTCCTATGTCATAATCGATATGTGCGGACTCCTTTGTCCCATGTCATAATCGATATGTGCGGACTCCTTTGTCCCATGTCATAATCGATATGTGCGGACTCCTTTGTCCCATGTGATAATCGATATGTGCGGACTCAATTGTCACATGTCATAATATATATGTACGGACTCCATTATCCCATGTCATAATCGATATGTGCGGACTCCATTGTCCCATGTCATAATCGATATTTGCGGACTCTTTTGTCCCATGTCATAATCGATATGTGCGGACTCCATTGTCCCATGTCATAATCGATATGTGCGGACTCCGTTGTCCCATGTCATAATCGATATTTGCGGACTCCATTGTCCCATGTCATAATCGATATGTGCGGACTCCGTTGTCCCATGTCATAATCGATATGTACGGACTCCTTTGTCCCATGTCATAATCGATATGTGCGGACTCAATTGTCACATGTCATAATCGATATGTGAGGACTCCTTTGTCCCATGTCATAATCGATATGTGCGGACTCATTTGTCCCATGTCATAATCAATATGTGCGGTCTCCTTTGTCCCATGTCATAATCGATATATGCGGACTACATTGTCCCGTGTCATAATCGATATGTGCGGACTCATTTATCCCATATCATAATCGATATGTGCGGACTCATTTGTCCCATGTCATAATCGATATGTGCGGACTCCATTGTCCCATATCATAATCGATATATGCGGACTCCAATATCCCATATCATAATCGATATTTGCGGACTCCTTTTTCCCATGTCATAATCGATATGTACGGACTCCTTTGTCCCATGTCATAATCGATATGTGCGGACTCCTTTGTCCCATGTCATAATCCATTATATGCGGACTCCTTTGTCCCATGTCATAATCGATATGTTCGGACTCCATTGTCCTATGTCATAATCGATATGTGCGGACTCCATTGTCCCGTGTCATAATCGATATGTGCGGACTCCTTTGTCCCGTGTCATAATCGATATGTGAGGACTCCATTGTCCCATGTCATAATCGATATGTGCGGACTCCTTTGTCCCACGTCATAATCGATATGTGCGGACTCAAATGTCACATGTCATAATCGATATGTGCGGACTCCTTTGTCCCATGTCATAATCGATATGTGCGGACTCATTTGTCCCATGTCATAATCGATATGTGCGGTCTCCTTTGTCCCATGTCATAATCGATATATGCGGACCACTTTGTCCCATGTCATAATAGATATGTACGGACTCCATTATCCCATGTCATAATCGATATGTGCGGACTCCATTGTCCCATGTCATAATCGATATGTGCGGACTCTTTTGTCCCATGTCATAATCGATATGTGCGGACTCCTTTGTCCCATGTCATAATCGATATGTGCGGACTCCTTTGTCCCATGTCATAATCGATATGTGCGGACTCCTTTGTCCCATGTCATAATCGATATGTGCGGACTCCATTGTCCCATGTCATAATCGATATGTGCGGACTCTTTTGTCCCATGTCATAATCGATATGTGCGAACTCCTTTGTCCCATGTCATAATCGATATGTGCGGACTCAATTGTCACATGTCATAATCGATATGTGAGGACTCCTTTGTCCCATGTCATAATCGATATGTGCGGACTCATTTGTCCCATGTCATAATCAATATGTGCGGTCTCCTTTGTTCCATGTCATAATCGATATGTGCGGACTACATTGTCCCATGTCATAATAGATATGTACGGACTCCATTATCCCATGTCATAATTAATATGTGCGGACTCCATTGTCCCATGTCATAATCGATATGTGCGGACTCTTTTGTCCCATGTCATAATCGATATGTGCGGACTCCTTTGTCCCATGTCATAATCGATATGTGCGGACTCCTTTGTCCCATGTCATAATCGATATGTGCGGACTACATTGTCCCGTGTCATAATCGATATGTGCGGACTCATTTATCCCATATCATAATCGATATGTGAGGACTCCTTTGTCCCATGTCATAATCGATATGTGCAGACTCCATTGTCCCATGTCATAATAGATATGTGCGGACTCCAGTGTCCCATGTCATAATCGATATATGCGGACTCCTTTATCCCATGTCATAATCGATATGTGCGGAATCCATTGTCCCATGTCATAATCGATATGTGCGGACTCCATTGTCCCATGTCATAATCGATATGTGCGGACTCCATTGTCCCATGTCATAATCGATATTTGCGGACTCCATTATCCCATGTCATAATCGATATGTGCGGACTCCGTTGTCCCATGTCATAATCGATATGTGAGGACTCCATTGTCCCATGTCATAATCGATATGTGCGGACTCCTTTGTCCCACGTCATAATCGATATGTGCGGACTCAAATGTCACATGTCATAATCGATATGTGCGGACTCCTTTGTCCCATGTCATAATCGATATGTGCGGACTCATTTGTCCCATGTCATAATCGATATGTGCGGTCTCCTTTGTCCCATGTCATAATCGATATATGCGGACTCCTTTGTCCCATGTCATAATAGATATGTACGGACTCCATTATCCCATGTCATAATCGACATGTGCGGACTCCATTGTCCCATGTCATAATCGATATGTGCGGACTCTTTTGTCCCATGTCATAATCGATATGTGCGGACTCCTTTGTCCCATGTCATAATCGATATGTGCGGACTCCTTTGTCCCATGTCATAATAGATATGTGCGGACTCCTTTGTCCCATGTCATAATCGATATGTGCGGACTCCATTGTCCCATGTCATAATCGATATGTGCGGACTCTTTTGTCCCATGTCATAATCGATATGTGCGAACTCCTTTGTCCCATGTCATAATCGATATGTGCGGACTCAATTGTCACATGTCATAATCGATATGTGAGGACTCCTTTGTCCCATGTCATAATCGATATGTGCGGACTCATTTGTCCCATGTCATAATCAATATGTGCGGTCTCCTTTGTTCCATGTCATAATCGATATGTGCGGACTACATTGTCCCGTGTCATAATCGATATGTGCGGACTCATTTATCCCATATCATAATCGATATGTGAGGACTCCTTTGTCCCATGTCATAATCGATATATGCTGACTCCATTGTCCCATGTCATAATCGATATGTGCAGACTCCATTGTCCCATGTCATAATAGATATGTGCAGACTCCATTATCCCATGTCATAATCGATATATGCGGACTCCTTTATCCCATGTCATAATCGATATGTGCGGAATCCATTGTCCCATGTCATAATCGATATGTGCGGACTCCATTGTCCCATGTCATAATCGATATGTGCGGACTCCATTGTCCCATTTCATAATCGATATTTGCGGACTCCATTGTCCCATGTCATAATCGATATGTGCGGACTCCGTTGTCCCATGTCATAATCGATATTTGCGGACTCCTTTATCCCATATCATAATCGATATGTGCGGACTCCATTGTCCCATGTCATAATCGATATGTGCGGACTCCATTGTCCCATATCATAATCGATATATGCGGACTCCAATATCCCATATCATAATCGATATTTGCGGACTCCTTTTTCCCATGTCATAATCGATATGTACGGACTCCTTTGTCCCATGTCATAATCGATATGTGCGGACTCCTTTGTCCCATGTCATAATCCATTATATGCGGACTCCTTTGTCCCATGTCATAATCGATATGTGCGGACTCCATTGTCCCATGTCATAATCTATATGTGCGGACTCATTTGTCCCATGTCATAATCGATATGTGCGGACTCCATTGTCCCATATCATAATCGATATGTGCGGACTCCTTTGTCCCATGTCATAATCGATATGTGCGGACTCCTTTGTCCCATGTCATAATCGATATGTGCGGACTCCTTTGTCCCATGTCATAATCGATATATGCGGACTACATTGTCCCGTGTCATAATCGATATGTGCGGACTCATTTATCCCATATCATAATCTATATGTGCGGACTCATTTGTCCCATATCATAATCGATATGTGCGGACTCCATTGTCCCATATCATAATCGATATATGCGGACTCCAATATCCCATGTCATAATCGATATTTGCGGACTCCATTGTCCCGTGTCATAATCGATATGTGCGGACTCCTTTGTCCCATGTCATATTCGATATGTGCGGACTCCATTATCCCATATCATAATCGATATTTGCGGACTCCTTTTTCCCATGTCATAATCGATATGTACGGACTCCTTTGTCCCATGTCATAATCGATATGTGCGGACTCCTTTGTCCCATGTCATAATCCATTATATGCGGACTCCTTTGTCCCATGTCATAATCGATATGTGCGGACTCCATTGTCCCATGTCATAATCGATATGTGCGGACTCATTTGTCCCATGTCATAATCGATATGTGCGGACTCCATTGTCCCATATCATAATCGATATGTGCGGACTCCTTTGTCCCATGTCATAATCGATATGTTCGGACTCCATTGTCCTATGTCATAATCGATATGTGAGGACTCCATTGTCCCGTGTCATAATCGATATGTGCGGACTCCTTTGTCCCGTGTCATAATCGATATGTGAGGACTCCATTGTCCCATGTCATAATCGATATGTGCGGACTCACTTGTCCCACGTCATAATCGATATGTGCGGACTCAAATGTCACATGTCATAATCGATATGTGCGGACTCCTTTGTCCCATGTCATAATCGATATGTGCGGACTCATTTGTCCCATGTCATAATCGATATGTGCGGTCTCCTTTGTCCCATGTCATAATCGATATATGCGGACTCCTTTGTCCCATGTCATAATAGATATGTACGGAATCCATTATCCCATGTCATAATCGATATGTGCGGACTCCATTGTCCCATGTCATAATCGATATGTGCGGACTCTTTTGTCCCATGTCATAATCGATATGTGCGGACTCCTTTGTCCCATGTCATAATCGATATGTGCGGACTCCTTTGTCCCATGTCATAATCGATATGTGCGGACTCCTTTGTCCCATGTCATAATCGATATGTGCGGACTCCATTGTCCCATGTCATAATCGATATGTGCGGACTCTTTTGTCCCATGTCATAATCGATATGTGCGAACTCCTTTGTCCCATGTCATAATCGATATGTGTGGACTCAATTGTCACATGTCATAATCGATATGTGAGGACTCCTTTGTCCCATGTCATAATCGATATGTGCGGACTCATTTGTCCCATGTCATAATCAATATGTGCGGTCTCCTTTGTTCCATGTCATAATCGATATATGCGGACTACATTGTCCCGTGTCATAATCGATATGTGCGGACTCATTTATCCCATATCATAATCGATATGTGAGGACTCCTTTGTCCCATGTCATAATCGATATGTGCGGACTCAATTGTCATATGTCATAATCGATATTTGCGGACTCCTTTGTCCTATGTCATAATAGATATGTACGGACTCCATTATCCCATGTCATAATCGATATGTGCGGACTCCATTGTCCCATGTCATAATCGATATGTGCGGACTCTTTTGTCCCATGTCATAATCGATATGTGCGGACTCCTTTGTCTCATGTCATAATCGATATGTGCGGTCTCCTTTGTCCCATGTCATAATCGATATGTGCGGACTACATTGTCCCGTGTCATAATCGATATGTGCGGACTCATTTATCCCATATCATAATCGATATGTGAGGACTCCTTTGTCCCATGTCATAATCGATATGTGCTGACTCCATTGTCTCATGTCATAATCGATATGTGCAGACTCCATTGTCCCATGTCATAATAGATATGTGCGGACTCCATTGTCCCATGTCATAATCGATATATGCGGACTCCTTTATCCCATGTCATAATCGATATGTGCGGAATCCATTGTCCCATGTCATAATCGATATGTGCGGACTCCATTGTCCCATGTCATAATCGATATGTGCGGACTCCATTGTCCCATTTCATAATCGATATTTGCGGACTCCATTGTCCCATGTCATAATCGATATGTGCGGACTCCGTTGTCCCATGTCATAATCGATATGTGCGGACTCCTTTATCCCATGTCATAATCGATATGTGCGGACTCCATTGTCCCATGTCATAATCGATATGTGCGGACTCCTTTGTCCCATGTCATAATCGATATGTGCGGACTCCTTTGTCCCATGTCATAATCGATATGTGCGGACTCCATTGTCCCATGTCATAATCGATATGTGCGGACTCCTTTGTCCCATGTCATAATCGATATGTGCGGACTCCATTGTCCCATATCATAATCGATATATGCGGACTCCAATATCCCATATCATAATCGATATTTGCGGACTCCTTTTTCCCATGTCATAATCGATATGTACGGACTCCTTTGTCCCATGTCATAATCGATATGTGCGGACTCCTTTGTCCCATGTCATAATCCATTATATGCGGACTCCTTTGTCCCATGTCATAATCGATATGTGCGGACTCCATTGTCCCATGTCATAATCTATATGTGCGGACTCATTTGTCCCATTTCATAATCGATATGTGCGGACTCCATTGTCCCATATCATAATCGATATGTGCGGACTCCTTTGTCCCATGTCATAATCGATATGTTCGGACTCCATTGTCCTATGTCATAATCGATATGTGCGGACTCCTTTGTCCCATGTCATAATCGATATGTGCGGACTCCTTTGTCCCATGTCATAATCGATATGTGCGGACTCCTTTGTCCCATGTGATAATCGATATGTGCGGACTCAATTGTCACATGTCATAATATATATGTACGGACTCCATTATCCCATGTCATAATCGATATGTGCGGACTCCATTGTCCCATGTCATAATCGATATTTGCGGACTCTTTTGTCCCATGTCATAATCGATATGTGCGGACTCCATTGTCCCATGTCATAATCGATATGTGCGGACTCCGTTGTCCCATGTCATAATCGATATTTGCGGACTCCATTGTCCCATGTCATAATCGATATGTGCGGACTCCGTTGTCCCATGTCATAATCGATATGTACGGACTCCTTTGTCCCATGTCATAATCGATATGTGCGGACTCAATTGTCACATGTCATAATCGATATGTGAGGACTCCTTTGTCCCATGTCATAATCGATATGTGCGGACTCATTTGTCCCATGTCATAATCAATATGTGCGGTCTCCTTTGTCCCATGTCATAATCGATATATGCGGACTACATTGTCCCGTGTCATAATCGATATGTGCGGACTCATTTATCCCATATCATAATCGATATGTGCGGACTCATTTGTCCCATGTCATAATCGATATGTGCGGACTCCATTGTCCCATATCATAATCGATATATGCGGACTCCAATATCCCATATCATAATCGATATTTGCGGACTCCTTTTTCCCATGTCATAATCGATATGTACGGACTCCTTTGTCCCATGTCATAATCGATATGTGCGGACTCCTTTGTCCCATGTCATAATCCATTATATGCGGACTCCTTTGTCCCATGTCATAATCGATATGTTCGGACTCCATTGTCCTATGTCATAATCGATATGTGCGGACTCCATTGTCCCGTGTCATAATCGATATGTGCGGACTCCTTTGTCCCGTGTCATAATCGATATGTGAGGACTCCATTGTCCCATGTCATAATCGATATGTGCGGACTCCTTTGTCCCACGTCATAATCGATATGTGCGGACTCAAATGTCACATGTCATAATCGATATGTGCGGACTCCTTTGTCCCATGTCATAATCGATATGTGCGGACTCATTTGTCCCATGTCATAATCGATATGTGCGGTCTCCTTTGTCCCATGTCATAATCGATATATGCGGACCACTTTGTCCCATGTCATAATAGATATGTACGGACTCCATTATCCCATGTCATAATCGATATGTGCGGACTCCATTGTCCCATGTCATAATCGATATGTGCGGACTCTTTTGTCCCATGTCATAATCGATATGTGCGGACTCCTTTGTCCCATGTCAATATCGATATGTGCGGACTCCTTTGTCCCATGTCATAATCGATATGTGCGGACTCCTTTGTCCCATGTCATAATCGATATGTGCGGACTCCATTGTCCCATGTCATAATCGATATGTGCGGACTCTTTTGTCCCATGTCATAATCGATATGTGCGAACTCCTTTGTCCCATGTCATAATCGATATGTGCGGACTCAATTGTCACATGTCATAATCGATATGTGAGGACTCCTTTGTCCCATGTCATAATCGATATGTGCGGACTCATTTGTCCCATGTCATAATCAATATGTGCGGTCTCCTTTGTTCCATGTCATAATCGATATGTGCGGACTACATTGTCCCGTGTCATAATCGATATGTGCGGACTCATTTATCCCATATCATAATCGATATGTGAGGACTCCTTTGTCCCATGTCATAATCGATATATGCTGACTCCATTGTCCCATGTCATAATCGATATGTGCAGACTCCATTGTCCCATGTCATAATAGATATGTGCAGACTCCATTGTCCCATGTCATAATCGATATATGCGGACTCCTTTATCCCATGTCATAATCGATATGTGCGGAATCCATTGTCCCATGTCATAATCGATATGTGCGGACTCCATTGTCCCATGTCATAATCGATATGTGCGGACTCCATTGTCCCATTTCATAATCGATATTTGCGGACTCCATTGTCCCATGTCATAATCGATATGTGCGGACTCCGTTGTCCCATGTCATAATCGATATGTGCGGACTCCTTTATCCCATGTCATAATCGATATGTGCGGACTCCATTATCCCATGTCATAATCGATATGTGCGGACTCCTTTGTCCCATGTCATAATCGATATGTGCGGACTCCTTTGTCCCATGTCATAATCGATATGTGCGGACTCCATTGTCCCATGTCATAATCGATATGTGCGGACTCCTTTGTCCCATGTCATAATCGATATGTGCGGACTCCATTGTCCCATATCATAATCGATATATGCGGACTCCAATATTCCATATCATAATCGATATTTGCGGACTCCTTTGTCCCATGTCATAATCCATTATATGCGGACTCCTTTGTCCCATGTCATAATCGATATGTGCGGACTCCATTGTCCCATGTCATAATCGATATGTGCGGACTCCGTTGTCCCATGTCATAATAGATATGTACGGACTCCATTATCCCATGTCATAATTAATATGTGCGGACTCCATTGTCCCATGTCATAATCGATATGTGCGGACTCTTTTGTCCCATGTCATAATCGATATGTGCGGACTCCTTTGTCCCATGTCATAATCGATATGTGCGGACTCCTTTGTCCCATGTCATAATCGATATGTGCGGACTACATTGTCCCGTGTCATAATCGATATGTGCGGACTCATTTATCCCATATCATAATCGATATGTGAGGACTCCTTTGTCCCATGTCATAATCGATATGTGCAGACTCCATTGTCCCATGTCATAATAGATATGTGCGGACTCCAGTGTCCCATGTCATAATCGATATATGCGGACTCCTTTATCCCATGTCATAATCGATATGTGCGGAATCCATTGTCCCATGTCATAATCGATATGTGCGGACTCCATTGTCCCATGTCATAATCGATATGTGCGGACTCCATTGTCCCATGTCATAATCGATATTTGCGGACTCCATTATCCCATGTCATAATCGATATGTGCGGACTCCGTTGTCCCATGTCATAATCGATATGTGAGGACTCCATTGTCCCATGTCATAATCGATATGTGCGGACTCCTTTGTCCCACGTCATAATCGATATGTGCGGACTCAAATGTCACATGTCATAATCGATATGTGCGGACTCCTTTGTCCCATGTCATAATCGATATGTGCGGACTCATTTGTCCCATGTCATAATCGATATGTGCGGTCTCCTTTGTCCCATGTCATAATCGATATATGCGGACTCCTTTGTCCCATGTCATAATAGATATGTACGGACTCCATTATCCCATGTCATAATCGATATGTGCGGACTCCATTGTCCCATGTCATAATCGATATGTGCGGACTCTTTTGTCCCATGTCATAATCGATATGTGCGGACTCCTTTGTCCCATGTCATAATCGATATGTGCGGACTCCTTTGTCCCATGTCATAATAGATATGTGCGGACTCCTTTGTCCCATGTCATAATCGATATGTGCGGACTCCATTGTCCCATGTCATAATCGATATGTGCGGACTCTTTTGTCCCATGTCATAATCGATATGTGCGAACTCCTTTGTCCCATGTCATAATCGATATGTGCGGACTCAATTGTCACATGTCATAATCGATATGTGAGGACTCCTTTGTCCCATGTCATAATCGATATGTGCGGACTCATTTGTCCCATGTCATAATCAATATGTGCGGTCTCCTTTGTTCCATGTCATAATCGATATGTGCGGACTACATTGTCCCGTGTCATAATCGATATGTGCGGACTCATTTATCCCATATCATAATCGATATGTGAGGACTCCTTTGTCCCATGTCATAATCGATATATGCTGACTCCATTGTCCCATGTCATAATCGATATGTGCAGACTCCATTGTCCCATGTCATAATAGATATGTGCAGACTCCATTATCCCATGTCATAATCGATATATGCGGACTCCTTTATCCCATGTCATAATCGATATGTGCGGAATCCATTGTCCCATGTCATAATCGATATGTGCGGACTCCATTGTCCCATGTCATAATCGATATGTGCGGACTCCATTGTCCCATTTCATAATCGATATTTGCGGACTCCATTGTCCCATGTCATAATCGATATGTGCGGACTCCGTTGTCCCATGTCATAATCGATATTTGCGGACTCCTTTATCCCATATCATAATCGATATGTGCGGACTCCATTGTCCCATGTCATAATCGATATGTGCGGACTCCATTGTCCCATATCATAATCGATATATGCGGACTCCAATATCCCATATCATAATCGATATTTGCGGACTCCTTTTTCCCATGTCATAATCGATATGTACGGACTCCTTTGTCCCATGTCATAATCGATATGTGCGGACTCCTTTGTCCCATGTCATAATCCATTATATGCGGACTCCTTTGTCCCATGTCATAATCGATATGTGCGGACTCCATTGTCCCATGTCATAATCTATATGTGCGGACTCATTTGTCCCATGTCATAATCGATATGTGCGGACTCCATTGTCCCATATCATAATCGATATGTGCGGACTCCTTTGTCCCATGTCATAATCGATATGTGCGGACTCCTTTGTCCCATGTCATAATCGATATGTGCGGACTCCTTTGTCCCATGTCATAATCGATATGTGCGGACTCAATTGTCACATGTCATAATATATATGTACGGACTCCATTATCCCATGTCATAATCGATATGTGCGGACTCCATTGTCCCATGTCATAATCGATATTTGCGGACTCTTTTGTCCCATGTCATAATCGATATGTGCGAACTCCTTTGTCCCATGTCATAATCGATATGTGCGGACTCAATTGTCACATGTCATAATCGATATGTGAGGACTCCTTTGTCCCATGTCATAATCGATATGTGCGGACTCATTTGTCCCATGTCATAATCAATATGTGCGGTCTCCTTTGTCCCATGTCATAATCGATATATGCGGACTACATTGTCCCGTGTCATAATCGATATGTGCGGACTCATTTATCCCATATCATAATCGATATGTGAGGACTCCTTTGTTCCATGTCATAATCGATATGTGCGGACTACATTGTCCCGTGTCATAATCGATATGTGCGGACTCATTTATCCCATATCATAATCGATATGTGAGGACTCCTTTGTCCCATGTCATAATCGATATATGCTGACTCCATTGTCCCATGTCATAATCGATATGTGCAGACTCCATTGTCCCATGTCATAATAGATATGTGCAGACTCCATTGTCCCATGTCATAATCGATATATGCGGACTCCTTTATCCCATGTCATAATCGATATGTGCGGAATCCATTGTCCCATGTCATAATCGATATGTGCGGACTCCATTGTCCCATGTCATAATCGATATGTGCGGACTCCATTGTCCCATTTCATAATCGATATTTGCGGACTCCATTGTCCCATGTCATAATCGATATGTGCGGACTCCGTTGTCCCATGTCATAATCGATATGTGCGGACTCCTTTATCCCATGTCATAATCGATATGTGCGGACTCCATTATCCCATGTCATAATCGATATGTGCGGACTCCTTTGTCCCATGTCATAATCGATATGTGCGGACTCCTTTGTCCCATGTCATAATCGATATGTGCGGACTCCATTGTCCCATGTCATAATCGATATGTGCGGACTCCTTTGTCCCATGTCATAATCGATATGTGCGGACTCCATTGTCCCATATCATAATCGATATATGCGGACTCCAATATTCCATATCATAATCGATATTTGCGGACTCCTTTTTCCCATGTCATAATCGATATGTACGGACTCCTTTGTCCCATGTCATAATCGATATGTGCGGACTCCTTTGTCCCATGTCATAATCCATTATATGCGGACTCCTTTGTCCCATGTCATAATCGATATGTGCGGACTCCATTGTCCCATGTCATAATCTATATGTGCGGACTCATTTGTCCCATGTCATAATCGATATGTGCGGACTCCATTGTCCCATATCATAATCGATATGTGCGGACTCCTTTGTCCCATGTCATAATCGATATGTTCGGACTCCATTGTCCTATATCATAATCGATATGTGCGGACTCCTTTGTCCCATGTCATAATCGATATGTGCGGACTCCTTTGTCCCATGTCATAATCGATATGTGCGGACTCCTTTGTCCCATGTCATAATCGATATGTGCGGACTCAATTGTCACATGTCATAATATATATGTACGGACTCCATTATCCCATGTCATAATCGATATGTGCGGACTCCATTGTCCCATGTCATAATCGATATGTGCGGACTCCATTGTCCCATGTCATAATCGATATGTGCGGACTCCATTGTCCCATGTCATAATCGATATGTGCGGACTCCATTGTCCCATGTCATAATCGATATGTGCGGACTCCATTGTCCCATGTCATAATCGATATTTGCGGACTCTTTTGTCCCATGTCATAATCGATATGTGCGAACTCCTTTGTCCCATGTCATAATCGATATGTGCGGACTCAATTGTCACATGTCATAATCGATATGTGAGGACTCCTTTGTCCCATGTCATAATCGATATGTGCGGACTCATTTGTCCCATGTCATAATCAATATGTGCGGTCTCCTTTGTCCCATGTCATAATCGATATATGCGGACTACATTGTCCCGTGTCATAATCGATATGTGCGGACTCATTTATCCCATATCATAATCGATATGTGAGGACTCCTTTGTCCCATGTCATAATCGATATGTGCGGACTCCTTTGTCCCATGTCATAATCGATATGTGCGGACTCCGTTGTCCCATGTCATAATAGATATGTACGGACTCCATTATCCCATGTCATAATTAATATGTGCGGACTCCATTGTCCCATGTCATAATCGATATGTGCGGACTCTTTTGTCCCATGTCATAATCGATATGTGCGGACTCCTTTGTCCCATGTCATAATCGATATGTGCGGACTCCTTTGTCCCATGTCATAATCGATATGTGCGGACTACATTGTCCCGTGTCATAATCGATATGTGCGGACTCATTTATCCCATATCATAATCGATATGTGAGGACTCCTTTGTCCCATGTCATAATCGATATGTGCGGACTCCATTGTCCCATGTCATAATCGATATGTGCGGACTCCATTGTCCCATGTCATAATCGATATTTGCGGACTCCATTATCCCATGTCATAATCGATATGTGCGGACTCCGTTGTCCCATGTCATAATCGATATGTGAGGACTCCTTTGTCCCATGTCATAATCGATATGTGCGGACTCCATTGTCCCATGTCATAATCGATATGTGCGGACTCCATTGTCCCATGTCATAATCGATATTTGCGGACTCCATTATCCCATGTCATAATCGATATGTGCGGACTCCGTTGTCCCATGTCATAATCGATATGTGAGGACTCCATTGTCCCATGTCATAATCGATATGTGCGGACTCCTTTGTCCCACGTCATAATCGATATGTGCGGACTCAAATGTCACATGTCATAATCGATATGTGCGGACTCCTTTGTCCCATGTCATAATCGATATGTGCGGACTCATTTGTCCCATGTCATAATCGATATGTGCGGTCTCCTTTGTCCCATGTCATAATCGATATATGCGGACTCCTTTGTCCCATGTCATAATAGATATGTACGGACTCCATTATCCCATGTCATAATCGATATGTGCGGACTCCATTGTCCCATGTCATAATCGATATGTGCGGACTCTTTTGTCCCATGTCATAATCGATATGTGCGGACTCCTTTGTCCCATGTCATAATCGATATGTGCGGACTCCTTTGTCCCATGTCATAATAGATATGTGCGGACTCCTTTGTCCCATGTCATAATCGATATGTGCGGACTCCATTGTCCCATGTCATAATCGATATGTGCGGACTCTTTTGTCCCATGTCATAATCGATATGTGCGAACTCCTTTGTCCCATGTCATAATCGATATGTGCGGACTCAATTGTCACATGTCATAATCGATATGTGAGGACTCCTTTGTCCCATGTCATAATCGATATGTGCGGACTCATTTGTCCCATGTCATAATCAATATGTGCGGTCTCCTTTGTTCCATGTCATAATCGATATGTGCGGACTACATTGTCCCGTGTCATAATCGATATGTGCGGACTCATTTATCCCATATCATAATCGATATGTGAGGACTCCTTTGTCCCATGTCATAATCGATATATGCTGACTCCATTGTCCCATGTCATAATCGATATGTGCAGACTCCATTGTCCCATGTCATAATAGATATGTGCAGACTCCATTATCCCATGTCATAATCGATATATGCGGACTCCTTTATCCCATGTCATAATCGATATGTGCGGAATCCATTGTCCCATGTCATAATCGATATGTGCGGACTCCTGTGTCCCATGTCATAAGCGATATGTGCGGACTCCAATGTCCCATGTCATAATCGATATGTGCGGACTCCTTTGTCCCATGTCATAATCGATATGTGCGGACTCCTTTGTCCCATGTCATAATCGATATGTGCGGACTCCTTTGTCCCATGTCATAATCGATATATGCGGACTCCTTTGTCCCATGTCATAATAGATATGTGCAGACTCCATTGTCCCATGTCATAATCGATATGTGCGGACTCCATTGTCCCATGTCATAATCGATATGTGCGGACTCCATTGTCCCATTTCATAATCGATATTTGCGGACTCCATTGTCCCATGTCATAATCGATATGTGCGGACTCCATTGTCCCATATCATAATCGATATATGCGGACTCCTTTGTCCCATGTCATAATCGATATGTGCGGACTCCATTGTCCCATGTCATAATCTATATGTGCGGACTCATTTGTCCCATGTCATAATCGATATGTGCGGACTCCATTGTCCCATATCATAATCGATATGTGCGGACTCCTTTGTCCCATGTCATAATCGATATGTGCGGACTCCATTGTCCCATGTCATAATCGATATGTGCGGACTCCTTTGTCCCATGTCATAATCGATATGTGCGGACTCCATTGTCCCATATCATAATCGATATATGCGGACTCCAATATCCCATATCATAATCGATATTTGCGGACTCCTTTTTCCCATGTCATAATCGATATGTACGGACTCCTTTGTCCCATGTCATAATCGATATGTGCGGACTCCTTTGTCCCATGTCATAATCCATTATATGCGGACTCCTTTGTCCCATGTCATAATCGATATGTGCGGACTCCATTGTCCCATGTCATAATCTATATGTGCGGACTCTTTTGTCCCATGTCATAATCGATATGTGCGAACTCCTTTGTCCCATGTCATAATCGATATGTGCGGACTCAATTGTCACATGTCATAATCAATATGTGCGGTCTCCTTTGTTCCATGTCATAATCGATATGTGCGGACTACATTGTCCCGTGTCATAATCGATATGTGCGGACTCATTTATCCCATATCATAATCGATATGTGAGGACTCCTTTGTCCCATGTCATAATCGATATATGCTGACTCCATTGTCCCATGTCATAATCGATATGTGCAGACTCCATTGTCCCATGTCATAATAGATATGTGCAGACTCCATTATCCCATGTTATAAGCGATATGTGCGGACTCCAATGTCCCATGTCATAATCGATATGTGCGGACTCCTTTGTCCCATGTCATAATCGATATGTGCGGACTCCTTTGTCCCATGTCATAATCGATATGTGCGGACTCCTTTGTCCCATGTCATAATCGATATATGCGGACTCCTTTGTCCCATGTCATAATAGATATGTGCAGACTCCATTGTCCCATGTCATAATCGATATGTGCGGACTCCATTGTCCCATATCATAATCGATATATGCGGACTCCAATATCCCATATCATAATCGATATTTGCGGACTCCTTTTTCCCATGTCATAATCGATATGTACGGACTCCTTTGTCCCATGTCATAATCGATATGTGCGGACTCCTTTGTCCCATGTCATAATCCATTATATGCGGACTCCTTTGTCCCATGTCATAATCGATATGTGCGGACTCCATTGTCCCATGTCATAATCTATATGTGCGGACTCTTTTGTCCCATGTCATAATCGATATGTGCGAACTCCTTTGTCCCATGTCATAATCGATATGTGCGGACTCAATTGTCACATGTCATAATCGATATGTGAGGACTCCTTTGTCCCATATCATAATCGATATGTGCGGACTCATTTGTCCCATGTCATAATCAATATGTGCGGTCTCCTTTGTTCCATGTCATAATCGATATGTGCGGACTACATTGTCCCGTGTCATAATCGATATGTGCGGACTCATTTATCCCATATCATAATCGATATGTGAGGACTCCTTTGTCCCATGTCATAATCGATATATGCTGACTCCATTGTCCCATGTCATAATCGATATGTGCAGACTCCATTGTCCCATGTCATAATAGATATGTGCAGACTCCATTATCCCATGTCATAATCGATATATGCGGACTCCTTTATCCCATGTCATAATCGATATGTGCGGAATCCATTGTCCCATGTCATAATCGATATGTGCGGACTCCATTGTCCCATGTCATAATCGATATTTGCGGACTCCTTTTTCCCATGTCATAATCGATATGTACGGACTCCTTTGTCCCATGTCATAATCGATATGTGCGGACTCCTTTGTCCCATGTCATAATCCATTATATGCGGACTCCTTTGTCCCATGTCATAATCGATATGTGCGGACTCCATTGTCCCATGTCATAATCTATATGTGCGGACTCATTTGTCCCATGTCATAATCGATA
Source organism: Osedax fenrisi (assembly GCA_964019155.1). Classification (NCBI taxonomy): domain Eukaryota; kingdom Metazoa; phylum Annelida; class Polychaeta; order Sabellida; family Siboglinidae; genus Osedax; species Osedax fenrisi. Next base: position 16,030,816 of record OZ025240.1, read on the forward strand.
TGTGCGGACTCCATTGTCCCATATCATAATCGATATGTGCGGACTCCTTTGTCCCATGTCATAATCGATATGTGCGGACTCCTTTGTCCCATGTCATAATCGATATGTGCGGACTCCTTTGTCCCATGTCATAATCGATATGTGCGGACTCAATTGTCACATGTCATAATATATATGTACGGACTCCATTATCCCATGTCATAATCGATATGTGCGGACTCCATTGTCCCATGTCATAATCGATATTTGCGGACTCTTTTGTCCCATGTCATAATCGATATGTGCGAACTCCTTTGTCCCATGTCATAATCGATATGTGCGGACTCAATTGTCACATGTCATAATCGATATGTGAGGACTCCTTTATCCCATGTCATAATCGATATGTGCGGAATCCATTGTCCCATGTCATAATCGATATGTGCGGACTCCATTGTCCCATGTCATAATCGATATGTGCGGACTCCATTGTCCCATTTCATAATCGATATTTGCGGACTCCATTGTCCCATGTCATAATCGATATGTGCGGACTCCGTTGTCCCATGTCATAATCGATATTTGCGGACTCCTTTATCCCATATCATAATCGATATGTGCGGACTCCATTGTCCCATGTCATAATCGATATGTGCGGACTCCATTGTCCCATATCATAATCGATATATGCGGACTCCAATATCCCATATCATAATCGATATTTGCGGACTCCTTTTTCCCATGTCATAATCGATATGTACGGACTCCTTTGTCCCATGTCATAATCGATATGTGCGGACTCCTTTGTCCCATGTCATAATCCATTATATGCGGACTCCTTTGTCCCATGTCATAATCGATATGTGCGGACTCCATTGTCCCATGTCATAATCTATATGTGCGGACTCATTTGTCCCATGTCATAATCGATATGTGCGGACTCCATTGTCCCATATCATAATCGATATGTGCGGACTCCTTTGTCCCATGTCATAATCGATATGTGCGGACTCCTTTGTCCCATGTCATAATCGATATGTGCGGACTCCTTTGTCCCATGTCATAATCGATATGTGCGGACTCAATTGTCACATGTCATAATATATATGTACGGACTCCATTATCCCATGTCATAATCGATATGTGCGGACTCCATTGTCCCATGTCATAATCGATATTTGCGGACTCTTTTGTCCCATGTCATAATCGATATGTGCGAACTCCTTTGTCCCATGTCATAATCGATATGTGCGGACTCAATTGTCACATGTCATAATCGATATGTGAGGACTCCTTTGTCCCATGTCATAATCGATATGTGCGGACTCATTTGTCCCATGTCATAATCAATATGTGCGGTCTCCTTTGTCCCATGTCATAATCGATATATGCGGACTACATTGTCCCGTGTCATAATCGATATGTGCGGACTCATTTATCCCATATCATAATCGATATGTGAGGACTCCTTTGTTCCATGTCATAATCGATATGTGCGGACTACATTGTCCCGTGTCATAATCGATATGTGCGGACTCATTTATCCCATATCATAATCGATATGTGAGGACTCCTTTGTCCCATGTCATAATCGATATATGCTGACTCCATTGTCCCATGTCATAATCGATATGTGCAGACTCCATTGTCCCATGTCATAATAGATATGTGCAGACTCCATTGTCCCATGTCATAATCGATATATGCGGACTCCTTTATCCCATGTCATAATCGATATGTGCGGAATCCATTGTCCCATGTCATAATCGATATGTGCGGACTCCATTGTCCCATGTCATAATCGATATGTGCGGACTCCATTGTCCCATTTCATAATCGATATTTGCGGACTCCATTGTCCCATGTCATAATCGATATGTGCGGACTCCGTTGTCCCATGTCATAATCGATATGTGCGGACTCCTTTATCCCATGTCATAATCGATATGTGCGGACTCCATTATCCCATGTCATAATCGATATGTGCGGACTCCTTTGTCCCATGTCATAATCGATATGTGCGGACTCCTTTGTCCCATGTCATAATCGATATGTGCGGACTCCATTGTCCCATGTCATAATCGATATGTGCGGACTCCTTTGTCCCATGTCATAATCGATATGTGCGGACTCCATTGTCCCATATCATAATCGATATATGCGGACTCCAATATTCCATATCATAATCGATATTTGCGGACTCCTTTTTCCCATGTCATAATCGATATGTACGGACTCCTTTGTCCCATGTCATAATCGATATGTGCGGACTCCTTTGTCCCATGTCATAATCCATTATATGCGGACTCCTTTGTCCCATGTCATAATCGATATGTGCGGACTCCATTGTCCCATGTCATAATCTATATGTGCGGACTCATTTGTCCCATGTCATAATCGATATGTGCGGACTCCATTGTCCCATATCATAATCGATATGTGCGGACTCCTTTGTCCCATGTCATAATCGATATGTTCGGACTCCATTGTCCTATATCATAATCGATATGTGCGGACTCCTTTGTCCCATGTCATAATCGATATGTGCGGACTCCTTTGTCCCATGTCATAATCGATATGTGCGGACTCCTTTGTCCCATGTCATAATCGATATGTGCGGACTCAATTGTCACATGTCATAATATATATGTACGGACTCCATTATCCCATGTCATAATCGATATGTGCGGACTCCATTGTCCCATGTCATAATCGATATGTGCGGACTCCATTGTCCCATGTCATAATCGATATGTGCGGACTCCATTGTCCCATGTCATAATCGATATGTGCGGACTCCATTGTCCCATGTCATAATCGATATGTGCGGACTCCATTGTCCCATGTCATAATCGATATTTGCGGACTCTTTTGTCCCATGTCATAATCGATATGTGCGAACTCCTTTGTCCCATGTCATAATCGATATGTGCGGACTCAATTGTCACATGTCATAATCGATATGTGAGGACTCCTTTGTCCCATGTCATAATCGATATGTGCGGACTCATTTGTCCCATGTCATAATCAATATGTGCGGTCTCCTTTGTCCCATGTCATAATCGATATATGCGGACTACATTGTCCCGTGTCATAATCGATATGTGCGGACTCATTTATCCCATATCATAATCGATATGTGAGGACTCCTTTGTCCCATGTCATAATCGATATGTGCGGACTCCTTTGTCCCATGTCATAATCGATATGTGCGGACTCCGTTGTCCCATGTCATAATAGATATGTACGGACTCCATTATCCCATGTCATAATTAATATGTGCGGACTCCATTGTCCCATGTCATAATCGATATGTGCGGACTCTTTTGTCCCATGTCATAATCGATATGTGCGGACTCCTTTGTCCCATGTCATAATCGATATGTGCGGACTCCTTTGTCCCATGTCATAATCGATATGTGCGGACTACATTGTCCCGTGTCATAATCGATATGTGCGGACTCATTTATCCCATATCATAATCGATATGTGAGGACTCCTTTGTCCCATGTCATAATCGATATGTGCGGACTCCATTGTCCCATGTCATAATCGATATGTGCGGACTCCATTGTCCCATGTCATAATCGATATTTGCGGACTCCATTATCCCATGTCATAATCGATATGTGCGGACTCCGTTGTCCCATGTCATAATCGATATGTGAGGACTCCTTTGTCCCATGTCATAATCGATATGTGCGGACTCCATTGTCCCATGTCATAATCGATATGTGCGGACTCCATTGTCCCATGTCATAATCGATATTTGCGGACTCCATTATCCCATGTCATAATCGATATGTGCGGACTCCGTTGTCCCATGTCATAATCGATATGTGAGGACTCCATTGTCCCATGTCATAATCGATATGTGCGGACTCCTTTGTCCCACGTCATAATCGATATGTGCGGACTCAAATGTCACATGTCATAATCGATATGTGCGGACTCCTTTGTCCCATGTCATAATCGATATGTGCGGACTCATTTGTCCCATGTCATAATCGATATGTGCGGTCTCCTTTGTCCCATGTCATAATCGATATATGCGGACTCCTTTGTCCCATGTCATAATAGATATGTACGGACTCCATTATCCCATGTCATAATCGATATGTGCGGACTCCATTGTCCCATGTCATAATCGATATGTGCGGACTCTTTTGTCCCATGTCATAATCGATATGTGCGGACTCCTTTGTCCCATGTCATAATCGATATGTGCGGACTCCTTTGTCCCATGTCATAATAGATATGTGCGGACTCCTTTGTCCCATGTCATAATCGATATGTGCGGACTCCATTGTCCCATGTCATAATCGATATGTGCGGACTCTTTTGTCCCATGTCATAATCGATATGTGCGAACTCCTTTGTCCCATGTCATAATCGATATGTGCGGACTCAATTGTCACATGTCATAATCGATATGTGAGGACTCCTTTGTCCCATGTCATAATCGATATGTGCGGACTCATTTGTCCCATGTCATAATCAATATGTGCGGTCTCCTTTGTTCCATGTCATAATCGATATGTGCGGACTACATTGTCCCGTGTCATAATCGATATGTGCGGACTCATTTATCCCATATCATAATCGATATGTGAGGACTCCTTTGTCCCATGTCATAATCGATATATGCTGACTCCATTGTCCCATGTCATAATCGATATGTGCAGACTCCATTGTCCCATGTCATAATAGATATGTGCAGACTCCATTATCCCATGTCATAATCGATATATGCGGACTCCTTTATCCCATGTCATAATCGATATGTGCGGAATCCATTGTCCCATGTCATAATCGATATGTGCGGACTCCTGTGTCCCATGTCATAAGCGATATGTGCGGACTCCAATGTCCCATGTCATAATCGATATGTGCGGACTCCTTTGTCCCATGTCATAATCGATATGTGCGGACTCCTTTGTCCCATGTCATAATCGATATGTGCGGACTCCTTTGTCCCATGTCATAATCGATATATGCGGACTCCTTTGTCCCATGTCATAATAGATATGTGCAGACTCCATTGTCCCATGTCATAATCGATATGTGCGGACTCCATTGTCCCATGTCATAATCGATATGTGCGGACTCCATTGTCCCATTTCATAATCGATATTTGCGGACTCCATTGTCCCATGTCATAATCGATATGTGCGGACTCCATTGTCCCATATCATAATCGATATATGCGGACTCCTTTGTCCCATGTCATAATCGATATGTGCGGACTCCATTGTCCCATGTCATAATCTATATGTGCGGACTCATTTGTCCCATGTCATAATCGATATGTGCGGACTCCATTGTCCCATATCATAATCGATATGTGCGGACTCCTTTGTCCCATGTCATAATCGATATGTGCGGACTCCATTGTCCCATGTCATAATCGATATGTGCGGACTCCTTTGTCCCATGTCATAATCGATATGTGCGGACTCCATTGTCCCATATCATAATCGATATATGCGGACTCCAATATCCCATATCATAATCGATATTTGCGGACTCCTTTTTCCCATGTCATAATCGATATGTACGGACTCCTTTGTCCCATGTCATAATCGATATGTGCGGACTCCTTTGTCCCATGTCATAATCCATTATATGCGGACTCCTTTGTCCCATGTCATAATCGATATGTGCGGACTCCATTGTCCCATGTCATAATCTATATGTGCGGACTCTTTTGTCCCATGTCATAATCGATATGTGCGAACTCCTTTGTCCCATGTCATAATCGATATGTGCGGACTCAATTGTCACATGTCATAATCAATATGTGCGGTCTCCTTTGTTCCATGTCATAATCGATATGTGCGGACTACATTGTCCCGTGTCATAATCGATATGTGCGGACTCATTTATCCCATATCATAATCGATATGTGAGGACTCCTTTGTCCCATGTCATAATCGATATATGCTGACTCCATTGTCCCATGTCATAATCGATATGTGCAGACTCCATTGTCCCATGTCATAATAGATATGTGCAGACTCCATTATCCCATGTTATAAGCGATATGTGCGGACTCCAATGTCCCATGTCATAATCGATATGTGCGGACTCCTTTGTCCCATGTCATAATCGATATGTGCGGACTCCTTTGTCCCATGTCATAATCGATATGTGCGGACTCCTTTGTCCCATGTCATAATCGATATATGCGGACTCCTTTGTCCCATGTCATAATAGATATGTGCAGACTCCATTGTCCCATGTCATAATCGATATGTGCGGACTCCATTGTCCCATATCATAATCGATATATGCGGACTCCAATATCCCATATCATAATCGATATTTGCGGACTCCTTTTTCCCATGTCATAATCGATATGTACGGACTCCTTTGTCCCATGTCATAATCGATATGTGCGGACTCCTTTGTCCCATGTCATAATCCATTATATGCGGACTCCTTTGTCCCATGTCATAATCGATATGTGCGGACTCCATTGTCCCATGTCATAATCTATATGTGCGGACTCTTTTGTCCCATGTCATAATCGATATGTGCGAACTCCTTTGTCCCATGTCATAATCGATATGTGCGGACTCAATTGTCACATGTCATAATCGATATGTGAGGACTCCTTTGTCCCATATCATAATCGATATGTGCGGACTCATTTGTCCCATGTCATAATCAATATGTGCGGTCTCCTTTGTTCCATGTCATAATCGATATGTGCGGACTACATTGTCCCGTGTCATAATCGATATGTGCGGACTCATTTATCCCATATCATAATCGATATGTGAGGACTCCTTTGTCCCATGTCATAATCGATATATGCTGACTCCATTGTCCCATGTCATAATCGATATGTGCAGACTCCATTGTCCCATGTCATAATAGATATGTGCAGACTCCATTATCCCATGTCATAATCGATATATGCGGACTCCTTTATCCCATGTCATAATCGATATGTGCGGAATCCATTGTCCCATGTCATAATCGATATGTGCGGACTCCATTGTCCCATGTCATAATCGATATGTGCGGACTCCATTGTCCCATTTCATAATCGATATTTGCGGACTCCATTGTCCCATGTCATAATCGATATGTGCGGACTCCGTTGTCCCATGTCATAATCGATATTTGCGGACTCCTTTATCCCATGTCATAATCGATATGTGCGGACTCCATTGTCCCATGTCATAATCGATATGTGCGGACTCCTTTGTCCCATGTCATAATCGATATGTGCGGACTCCTTTGTCCCATGTCATAATCGATATGTGCGGACTCCATTGTCCCATGTCATAATCGATATGTGCGGACTCCTTTGTCCCATGTCATAATCGATATGTGCGGACTCCATTGTCCCATATCATAATCGATATATGCGGACTCCAATATCCCATATCATAATCGATATTTGCGGACTCCTTTTTCCCATGTCATAATCGATATGTACGGACTCCTTTGTCCCATGTCATAATCGATATGTGCGGACTCCTTTGTCCCATGTCATAATCCATTATATGCGGACTCCTTTGTCCCATGTCATAATCGATATGTGCGGACTCCATTGTCCCATGTCATAATCGATATGTGCGGACTCCTTTGTCCCATGTCATAATCCATTATATGCGGACTCCTTTGTCCCATGTCATAATCGATATGTGCGGACTCCATTGTCCCATGTCATAATCGATATGTGCGGACTCCATTGTCCCATGTCATAATCGATATGTGCGGACTCCGTTGTCCCATGTCATAATCGATATGTGAGGACTCCATTGTCCCATGTCATAATCGATATGTGCGGACTCCTTTGTCCCACGTCATAATCGATATGTGCGGACTCAAATGTCACATGTCATAATCGATATGTGCGGACTCCTTTGTCCCATGTCATAATCGATATGTGCGGACTCATTTGTCCCATGTCATAATCGATATGTGCGGTCTCCTTTGTCCCATGTCATAATCGATATATGCGGACTCCTTTGTCCCATGTCATAATAGATATGTACGGACTCCATTATCCCATGTCATAATCGATATGTGCGGACTCCATTGTCCCATGTCATAATCGATATGTGCGGACTCTTTTGTCCCATGTCATAATCGATATGTGCGGACTCCTTTGTCCCATGTCATAATCGATATATGCGGACTCCTTTGTCCCATGTCATAATAGATATGTGCGGACTCCTTTGTCCCATGTCATAATCGATATGTGCGGACTCCATTGTCCCATGTCATAATCGATATGTGCGGACTCTTTTGTCCCATGTCATAATCGATATGTGCGAACTCCTTTGTCCCATGTCATAATCGATATGTGCGGACTCAATTGTCACATGTCATAATCGATATGTGAGGACTCCTTTGTCCCATGTCATAATCGATATGTGCGGACTCATTTGTCCCATGTCATAATCAATATGTGCGGTCTCCTTTGTTCCATGTCATAATCGATATGTGCGGACTACATTGTCCCGTGTCATAATCGATATGTGCGGACTCATTTATCCCATATCATAATCGATATGTGAGGACTCCTTTGTCCCATGTCATAATCGATATATGCTGACTCCATTGTCCCATGTCATAATCGATATGTGCAGACTCCATTGTCCCATGTCATAATAGATATGTGCAGACTCCATTATCCCATGTCATAATCGATATATGCGGACTCCTTTATCCCATGTCATAATCGATATGTGCGGAATCCATTGTCCCATGTCATAATCGATATGTGCGGACTCCAATGTCCCATGTCATAATCGATATGTGCGGACTCCTTTGTCCCATGTCATAATCGATATGTGCGGACTCCTTTGTCCCATGTCATAATCGATATGTGCGGACTCCTTTGTCCCATGTCATAATCGATATATGCGGACTCCTTTGTCCCATGTCATAATAGATATGTGCAGACTCCATTGTCCCATGTCATAATCGATATGTGCGGACTCCATTGTCCCATGTCATAATCGATATGTGCGGACTCCATTGTCCCATTTCATAATCGATATTTGCGGACTCCATTGTCCCATGTCATAATCGATATGTGCGGACTCCATTGTCCCATATCATAATCGATATATGCGGACTCCTTTGTCCCATGTCATAATCGATATGTGCGGACTCCATTGTCCCATGTCATAATCTATATGTGCGGACTCATTTGTCCCATGTCATAATCGATATGTGCGGACTCCATTGTCCCATATCATAATCGATATGTGCGGACTCCTTTGTCCCATGTCATAATCGATATGTGCGGACTCCTTTGTCCCATGTCATAATCGATATGTGCGGACTCCTTTGTCCCATGTCATAATCGATATGTGCGGACTCCATTGTCCCATGTCATAATCGATATGTGCGGACTCCTTTGTCCCATGTCATAATCGATATGTGCGGACTCCATTGTCCCATATCATAATCGATATATGCGGACTCCAATATCCCATATCATAATCGATATTTGCGGACTCCTTTTTCCCATGTCATAATCGATATGTGCGGACTCCATTGTCCCATGTCATAATCGATATGTGCGGACTCCTTTGTCCCATGTCATAATCGATATGTGCGGACTCCTTTGTCCCATGTCATAATCGATATGTGCGGACTCCATTGTCCCATGTCATAATCGATATGTGCGGACTCCTTTGTCCCATGTCATAATCGATATGTGCGGACTCCATTGTCCCATATCATAATCGATATATGCGGACTCCAATATCCCATATCATAATCGATATTTGCGGACTCCTTTTTCCCATGTCATAATCGATATGTACGGACTCCTTTGTCCCATGTTATAATCGATATGTGCGGACTCCTTTGTCCCATGTCATAATCCATTATATGCGGACTCCTTTGTCCCATGTCATAATCGATATGTGCGGACTCCATTGTCCCATGTCATAATCTATATGTGCGGACTCATTTGTCCCATGTCATAATCGATATGTGCGGACTCCATTGTCCCATATCATAATCGATATGTGCGGACTCCTTTGTCCCATGTCATAATCGATATGTGCGGACTCCTTTGTCCCATGTCATAATCGATATGTGCGGACTCCTTTGTCCCATGTCATAATCGATATGTGCGGACTCAATTGTCACATGTCATAATATATATGTACGGACTCCATTATCCCATGTCATAATCGATATGTGCGGACTCCATTGTCCCATGTCATAATCGATATTTGCGGACTCTTTTGTCCCATGTCATAATCGATATGTGCGAACTCCTTTGTCCCATGTCATAATCGATATGTGAGGACTCAATTGTCACATGTCATAATCGATATGTGCGGACTCATTTGTCCCATGTCATAATCAATATGTGCGGTCTCCTTTGTCCCATGTCATAATCGATATATGCGGACTACATTGTCCCGTGTCATAATCGATATGTGCGGACTCATTTATCCCATATCATAATCGATATGTGAGGACTCCTTTGTTCCATGTCATAATCGATATGTGCGGACTACATTGTCCCGTGTCATAATCGATATGAGCGGACTCATTTATCCCATATCATAATCGATATGTGAGGACTCCTTTGTCCCATGTCATAATCGATATATGCTGACTCCATTGTCCCATGTCATAATCGATATGTGCAGACTCCATTGTCCCATGTCATAATAGATATGTGCAGACTCCATTGTCCCATGTCATAATCGATATATGCGGACTCCTTTATCCCATGTCATAATCGATATGTGCGGAATCCATTGTCCCATGTCATAATCGATATGTGCGGACTCCATTGTCCCATGTCATAATCGATATGTGCGGACTCCATTGTCCCATTTCATAATCGATATTTGCGGACTCCATTGTCCCATGTCATAATAGATATGTGCGGACTCCTTTATCCCATGTCATAATCGATATGTGCGGACTCCATTATCCCATGTCATAATCGATATGTGCGGACTCCTTTGTCCCATGTCATAATCGATATGTGCGGACTCCTTTGTCCCATGTCATAATCGATATATGCGGACTCCATTGTCCCATGTCATAATCGATATGTGCGGACTCCTTTGTCCCATGTCATAATCGATATGTGCGGACTCCATTGTCCCATATCATAATCGATATATGCGGACTCCAATATTCCATATCATAATCGATATTTGCGGACTCCTTTTTCCCATGTCATAATCGATATGTACGGACTCCTTTGTCCCATGTCATAATCGATATGTGCGGACTCCTTTGTCCCATGTCATAATCCATTATATGCGGACTCCTTTGTCCCATGTCATAATCGATATGTGCGGACTCCATTGTCCCATGTCATAATCTATATGTGCGGACTCATTTGTCCCATGTCATAATCGATATGTGCGGACTCCATTGTCCCATATCATAATCGATATGTGCGGACTCCTTTGTCCCATGTCATAATCGATATGTTCGGACTCCATTGTCCTATGTCATAATCGATATGTGCGGACTCCTTTGTCCCATGTCATAATCGATATGTGCGGACTCCTTTGTCCCATGTCATAATCGATATGTGCGGACTCCTTTGTCCCATGTCATAATCGATATGTGCGGACTCAATTGTCACATGTCATAATATATATGTACGGACTCCATTATCCCATGTCATAATCGATATGTGCGGACTCCATTGTCCCATGTCATAATCGATATGTGCGGACTCCATTGTCCCATGTCATAATCGATATGTGCGGACTCCATTGTCCCATGTCATAATCGATATGTGCGGACTCCATTGTCCCATGTCATAATCGATATGTGCGGACTCCATTGTTCCATGTCATAATCGATATTTGCGGACTCTTTTGTCCCATGTCATAATCGATATGTGCGAACTCCTTTGTCCCATGTCATAATCGATATGTGCGGACTCAATTGTCACATGTCATAATCGATATGTGAGGACTCCTTTGTCCCATGTCATAATCGATATGTGCGGACTCATTTGTCCCATGTCATAATCAATATGTGCGGTCTCCTTTGTCCCATGTCATAATCGATATATGCGGACTACATTGTCCCGTGTCATAATCGATATGTGCGGACTCATTTATCCCATATCATAATCGATATGTGAGGACTCCTTTGTCCCATGTCATAATCGATATGTGCGGACTCCTTTGTCCCATGTCATAATCGATATGTGCGGACTCCGTTGTCCCATGTCATAATAGATATGTACGGACTCCATTATCCCATGTCATAATTAATATGTGCGGACTCCATTGTCCCATGTCATAATCGATATGTGCGGACTCTTTTGTCCCATATCATAATCGATATGTGCGGACTCCTTTGTCCCATGTCATAATCGATATGTGCGGACTCCTTTGTCCCATGTCATAATCGATATGTGCGGACTACATTGTCCCGTGTCATAATCGATATGTGCGGACTCATTTATCCCATATCATAATCGATATGTGAGGACTCCTTTGTCCCATGTCATAATCGATATGTGCGGACTCCATTGTCCCATGTCATAATCGATATGTGCGGACTCCATTGTCCCATGTCATAATCGATATTTGCGGACTCCATTATCCCATGTCATAATCGATATGTGCGGACTCCGTTGTCCCATGTCATAATCGATATGTGAGGACTCCATTGTCCCATGTCATAATCGATATGTGCGGACTCCTTTGTCCCACGTCATAATCGATATGTGCGGACTCAAATGTCACATGTCATAATCGATATGTGCGGACTCCTTTGTCCCATGTCATAATCGATATGTGCGGACTCATTTGTCCCATGTCATAATCGATATGTGCGGTCTCCTTTGTCCCATGTCATAATCGATATATGCGGACTCCTTTGTCCCATGTCATAATAGATATGTACGGACTCCATTATCCCATGTCATAATCGATATGTGCGGACTCCATTGTCCCATGTCATAATCGATATGTGCGGACTCTTTTGTCCCATGTCATAATCGATATGTGCGGACTCCTTTGTCCCATGTCATAATCGATATGTGCGGACTCCTTTGTCCCATGTCATAATAGATATGTGCGGACTCCTTTGTCCCATGTCATAATCGATATGTGCGGACTCCATTGTCCCATGTCATAATCGATATGTGCGGACTCTTTTGTCCCATGTCATAATCGATATGTGCGAACTCCTTTGTCCCATGTCATAATCGATATGTGCGGACTCAATTGTCACATGTCATAATCGATATGTGAGGACTCCTTTGTCCCATGTCATAATCGATATGTGCGGACTCATTTGTCCCATGTCATAATCAATATGTGCGGTCTCCTTTGTTCCATGTCATAATCGATATGTGCGGACTACATTGTCCCGTGTCATAATCGATATGTGCGGACTCATTTATCCCATATCATAATCGATATGTGAGGACTCCTTTGTCCCATGTCATAATCGATATATGCTGACTCCATTGTCCCATGTCATAATCGATATGTGCAGACTCCATTGTCTCATGTCATAATAGATATGTGCAGACTCCATTATCCCATGTCATAATCGATATATGCGGACTCCTTTATCCCATGTCATAATCGATATGTGCGGAATCCATTGTCCCATGTCATAATCGATATGTGCGGACTCCTGTGTCCCATGTCATAAGCGATATGTGCGGACTCCAATGTCCCATGTCATAATCGATATGTGCGGACTCCTTTGTCCCATGTCATAATCGATATGTGCGGACTCCTTTGTCCCATGTCATAATCGATATGTGCGGACTCCTTTGTCCCATGTCATAATCGATATATGCGGACTCCTTTGTCCCATGTCATAATAGATATGTGCAGACTCCATTGTCCCATGTCATAATCGATATGTGCGGACTCCATTGTCCCATGTCATAATCGATATGTGCGGACTCCATTGTCCCATTTCATAATCGATATTTGCGGACTCCATTGTCCCATGTCATAATCGATATGTGCGGACTCCATTGTCCCATATCATAATCGATATATGCGGACTCCTTTGTCCCATGTCATAATCGATATGTGCGGACTCCATTGTCCCATGTCATAATCTATATGTGCGGACTCATTTGTCCCATGTCATAATCGATATGTGCGGACTCCATTGTCCCATATCATAATCGATATGTGCGGACTCCTTTGTCCCATGTCATAATCGATATGTGCGGACTCCTTTGTCCCATGTCATAATCGATATGTGCGGACTCCTTTGTCCCATGTCATAATCGATATGTGCGGACTCCATTGTCCCATGTCATAATCGATATGTGCGGACTCCTTTGTCCCATGTCATAATCGATATGTGCGGACTCCATTGTCCCATATCATAATCGATATATGCGGACTCCTTTGTCCCATGTCATAATCCATTATATGCGGACTCCTTTGTCCCATGTCATAATCGATATGTGCGGACTCCATTGTCCCATGTCATAATCTATATGTGCGGACTCATTTGTCCCATGTCATAATCGATATGTGCGGACTCCATTGTCCCATATCATAATCGATATGTGCGGACTCCTTTGTCCCATGTCATAATCGATATGTGCGGACTCCTTTGTCCCATGTCATAATCGATATGTGCAGACTCCTTTGTCCCATGTCATAATCGATATGTGCGGACTCAATTGTCACATGTCATAATATATATGTACGGACTCCATTATCCCATGTCATAATCGATATGTGCGGACTCCTTTGTCCCATGTCATAATCGATATGTGCGGACTCAATTGTCACATGTCATAATATATATGTACGGACTCCATTATCCCATGTCATAATCGATATGTGCGGACTCCATTGTCCCATGTCATAATCGATATGTGCGGACTCCATTGTCCCATGTCATAATCTATATGTGCGGACTCATTTGTCCCATGTCATAATCGATATGTGCGGACTCCATTGTCCCATATCATAATCGATATGTGCGGACTCCTTTGTCCCATGTCATAATCGATATGTGCGGACTCCTTTGTCCCATGTCATAATCGATATGTGCGGACTCTTTTGTCCCATGTCATAATCGATATGTGCGAACTCCTTTGTCCCATGTCATAATCGATATGTGAGGACTCAATTGTCACATGTCATAATCGATATGTGCGGACTCATTTGTCCCATGTCATAATCAATATGTGCGGTCTCCTTTGTCCCATGTCATAATCGATATATGCGGACTACATTGTCCCGTGTCATAATCGATATGTGCGGACTCATTTATCCCATATCATAATCGATATGTGAGGACTCCTTTGTTCCATGTCATAATCGATATGTGCGGACTACATTGTCCCGTGTCATAATCGATATGAGCGGACTCATTTATCCCATATCATAATCGATATGTGAGGACTCCTTTGTCCCATGTCATAATCGATATATGCTGACTCCATTGTCCCATGTCATAATCGATATGTGCAGACTCCATTGTCCCATGTCATAATAGATATGTGCAGACTCCATTGTCCCATGTCATAATCGATATATGCGGACTCCTTTATCCCATGTCATAATCGATATGTGCGGAATCCATTGTCCCATGTCATAATCGATATGTGCGGACTCCATTGTCCCATGTCATAATCGATATGTGCGGACTCCATTGTCCCATTTCATAATCGATATTTGCGGACTCCATTGTCCCATGTCATAATAGATATGTGCGGACTCCTTTATCCCATGTCATAATCGATATGTGCGGACTCCATTATCCCATGTCATAATCGATATGTGCGGACTCCTTTGTCCCATGTCATAATCGATATGTGCGGACTCCTTTGTCCCATGTCATAATCGATATATGCGGACTCCATTGTCCCATGTCATAATCGATATGTGCGGACTCCTTTGTCCCATGTCATAATCGATATGTGCGGACTCCATTGTCCCATATCATAATCGATATATGCGGACTCCAATATTCCATATCATAATCGATATTTGCGGACTCCTTTTTCCCATGTCATAATCGATATGTACGGACTCCTTTGTCCCATGTCATAATCGATATGTGCGGACTCCTTTGTCCCATGTCATAATCCATTATATGCGGACTCCTTTGTCCCATGTCATAATCGATATGTGCGGACTCCATTGTCCCATGTCATAATCTATATGTGCGGACTCATTTGTCCCATGTCATAATCGATATGTGCGGACTCCATTGTCCCATATCATAATCGATATGTGCGGACTCCTTTGTCCCATGTCATAATCGATATGTTCGGACTCCATTGTCCTATGTCATAATCGATATGTGCGGACTCCTTTGTCCCATGTCATAATCGATATGTGCGGACTCCTTTGTCCCATGTCATAATCGATATGTGCGGACTCCTTTGTCCCATGTCATAATCGATATGTGCGGACTCAATTGTCACATGTCATAATATATATGTACGGACTCCATTATCCCATGTCATAATCGATATGTGCGGACTCCATTGTCCCATGTCATAATCGATATGTGCGGACTCCATTGTCCCATGTCATAATCGATATGTGCGGACTCCATTGTCCCATGTCATAATCGATATGTGCGGACTCCATTGTCCCATGTCATAATCGATATGTGCGGACTCCATTGTTCCATGTCATAATCGATATTTGCGGACTCTTTTGTCCCATGTCATAATCGATATGTGCGAACTCCTTTGTCCCATGTCATAATCGATATGTGCGGACTCAATTGTCACATGTCATAATCGATATGTGAGGACTCCTTTGTCCCATGTCATAATCGATATGTGCGGACTCATTTGTCCCATGTCATAATCAATATGTGCGGTCTCCTTTGTCCCATGTCATAATCGATATATGCGGACTACATTGTCCCGTGTCATAATCGATATGTGCGG
Source organism: Osedax fenrisi (assembly GCA_964019155.1). Classification (NCBI taxonomy): domain Eukaryota; kingdom Metazoa; phylum Annelida; class Polychaeta; order Sabellida; family Siboglinidae; genus Osedax; species Osedax fenrisi. Next base: position 16,047,668 of record OZ025240.1, read on the forward strand.
ACTCATTTATCCCATATCATAATCGATATGTGAGGACTCCTTTGTCCCATGTCATAATCGATATGTGCGGACTCCTTTGTCCCATGTCATAATCGATATGTGCGGACTCCGTTGTCCCATGTCATAATAGATATGTACGGACTCCATTATCCCATGTCATAATTAATATGTGCGGACTCCATTGTCCCATGTCATAATCGATATGTGCGGACTCTTTTGTCCCATATCATAATCGATATGTGCGGACTCCTTTGTCCCATGTCATAATCGATATGTGCGGACTCCTTTGTCCCATGTCATAATCGATATGTGCGGACTACATTGTCCCGTGTCATAATCGATATGTGCGGACTCATTTATCCCATATCATAATCGATATGTGAGGACTCCTTTGTCCCATGTCATAATCGATATGTGCGGACTCCATTGTCCCATGTCATAATCGATATGTGCGGACTCCATTGTCCCATGTCATAATCGATATTTGCGGACTCCATTATCCCATGTCATAATCGATATGTGCGGACTCCGTTGTCCCATGTCATAATCGATATGTGAGGACTCCATTGTCCCATGTCATAATCGATATGTGCGGACTCCTTTGTCCCACGTCATAATCGATATGTGCGGACTCAAATGTCACATGTCATAATCGATATGTGCGGACTCCTTTGTCCCATGTCATAATCGATATGTGCGGACTCATTTGTCCCATGTCATAATCGATATGTGCGGTCTCCTTTGTCCCATGTCATAATCGATATATGCGGACTCCTTTGTCCCATGTCATAATAGATATGTACGGACTCCATTATCCCATGTCATAATCGATATGTGCGGACTCCATTGTCCCATGTCATAATCGATATGTGCGGACTCTTTTGTCCCATGTCATAATCGATATGTGCGGACTCCTTTGTCCCATGTCATAATCGATATGTGCGGACTCCTTTGTCCCATGTCATAATAGATATGTGCGGACTCCTTTGTCCCATGTCATAATCGATATGTGCGGACTCCATTGTCCCATGTCATAATCGATATGTGCGGACTCTTTTGTCCCATGTCATAATCGATATGTGCGAACTCCTTTGTCCCATGTCATAATCGATATGTGCGGACTCAATTGTCACATGTCATAATCGATATGTGAGGACTCCTTTGTCCCATGTCATAATCGATATGTGCGGACTCATTTGTCCCATGTCATAATCAATATGTGCGGTCTCCTTTGTTCCATGTCATAATCGATATGTGCGGACTACATTGTCCCGTGTCATAATCGATATGTGCGGACTCATTTATCCCATATCATAATCGATATGTGAGGACTCCTTTGTCCCATGTCATAATCGATATATGCTGACTCCATTGTCCCATGTCATAATCGATATGTGCAGACTCCATTGTCTCATGTCATAATAGATATGTGCAGACTCCATTATCCCATGTCATAATCGATATATGCGGACTCCTTTATCCCATGTCATAATCGATATGTGCGGAATCCATTGTCCCATGTCATAATCGATATGTGCGGACTCCTGTGTCCCATGTCATAAGCGATATGTGCGGACTCCAATGTCCCATGTCATAATCGATATGTGCGGACTCCTTTGTCCCATGTCATAATCGATATGTGCGGACTCCTTTGTCCCATGTCATAATCGATATGTGCGGACTCCTTTGTCCCATGTCATAATCGATATATGCGGACTCCTTTGTCCCATGTCATAATAGATATGTGCAGACTCCATTGTCCCATGTCATAATCGATATGTGCGGACTCCATTGTCCCATGTCATAATCGATATGTGCGGACTCCATTGTCCCATTTCATAATCGATATTTGCGGACTCCATTGTCCCATGTCATAATCGATATGTGCGGACTCCATTGTCCCATATCATAATCGATATATGCGGACTCCTTTGTCCCATGTCATAATCGATATGTGCGGACTCCATTGTCCCATGTCATAATCTATATGTGCGGACTCATTTGTCCCATGTCATAATCGATATGTGCGGACTCCATTGTCCCATATCATAATCGATATGTGCGGACTCCTTTGTCCCATGTCATAATCGATATGTGCGGACTCCTTTGTCCCATGTCATAATCGATATGTGCGGACTCCTTTGTCCCATGTCATAATCGATATGTGCGGACTCCATTGTCCCATGTCATAATCGATATGTGCGGACTCCTTTGTCCCATGTCATAATCGATATGTGCGGACTCCATTGTCCCATATCATAATCGATATATGCGGACTCCTTTGTCCCATGTCATAATCCATTATATGCGGACTCCTTTGTCCCATGTCATAATCGATATGTGCGGACTCCATTGTCCCATGTCATAATCTATATGTGCGGACTCATTTGTCCCATGTCATAATCGATATGTGCGGACTCCATTGTCCCATATCATAATCGATATGTGCGGACTCCTTTGTCCCATGTCATAATCGATATGTGCGGACTCCTTTGTCCCATGTCATAATCGATATGTGCGGACTCCTTTGTCCCATGTCATAATCGATATGTGCGGACTCAATTGTCACATGTCATAATATATATGTACGGACTCCATTATCCCATGTCATAATCGATATGTGCGGACTCCTTTGTCCCATGTCATAATCGATATGTGCGGACTCAATTGTCACATGTCATAATATATATGTACGGACTCCATTATCCCATGTCATAATCGATATGTGCGGACTCCATTGTCCCATGTCATAATCGATATGTGCGGACTCCATTGTCCCATGTCATAATCGATATGTGCGGACTCCATTGTCCCATGTCATAATCGATATGTGCGGACTCCTTTGTCCCACGTCATAATCGATATGTGCGGACTCAAATGTCACATGTCATAATCGATATGTGCGGACTCCTTTGTCCCATGTCATAATCGATATGTGCGGACTCATTTGTCCCATGTCATAATCGATATGTGCGGTCTCCTTTGTCCCATGTCATAATCGATATATGCGGACTCCTTTGTCCCATGTCATAATAGATATGTACGGACTCCATTATCCCATGTCATAATCGATATGTGCGGACTCCATTGTCCCATGTCATAATCGATATGTGCGGACTCTTTTGTCCCATGTCATAATCGATATGTGCGGACTCCTTTGTCCCATGTCATAATCGATATGTGCGGACTCCTTTGTCCCATGTCATAATAGATATGTGCGGACTCCTTTGTCCCATGTCATAATCGATATGTGCGGACTCCATTGTCCCATGTCATAATCGATATGTGCGGACTCTTTTGTCCCATGTCATAATCGATATGTGCGAACTCCTTTGTCCCATGTCATAATCGATATGTGCGGACTCAATTGTCACATGTCATAATCGATATGTGAGGACTCCTTTGTCCCATGTCATAATCGATATGTGCGGACTCATTTGTCCCATGTCATAATCAATATGTGCGGTCTCCTTTGTTCACTGTCATAATCGATATGTGCGGACTACATTGTCCCGTGTCATAATCGATATGTGCGGACTCATTTATCCCATATCATAATCGATATGTGAGGACTCCTTTGTCCCATGTCATAATCGATATATGCTGACTCCATTGTCCCATGTCATAATCGATATGTGCAGACTCCATTGTCTCATGTCATAATAGATATGTGCAGACTCCATTATCCCATGTCATAATCGATATATGCGGACTCCTTTGTCCCATGTCATAATAGATATGTACGGACTCCATTATCCCATGTCATAATCGATATGTGCGGACTCCATTGTCCCATGTCATAATCGATATGTGCGGACTCTTTTGTCCCATGTCATAATCGATATGTGCGGACTCCTTTGTCCCATGTCATAATCGATATGTGCGGACTCCTTTGTCCCATGTCATAATAGATATGTGCGGACTCCTTTGTCCCATGTCATAATCGATATGTGCGGACTCCATTGTCCCATGTCATAATCGATATGTGCGGACTCTTTTGTCCCATGTCATAATCGATATGTGCGAACTCCTTTGTCCCATGTCATAATCGATATGTGCGGACTCAATTGTCACATGTCATAATCGATATGTGAGGACTCCTTTGTCCCATGTCATAATCGATATGTGCGGACTCATTTGTCCCATGTCATAATCAATATGTGCGGTCTCCTTTGTTCACTGTCATAATCGATATGTGCGGACTACATTGTCCCGTGTCATAATCGATATGTGCGGACTCATTTATCCCATATCATAATCGATATGTGAGGACTCCTTTGTCCCATGTCATAATCGATATATGCTGACTCCATTGTCCCATGTCATAATCGATATGTGCAGACTCCATTGTCTCATGTCATAATAGATATGTGCAGACTCCATTATCCCATGTCATAATCGATATATGCGGACTCCTTTATCCCATGTCATAATCGATATGTGCGGAATCCATTGTCCCATGTCATAATCGATATGTGCGGACTCCTGTGTCCCATGTCATAAGCGATATGTGCGGACTCCAATGTCCCATGTCATAATCGATATGTGCGGACTCCTTTGTCCCATGTCATAATCGATATGTGCGGACTCCTTTGTCCCATGTCATAATCGATATGTGCGGACTCCTTTGTCCCATGTCATAATCGATATATGCGGACTCCTTTGTCCCATGTCATAATAGATATGTGCAGACTCCATTGTCCCATGTCATAATCGATATGTGCGGACTCCATTGTCCCATGTCATAATCGATATGTGCGGACTCCATTGTCCCATTTCATAATCGATATTTGCGGACTCCTTTGTCCCATGTCATAATCGATATGTGCGGACTCCATTGTCCCATATCATAATCGATATATGCGGACTCCTTTGTCCCATGTCATAATCGATATGTGCGGACTCCATTGTCCCATGTCATAATCTATATGTGCGGACTCATTTGTCCCATGTCATAATCGATATGTGCGGACTCCATTGTCCCATATCATAATCGATATGTGCGGACTCCTTTGTCCCATGTCATAATCGATATGTGCGGACTCCTTTGTCCCATGTCATAATCGATATGTGCGGACTCCTTTGTCCCATGTCATAATCGATATGTGCGGACTCCATTGTCCCATGTCATAATCGATATGTGCGGACTCCTTTGTCCCATGTCATAATCGATATGTGCGGACTCCATTGTCCCATATCATAATCGATATATGCGGACTCCAATATCCCATATCATAATCGATATTTGCGGACTCCTTTTTCCCATGTCATAATCGATATGTACGGACTCCTTTGTCCCATGTCATAATCGATATGTGCGGACTCCTTTGTCCCATGTCATAATCCATTATATGCGGACTCCTTTGTCCCATGTCATAATCGATATGTGCGGACTCCATTGTCCCATGTCATAATCTATATGTGCGGACTCATTTGTCCCATGTCATAATCGATATGTGCGGACTCCATTGTCCCATATCATAATCGATATGTGCGGACTCCTTTGTCCCATGTCATAATCGATATGTGCGGACTCCTTTGTCCCATGTCATAATCGATATGTGCGGACTCCTTTGTCCCATGTCATAATCGATATGTGCGGACTCAATTGTCACATGTCATAATATATATGTACGGACTCCATTATCCCATGTCATAATCGATATGTGCGAACTCCTTTGTCCCATGTCATAATCGATATGTGCGGACTCAATTGTCACATGTCATAATCGATATGTGAGGACTCCTTTGTCCCATGTCATAATCGATATGTGCGGACTCATTTGTCCCATATCATAATCGATATGTGCGGACTCCTTTGTCCCATGTCATAATCGATATGTTCGGACTCCATTGTCCTATGTCATAATCGATATGTGCGGACTCCTTTGTCCCATGTCATAATCGATATGTGCGGACTCCTTTGTCCCATGTCATAATCGATATGTGCGGACTCCTTTGTCCCATGTCATAATCGATATGTGCGGACTCAATTGTCACATGTCATAATATATATGTACGGACTCCATTATCCCATGTCATAATCGATATGTGCGGACTCCATTGTCCCATGTCATAATCGATATGTGCGGACTCCATTGTCCCATGTCATAATCGATATGTGCGGACTCCATTGTCCCATGTCATAATCGATATGTGCGGACTCCATTGTCCCATGTCATAATCGATATGTGCGGACTCCATTGTTCCATGTCATAATCGATATTTGCGGACTCTTTTGTCCCATGTCATAATCGATATGTGCGAACTCCTTTGTCCCATGTCATAATCGATATGTGCGGACTCAATTGTCACATGTCATAATCGATATGTGAGGACTCCTTTGTCCCATGTCATAATCGATATGTGCGGACTCATTTGTCCCATGTCATAATCAATATGTGCGGTCTCCTTTGTCCCATGTCATAATCGATATATGCGGACTACATTGTCCCGTGTCATAATCGATATGTGCGGACTCATTTATCCCATATCATAATCGATATGTGAGGACTCCTTTGTCCCATGTCATAATCGATATGTGCGGACTCCTTTGTCCCATGTCATAATCGATATGTGCGGACTCCGTTGTCCCATGTCATAATAGATATGTACGGACTCCATTATCCCATGTCATAATTAATATGTGCGGACTCCATTGTCCCATGTCATAATCGATATGTGCGGACTCTTTTGTCCCATATCATAATCGATATGTGCGGACTCCTTTGTCCCATGTCATAATCGATATGTGCGGACTCCTTTGTCCCATGTCATAATCGATATGTGCGGACTACATTGTCCCGTGTCATAATCGATATGTGCGGACTCATTTATCCCATATCATAATCGATATGTGAGGACTCCTTTGTCCCATGTCATAATCGATATGTGCGGACTCCATTGTCCCATGTCATAATCGATATGTGCGGACTCCATTGTCCCATGTCATAATCGATATTTGCGGACTCCATTATCCCATGTCATAATCGATATGTGCGGACTCCGTTGTCCCATGTCATAATCGATATGTGAGGACTCCATTGTCCCATGTCATAATCGATATGTGCGGACTCCTTTGTCCCACGTCATAATCGATATGTGCGGACTCAAATGTCACATGTCATAATCGATATGTGCGGACTCCTTTGTCCCATGTCATAATCGATATGTGCGGACTCATTTGTCCCATGTCATAATCGATATGTGCGGTCTCCTTTGTCCCATGTCATAATCGATATATGCGGACTCCTTTGTCCCATGTCATAATAGATATGTACGGACTCCATTATCCCATGTCATAATCGATATGTGCGGACTCCATTGTCCCATGTCATAATCGATATGTGCGGACTCTTTTGTCCCATGTCATAATCGATATGTGCGGACTCCTTTGTCCCATGTCATAATCGATATGTGCGGACTCCTTTGTCCCATGTCATAATAGATATGTGCGGACTCCTTTGTCCCATGTCATAATCGATATGTGCGGACTCCATTGTCCCATGTCATAATCGATATGTGCGGACTCTTTTGTCCCATGTCATAATCGATATGTGCGAACTCCTTTGTCCCATGTCATAATCGATATGTGCGGACTCAATTGTCACATGTCATAATCGATATGTGAGGACTCCTTTGTCCCATGTCATAATCGATATGTGCGGACTCATTTGTCCCATGTCATAATCAATATGTGCGGTCTCCTTTGTTCCATGTCATAATCGATATGTGCGGACTACATTGTCCCGTGTCATAATCGATATGTGCGGACTCATTTATCCCATATCATAATCGATATGTGAGGACTCCTTTGTCCCATGTCATAATCGATATATGCTGACTCCATTGTCCCATGTCATAATCGATATGTGCAGACTCCATTGTCTCATGTCATAATAGATATGTGCAGACTCCATTATCCCATGTCATAATCGATATATGCGGACTCCTTTATCCCATGTCATAATCGATATGTGCGGAATCCATTGTCCCATGTCATAATCGATATGTGCGGACTCCTGTGTCCCATGTCATAAGCGATATGTGCGGACTCCAATGTCCCATGTCATAATCGATATGTGCGGACTCCTTTGTCCCATGTCATAATCGATATGTGCGGACTCCTTTGTCCCATGTCATAATCGATATGTGCGGACTCCTTTGTCCCATGTCATAATCGATATATGCGGACTCCTTTGTCCCATGTCATAATAGATATGTGCAGACTCCATTGTCCCATGTCATAATCGATATGTGCGGACTCCATTGTCCCATGTCATAATCGATATGTGCGGACTCCATTGTCCCATTTCATAATCGATATTTGCGGACTCCATTGTCCCATGTCATAATCGATATGTGCGGACTCCATTGTCCCATATCATAATCGATATATGCGGACTCCTTTGTCCCATGTCATAATCGATATGTGCGGACTCCATTGTCCCATGTCATAATCTATATGTGCGGACTCATTTGTCCCATGTCATAATCGATATGTGCGGACTCCATTGTCCCATATCATAATCGATATGTGCGGACTCCTTTGTCCCATGTCATAATCGATATGTGCGGACTCCTTTGTCCCATGTCATAATCGATATGTGCGGACTCCTTTGTCCCATGTCATAATCGATATGTGCGGACTCCATTGTCCCATGTCATAATCGATATGTGCGGACTCCTTTGTCCCATGTCATAATCGATATGTGCGGACTCCATTGTCCCATATCATAATCGATATATGCGGACTCCTTTGTCCCATGTCATAATCCATTATATGCGGACTCCTTTGTCCCATGTCATAATCGATATGTGCGGACTCCATTGTCCCATGTCATAATCTATATGTGCGGACTCATTTGTCCCATGTCATAATCGATATGTGCGGACTCCATTGTCCCATATCATAATCGATATGTGCGGACTCCTTTGTCCCATGTCATAATCGATATGTGCGGACTCCTTTGTCCCATGTCATAATCGATATGTGCGGACTCCTTTGTCCCATGTCATAATCGATATGTGCGGACTCAATTGTCACATGTCATAATATATATGTACGGACTCCATTATCCCATGTCATAATCGATATGTGCGGACTCCTTTGTCCCATGTCATAATCGATATGTGCGGACTCAATTGTCACATGTCATAATATATATGTACGGACTCCATTATCCCATGTCATAATCGATATGTGCGGACTCCATTGTCCCATGTCATAATCGATATGTGCGGACTCCATTGTCCCATGTCATAATCGATATGTGCGGACTCCATTGTCCCATGTCATAATCGATATGTGCGGACTCCTTTGTCCCACGTCATAATCGATATGTGCGGACTCAAATGTCACATGTCATAATCGATATGTGCGGACTCCTTTGTCCCATGTCATAATCGATATGTGCGGACTCATTTGTCCCATGTCATAATCGATATGTGCGGTCTCCTTTGTCCCATGTCATAATCGATATATGCGGACTCCTTTGTCCCATGTCATAATAGATATGTACGGACTCCATTATCCCATGTCATAATCGATATGTGCGGACTCCATTGTCCCATGTCATAATCGATATGTGCGGACTCTTTTGTCCCATGTCATAATCGATATGTGCGGACTCCTTTGTCCCATGTCATAATCGATATGTGCGGACTCCTTTGTCCCATGTCATAATAGATATGTGCGGACTCCTTTGTCCCATGTCATAATCGATATGTGCGGACTCCATTGTCCCATGTCATAATCGATATGTGCGGACTCTTTTGTCCCATGTCATAATCGATATGTGCGAACTCCTTTGTCCCATGTCATAATCGATATGTGCGGACTCAATTGTCACATGTCATAATCGATATGTGAGGACTCCTTTGTCCCATGTCATAATCGATATGTGCGGACTCATTTGTCCCATGTCATAATCAATATGTGCGGTCTCCTTTGTTCACTGTCATAATCGATATGTGCGGACTACATTGTCCCGTGTCATAATCGATATGTGCGGACTCATTTATCCCATATCATAATCGATATGTGAGGACTCCTTTGTCCCATGTCATAATCGATATATGCTGACTCCATTGTCCCATGTCATAATCGATATGTGCAGACTCCATTGTCTCATGTCATAATAGATATGTGCAGACTCCATTATCCCATGTCATAATCGATATATGCGGACTCCTTTGTCCCATGTCATAATAGATATGTACGGACTCCATTATCCCATGTCATAATCGATATGTGCGGACTCCATTGTCCCATGTCATAATCGATATGTGCGGACTCTTTTGTCCCATGTCATAATCGATATGTGCGGACTCCTTTGTCCCATGTCATAATCGATATGTGCGGACTCCTTTGTCCCATGTCATAATAGATATGTGCGGACTCCTTTGTCCCATGTCATAATCGATATGTGCGGACTCCATTGTCCCATGTCATAATCGATATGTGCGGACTCTTTTGTCCCATGTCATAATCGATATGTGCGAACTCCTTTGTCCCATGTCATAATCGATATGTGCGGACTCAATTGTCACATGTCATAATCGATATGTGAGGACTCCTTTGTCCCATGTCATAATCGATATGTGCGGACTCATTTGTCCCATGTCATAATCAATATGTGCGGTCTCCTTTGTTCACTGTCATAATCGATATGTGCGGACTACATTGTCCCGTGTCATAATCGATATGTGCGGACTCATTTATCCCATATCATAATCGATATGTGAGGACTCCTTTGTCCCATGTCATAATCGATATATGCTGACTCCATTGTCCCATGTCATAATCGATATGTGCAGACTCCATTGTCTCATGTCATAATAGATATGTGCAGACTCCATTATCCCATGTCATAATCGATATATGCGGACTCCTTTATCCCATGTCATAATCGATATGTGCGGAATCCATTGTCCCATGTCATAATCGATATGTGCGGACTCCTGTGTCCCATGTCATAAGCGATATGTGCGGACTCCAATGTCCCATGTCATAATCGATATGTGCGGACTCCTTTGTCCCATGTCATAATCGATATGTGCGGACTCCTTTGTCCCATGTCATAATCGATATGTGCGGACTCCTTTGTCCCATGTCATAATCGATATATGCGGACTCCTTTGTCCCATGTCATAATAGATATGTGCAGACTCCATTGTCCCATGTCATAATCGATATGTGCGGACTCCATTGTCCCATGTCATAATCGATATGTGCGGACTCCATTGTCCCATTTCATAATCGATATTTGCGGACTCCTTTGTCCCATGTCATAATCGATATGTGCGGACTCCATTGTCCCATATCATAATCGATATATGCGGACTCCTTTGTCCCATGTCATAATCGATATGTGCGGACTCCATTGTCCCATGTCATAATCTATATGTGCGGACTCATTTGTCCCATGTCATAATCGATATGTGCGGACTCCATTGTCCCATATCATAATCGATATGTGCGGACTCCTTTGTCCCATGTCATAATCGATATGTGCGGACTCCTTTGTCCCATGTCATAATCGATATGTGCGGACTCCTTTGTCCCATGTCATAATCGATATGTGCGGACTCCATTGTCCCATGTCATAATCGATATGTGCGGACTCCTTTGTCCCATGTCATAATCGATATGTGCGGACTCCATTGTCCCATATCATAATCGATATATGCGGACTCCAATATCCCATATCATAATCGATATTTGCGGACTCCTTTTTCCCATGTCATAATCGATATGTACGGACTCCTTTGTCCCATGTCATAATCGATATGTGCGGACTCCTTTGTCCCATGTCATAATCCATTATATGCGGACTCCTTTGTCCCATGTCATAATCGATATGTGCGGACTCCATTGTCCCATGTCATAATCTATATGTGCGGACTCATTTGTCCCATGTCATAATCGATATGTGCGGACTCCATTGTCCCATATCATAATCGATATGTGCGGACTCCTTTGTCCCATGTCATAATCGATATGTGCGGACTCCTTTGTCCCATGTCATAATCGATATGTGCGGACTCCTTTGTCCCATGTCATAATCGATATGTGCGGACTCAATTGTCACATGTCATAATATATATGTACGGACTCCATTATCCCATGTCATAATCGATATGTGCGAACTCCTTTGTCCCATGTCATAATCGATATGTGCGGACTCAATTGTCACATGTCATAATCGATATGTGAGGACTCCTTTGTCCCATGTCATAATCGATATGTGCGGACTCATTTGTCCCATGTCATAATCAATATGTGCGGTCTCCTTTGTCCCATGTCATAATCGATATGTGCGGACTCCATTGTCCCATATCATAATCGATATATGCGGACTCCTTTGTCCCATGTCATAATCGATATGTGCGGACTCCATTGTCCCATGTCATAATCTATATGTGCGGACTCATTTGTCCCATGTCATAATCGATATGTGCGGACTCCATTGTCCCATATCATAATCGATATGTGCGGACTCCTTTGTCCCATGTCATAATCGATATGTGCGGACTCCTTTGTCCCATGTCATAATCGATATGTGCGGACTCCTTTGTCCCATGTCATAATCGATATGTGCGGACTCCATTGTCCCATGTCATAATCGATATGTGCGGACTCCTTTGTCCCATGTCATAATCGATATGTGCGGACTCCATTGTCCCATATCATAATCGATATATGCGGACTCCTTTGTCCCATGTCATAATCCATTATATGCGGACTCCTTTGTCCCATGTCATAATCGATATGTGCGGACTCCATTGTCCCATGTCATAATCTATATGTGCGGACTCATTTGTCCCATGTCATAATCGATATGTGCGGACTCCATTGTCCCATATCATAATCGATATGTGCGGACTCCTTTGTCCCATGTCATAATCGATATGTGCGGACTCCTTTGTCCCATGTCATAATCGATATGTGCGGACTCCTTTGTCCCATGTCATAATCGATATGTGCGGACTCAATTGTCACATGTCATAATATATATGTACGGACTCCATTATCCCATGTCATAATCGATATGTGCGGACTCCTTTGTCCCATGTCATAATCGATATGTGCGGACTCAATTGTCACATGTCATAATATATATGTACGGACTCCATTATCCCATGTCATAATCGATATGTGCGGACTCCATTGTCCCATGTCATAATCGATATGTGCGGACTCCATTGTCCCATGTCATAATCGATATGTGCGGACTCCATTGTCCCATGTCATAATCGATATGTGCGGACTCCTTTGTCCCACGTCATAATCGATATGTGCGGACTCAAATGTCACATGTCATAATCGATATGTGCGGACTCCTTTGTCCCATGTCATAATCGATATGTGCGGACTCATTTGTCCCATGTCATAATCGATATGTGCGGTCTCCTTTGTCCCATGTCATAATCGATATATGCGGACTCCTTTGTCCCATGTCATAATAGATATGTACGGACTCCATTATCCCATGTCATAATCGATATGTGCGGACTCCATTGTCCCATGTCATAATCGATATGTGCGGACTCTTTTGTCCCATGTCATAATCGATATGTGCGGACTCCTTTGTCCCATGTCATAATCGATATGTGCGGACTCCTTTGTCCCATGTCATAATAGATATGTGCGGACTCCTTTGTCCCATGTCATAATCGATATGTGCGGACTCCATTGTCCCATGTCATAATCGATATGTGCGGACTCTTTTGTCCCATGTCATAATCGATATGTGCGAACTCCTTTGTCCCATGTCATAATCGATATGTGCGGACTCAATTGTCACATGTCATAATCGATATGTGAGGACTCCTTTGTCCCATGTCATAATCGATATGTGCGGACTCATTTGTCCCATGTCATAATCAATATGTGCGGTCTCCTTTGTTCACTGTCATAATCGATATGTGCGGACTACATTGTCCCGTGTCATAATCGATATGTGCGGACTCATTTATCCCATATCATAATCGATATGTGAGGACTCCTTTGTCCCATGTCATAATCGATATATGCTGACTCCATTGTCCCATGTCATAATCGATATGTGCAGACTCCATTGTCTCATGTCATAATAGATATGTGCAGACTCCATTATCCCATGTCATAATCGATATATGCGGACTCCTTTGTCCCATGTCATAATAGATATGTACGGACTCCATTATCCCATGTCATAATCGATATGTGCGGACTCCATTGTCCCATGTCATAATCGATATGTGCGGACTCTTTTGTCCCATGTCATAATCGATATGTGCGGACTCCTTTGTCCCATGTCATAATCGATATGTGCGGACTCCTTTGTCCCATGTCATAATAGATATGTGCGGACTCCTTTGTCCCATGTCATAATCGATATGTGCGGACTCCATTGTCCCATGTCATAATCGATATGTGCGGACTCTTTTGTCCCATGTCATAATCGATATGTGCGAACTCCTTTGTCCCATGTCATAATCGATATGTGCGGACTCAATTGTCACATGTCATAATCGATATGTGAGGACTCCTTTGTCCCATGTCATAATCGATATGTGCGGACTCATTTGTCCCATGTCATAATCAATATGTGCGGTCTCCTTTGTTCACTGTCATAATCGATATGTGCGGACTACATTGTCCCGTGTCATAATCGATATGTGCGGACTCATTTATCCCATATCATAATCGATATGTGAGGACTCCTTTGTCCCATGTCATAATCGATATATGCTGACTCCATTGTCCCATGTCATAATCGATATGTGCAGACTCCATTGTCTCATGTCATAATAGATATGTGCAGACTCCATTATCCCATGTCATAATCGATATATGCGGACTCCTTTATCCCATGTCATAATCGATATGTGCGGAATCCATTGTCCCATGTCATAATCGATATGTGCGGACTCCTGTGTCCCATGTCATAAGCGATATGTGCGGACTCCAATGTCCCATGTCATAATCGATATGTGCGGACTCCTTTGTCCCATGTCATAATCGATATGTGCGGACTCCTTTGTCCCATGTCATAATCGATATGTGCGGACTCCTTTGTCCCATGTCATAATCGATATATGCGGACTCCTTTGTCCCATGTCATAATAGATATGTGCAGACTCCATTGTCCCATGTCATAATCGATATGTGCGGACTCCATTGTCCCATGTCATAATCGATATGTGCGGACTCCATTGTCCCATTTCATAATCGATATTTGCGGACTCCTTTGTCCCATGTCATAATCGATATGTGCGGACTCCATTGTCCCATATCATAATCGATATATGCGGACTCCTTTGTCCCACGTCATAATCGATATGTGCGGACTCCATTGTCCCATGTCATAATCTATATGTGCGGACTCATTTGTCCCATGTCATAATCGATATGTGCGGACTCCATTGTCCCATATCATAATCGATATGTGCGGACTCCTTTGTCCCATGTCATAATCGATATGTGCGGACTCCTTTGTCCCATGTCATAATCGATATGTGCGGACTCCTTTGTCCCATGTCATAATCGATATGTGCGGACTCCATTGTCCCATGTCATAATCGATATGTGCGGACTCCTTTGTCCCATGTCATAATCGATATGTGCGGACTCCATTGTCCCATATCATAATCGATATATGCGGACTCCAATATCCCATATCATAATCGATATTTGCGGACTCCTTTTTCCCATGTCATAATCGATATGTACGGACTCCTTTGTCCCATGTCATAATCGATATGTGCGGACTCCTTTGTCCCATGTCATAATCCATTATATGCGGACTCCTTTGTCCCATGTCATAATCGATATGTGCGGACTCCATTGTCCCATGTCATAATCTATATGTGCGGACTCATTTGTCCCATGTCATAATCGATATGTGCGGACTCCATTGTCCCATATCATAATCGATATGTGCGGACTCCTTTGTCCCATGTCATAATCGATATGTGCGGACTCCTTTGTCCCATGTCATAATCGATATGTGCGGACTCCTTTGTCCCATGTCATAATCGATATGTGCGGACTCAATTGTCACATGTCATAATATATATGTACGGACTCCATTATCCCATGTCATAATCGATATGTGCGAACTCCTTTGTCCCATGTCATAATCGATATGTGCGGACTCAATTGTCACATGTCATAATCGATATGTGAGGACTCCTTTGTCCCATGTCATAATCGATATTTGCGGACTCATTTGTCCCATGTCATAATCAATATGTGCGGTCTCCTTTGTCCCATGTCATAATCGATATGTGCGGAATCCATTGTCCCATGTCATAATCGATATGTGCGGACTCCATTGTCCCATGTCATAATCGATATGTGCGGACTCCATTGTCCCATTTCATAATCGATATTTGCGGACTCCATTGTCCCATGTCATAATCGATATGTGCGGACTCCATTGTCCCATATCATAATCGATATTTGCGGACTCTTTTGTCCCATGTCATAATCGATATGTGCGAACTCCTTTGTCCCATGTCATAATCGATATGTGCGGACTCAATTGTCACATGTCATAATCGATATGTGAGGACTCCATTGTCCCATGTCATAATAGATATGTGCAGACTCCATTATCCCATGTCATAATCGATATATGCGGACTCCTTTATCCCATGTCATAATCGATATGTGCGGAATCCATTGTCCCATGTCATAATCAATATGTGCGGACTCCATTGTCCCATGTCATAATCGATATGTGCGGACTCCATTGTCCCATTTCATAATAGATATGTGCGGACTCCATTGTCCCATATCATAATCGATATTTGCGGACTCTTTTGTCCCATGTCATAATCGATATTTGCGGACTCTTTTGTCCCATGTCATAATCGATATGTGCGAACTCCTTTGTCCCATGTCATAATCGATATGTGCGGACTCCATTGTCCCATTTCATAATCGATATTTGCGGACTCCATTGTCCCATGTCATAATCGATATGTGCGGACTCCATTGTCCCATGTCATAATCGATATGTGCGGACTCCATTGTCCCATATCATAATCGATATATGCGGACTCCTTTGTCCCATGTCATAATCGATATGTGCGGACTCCATTGTCCCATGTCATAATCTATATGTGCGGACTCCTTTGTCCCATGTCATAATCGATATGTGCGGACTCCTTTGTCCCATGTCATAATCGATATGTGCGGACTCCTTTGTCCAATGTCATAATCGATATGTGCGGACTCAATTGTCACATGTCATAATATATATGTACGGACTCCATTATCCCATGTCATAATCGATATGTGCGGACTCCATTGTCCCATGTCATAATCGATATGTGCGGACTCTTTTGTCCCATGTCATAATAGATATGTACGGACTCCATTATCCCATGTCATAATCAATATGTGCGGTCTCCTTTGTCCCATGTCATAATCGATATATGCGGACTACATTGTCCCGTGTCATAATCGATATGTGCGGACTCATTTATCCCATATCATAATCGATATGTGAGGACTCCTTTGTCCCATGTCATAATCGATATGTGCGGACTCAATTGTCATATGTCATAATCGATATTTGCGGACTCCTTTGTCCCATGTCATAATAGATATGTACGGACTCCATTATCCCATGTCATAATTAATATGTGCGGACTCCATTGTCCCATGTCATAATCGATATGTGCGGACTCCATTGTCCCGTGTCATAATCGATATGTGCGGACTCATTTATCCCATATCATAATCGATATGTGAGGACTCCTTTGTCCCATGTCATAATCGATATGTGCTGACTCCATTGTCCCATGTCATAATCGATATGTGCAGACTCCATTGTCCCATATCATAATAGATATGTGCGGACTCCATTGTCCCATCTCATAATCGATATATGCGGACTCCTTTATCCCATGTCATAATCGATATGTGCGGAATCCATTGTCCCATGTCATAATCGATATGTGCGGACTCCATTGTCCCATGTCATAATCGATATGTGCGGACTCCATTGTCCCATGTCATAATCGATATTTGCGGACTCCATTGTCCCATGTCATAATCGATATGTGCGAACTCCTTTGTCCCATGTCATAATCGATATGTGCTGACTCCATTGTCCCATGTCATAATCGATATTTGCGGACTCCTTTTTCCCATGTCATAATCGATATGTACGGACTCCTTTGTCCCATGTCATAATCGATATGTGCGGACTCCTTTGTCCCATATCATAATCGATATGTGCGGACTCCATTGTCCCGTGTCATAATCGATATGTGCGGACTCATTTATCCCATATCATAATCGATATGTGAGGACTCCTTTGTCCCATGTCATAATCGATATGTGCTGACTCCATTGTCCCATGTCATAATCGATATGTGCAGACTCCATTGTCCCATGTCATAATAGATATGTGCGGACTCCATTGTCCCATCTCATAATCGATATGTGCGGAATCCATTGTCCCATGTCATAATCGATATGTGCGGACTCCATTGTCCCATGTCATAATCGATATGTGCGGACTCCATTGTCCCATGTCATAATCGATATTTGCGGACTCCATTGTCCCATGTCATAATCGATATGTGCGGACTCCGTTGTCCCATGTCATAATCGATATGTGCGGACTCCTTTATCCCATGTCATAATCGATATTTGCGGACTCCTTTTTCCCATGTCATAATCAATATGTGCGGACTCCTTTGTCCCATGTCATAATCGATATGTTCGGACTCCATTGTCCTATGTCATAATCGATATGTGCGGACTCCTTTGTCCCATGTCATAATCGATATGTGCGGACTCCTTTGTCCCATGTCATAATCGATATGTGCGGACTCCTTTGTCCCATGTCATAATCGATATGTGCGGACTCCATTGTCCCATGTCATAATCTATATGTGCGGACTCGTTTGTCCCATGTCATAATCGATATGTGCGGACTCCGTTGTCCCATGTCATAATCGATATGTGCGGACTCCTTTATCCCACATCATCATCGATATATGCGGACTCCTTTGTCCCATGTCATAATCGATATGTGCGGACTCAATTGTCACATGTCATAATATATATGTACGGACTCCATTATCCCATGTCATAATCGATATGTGCGGACTCCATTGTCCCATGTTATAATCGATATGTGCGGACTCTTTTGTCCCATGTCATAATCGATATGTGCGAACTCCTTTGTCCCATGTCATAATCGATATGTGCGGACTCAATTGTCACATGTCATAATCGATATGTGCGGTCTCCTTTGTCCCATGTCATAATCGACATATGCGGACTACATTGTCCCGTGTCATAATCGATATGTGCGGACTCATTTATCCCATATCATAATCGATATGTGCGGACTCATTTGTCCCATGTCATAATCGATATGTGCGGACTCCATTGTCCCATATCATAATCGATATGTGCGGACTCCTTTGTCCCATGTCATAATCGATATGTTCGGACTCCATTGTCCTATGTCATAATCGATATGTGAGGACTCCATTGTCCCGTGTCATAATCGATATGTGCGGACTCCTTTGTCCCGTGTCATAATCGATATGTGAGGACTCCATTGTCCCATGTCATAATCGATATGTGCGGACTCCTTTGTCCCACGTCATAATCGATATGTGCGGACTCAAATGTCACATGTCATAATCGATATGTGCGGACTCCTTTGTCCCATGTCATAATCGATATGTGCGGACTCATTTGTCCCATGTCATAATCGATATGTGCGGTCTCCTTTGTCCCATGTCATAATCGATATATGCGGACTCCTTTGTCCCATGTCATAATAGATATGTACGGACTCCATTATCCCATGTCATAATCGATATGTGCGGACTCCATTGTCCCATGTCATAATCGATATGTGCGGACTCTTTTGTCCCATGTCATAATCGATATGTGCGGACTCCTTTGTCCCATGTCATAATCGATATGTGCGGACTCCTTTGTCCCATGTCATAATCGATATGTGCGGACTCAATTGTCACATGTCATAATATATATGTACGGACTCCATTATCCCATGTCATAATCGATATGTGCGGACTCCATTGTCCCATGTTATAATCGATATGTGCGGACTCTTTTGTCCCATGTCATAATCGATATGTGCGAACTCCTTTGTCCCATGTCATAATCGATATGTGCGGACTCAATTGTCACATGTCATAATCGATATGTGAGGACTCCGTTGTCCCATGTCATAATCGATATGTGCGGACTCATTTGTCCCATGTCATAATCAATATGTGCGGTCTCCTTTGTCCCATGTCATAATCGATATATGCGGACTACATTGTCCCGTGTCATAATCGATATGTGCGGACTCATTTATCCCATATCATAATCGATATGTGCGGACTCATTTGTCCCATGTCATAATCGATATGTGCGGACTCCATTGTCCCATATCATAATCGATATATGCGGACTCCAATATCCCATATCATAATCGATATTTGCGGACTCCTTTTTCCCATGTCATAATCGATATGTACGGACTCCTTTGTCCCATGTCATAATCGATATGTGCGGACTCCTTTGTCCCATGTCATAATCCATTATATGCGGACTCCTTTGTCCCATGTCATAATCGATATGTGCGGACTCCATTGTCCCATGTCATAATCGATATGTGCGGACTCATTTGTCCCATGTCATAATCGATATGTGCGGACTCCTTTGTCCCATGTCATAATCGATATGTTCGGACTCCATTGTCCTATGTCATAATCGATATGTGAGGACTCCATTGTCCCGTGTCATAATCGATATGTGCGGACTCCTTTGTCCCGTGTCATAATCGATATGTGAGGACTCCATTGTCCCATGTCATAATCGATATGTGCGGACTCCTTTGTCCCACGTCATAATCGATATGTGCGGACTCAAATGTCACATGTCATAATCGATATGTGCGGACTCCTTTGTCCCATGTCATAATCGATATGTGCGGACTCATTTGTCCCATGTCATAATCGATATGTGCGGTCTCCTTTGTCCCATGTCATAATCGATATATGCGGACTCCTTTGTCCCATGTCATAATAGATATGTACGGACTCCATTATCCCATGTCATAATCGATATGTGCGGACTCCATTGTCCCATGTCATAATCGATATGTGCGGACTCTTTTGTCCCATGTCATAATCGATATGTGCGGACTCCTTTGTCCCATGTCATAATCGATATGTGCGGACTCCTTTGTCCCATGTCATAATCGATATGTGCGGACTCCTTTGTCCCATGTCATAATCGATATGTGCGGACTCCATTGTCCCATGTCATAATCGATATGTGCGGACTCTTTTGTCCCATGTCATAATCGATATGTGCGAACTCCTTTGTCCCATGTCATAATCGATATGTGCGGACTCAATTGTCACATGTCATAATCGATATGTGAGGACTCCTTTATCCCATGTCATAATCGATATGTGCGGACATATTTGTCCCATGTCATAATCAATATGTGCGGTCTCCTTTGTTCCATGTCATAATCGATATATGCGGACTACATTGTCCCGTGTCATAATCGATATGTGCGGACTCATTTATCCCATATCATAATCGATATGTGAGGACTCCTTTGTCCCATGTCATAATCGATATGTGCGGACTCAATTGTCATATGTCATAATCGATATTTGCGGACTCCTTTGTCCTATGTCATAATAGATATGTACGGACTCCATTATCCCATGTCATAATCGATATGTGCGGACTCCATTGTCCCATGTCATAATCGATATGTGCGGACTCTTTTGTCCCATGTCATAATCGATATGTGCGGACTCCTTTGTCTCATGTCATAATCGATATGTGCGGACTCCTTTGTCCCATGTCATAATCGATATGTGCGGACTACATTGTCCCGTGTCATAATCGATATGTGCGGACTCATTTATCCCATATCATAATCGATATGTGAGGACTCCTTTGTCCCATGTCATAATCGATATGTGCTGACTCCATTGTCCCATGTCATAATCGATATGTGCAGACTCCATTGTCCCATGTCATAATAGATATGTGCGGACTCCATTGTCCCATGTCATAATCGATATATGCGGACTCCTTTATCCCATGTCATAATCGATATGTGCGGAATCCATTGTCCCATGTCATAATCGATATGTGCGGACTCCATTGTCCCATATCATAATCGATATATGCGGACTCCAATATCCCATATCATAATCGATATATGCGGACTCCAATATCCCATATCATAATCGATATTTGCGGACTCCTTTTTCCCATGTCATAATCGATATGTACGGACTCCTTTGTCCCATGTCATAATCGATATGTGCGGACTCCTTTGTCCCATGTCATAATCCATTATATGCGGACTCCTTTGTCCCATGTCATAATCGATATGTGCGGACTCCATTGTCCCATGTCATAATCTATATGTGCGGACTCATTTGTCCCATGTCATAATCGATATGTGCGGACTCCATTGTCCCATATCATAATCGATATGTGCGGACTCCTTTGTCCCATGTCATAATCGATATGTTCGGAATCCATTGTCCTATGTCATAATCGATATGTGCGGACTCCTTTGTCCCATGTCATAATCGATATGTGCGGACTCCTTTGTCCCATGTCATAATCGATATGTGCGGACTCCTTTGTCCCATGTCATAATCGATATGTGCGGACTCAATTGTCACATGTCATAATATATATGTACGGACTCCATTATCCCATGTCATAATCGATATGTGCGGACTCCATTGTCCCATGTCATAATCGATATTTGCGGACTCTTTTGTCCCATGTCATAATCGATATGTGCGGACTCCGTTGTCCCATGTCATAATCGATATGTACGGACTCCTTTGTCCCATGTCATAATCGATATGTGCGGACTCAATTGTCACATGTCATAATCGATATGTGAGGACTCCTTTGTCCCATGTCATAATCGATATGTGCGGACTCATTTGTCCCGTGTCATAATCGATATGTACGGACTCCTTTGTCCCATGTCATAATCGATATGTGTGGACTCCGTTGTCCCATGTCATAATCGATATGTGCGGACTCCTTTATGCCACATCATCATCGATATATGCGGACTCCTTTGTCCCATGTCATAATCGATATGTGCGGACTCAATTGTCACATGTCATAATATATATGTGCGGACTACATTGTCCCGTGTCATAATCGATATGTGCGGACTCATTTATCCCATATCATAATCGATATGTGAGGACTCCTTTGTCCCATGTCATAATCGATATGTGATGACTGTTATATATATTGCCTATGCATATACGTTGTCTGTATACATGCATACACAATTATATATATATATATATCTATATATATATATATATATATATATACATATATACACACATACATATATATGCATATACCCCTATATCATATATATATTCATATCACGTTATACTACGCAGTATTGCATACTCGTATATATCTATATTCCCATGTATATTTTGTGCCCATATATAGACACATGCGAAGTACCACGCTGGGTTAATTCCATGAGTTGTTATTGTCAAACACACGCTTATCGGGAATGTGAGCGCGCGCGATATTACGCAATCGAAGTCGCGCGCATTCCTCGATAACTCCCTAATATGGTATTAATCGTATAGGCGTGCGTTCCACGCTCCCTATAAGAACTCCCGGGTTTCTACACTCGGCAGTCAGCACACCACACTCCTTGATCCACTATCTCCCATATCCCCGTTTCTGCATAACTAATAAACCTTAACCTTGAACCTGGTGTTATCCATACATACATATCTATATACTCATATCCATTAGCAGGACACCCACAGATATACAACATGGTGGCAAGTTACAACCCACAGTTTCCAACACCATCGTTCGACTGGATGTCCGACAATCTTTCGTCAGAGCTGGCAGAATTCAAGCTGCAGTCTGAGCTAGCGTTCATCGGCCCTATCAGTACAGCAAAGGAGGCAGCTAGGTTAGCTTATGTGCTCCTTTGGCTAGGTAGAACCGGTCGCGACATCTACAACGCATGGGATGTAGAAGACAGCCAGAAGAATCTGACTACACTTTGGGCGTATCTGAGAGAATACGTTGAACCAAGAACAAACTTCTGGCTATCCAGAATAAACCTTCAGAGATTGAAGCAAGAAAGAGAGGAACCCGTCGATGCATATATAACAAGGTTAAGGCTGCAAAGCCAAAAATGTGACTTCCGTGATAACACGGAAGTACAACAGCGCTTAACCGAGCAACTCATATATGGCATACGCGACAATGCAGTCCAAGATTGGATGCTGACTCAGGGCAAGTCCATGTCCTTAGATAATGCGCTGCAACACGCACGCGCACATGAAGCGAAACTCGCAGATATCGCGACATTCCGACAGGGAAACCCCGCACACACCTCAGTGAACCAGATACGAAGGAATCCCACACCGAGAAGGAACTACGACACGAACTCACCATCGACTTCAGCTCAGTCATCGTCCTCCGGCTACACTTGTCCGAACTGTACTAGATCCCATATAGGTAAAGAATCATGCCCCGCCCGTACAGCCAGGTGCTTCAACTGCCAACAGAAAGGCCACTGGGCCGCTAAGTGTCGATCAAGAAAGCCTACTACACAACATCGACACCATGAGATCAAGAAGGAGACGTTCGACAAGGTCGTATTTGACACCGTAACATCGCGAGACGAGGCATTCACGGATGTCTGCTTCAGCTACCACGGCCGCAATGCATACCTCCGCGCCAAAGTAGACACTGGTGCACAGGGTAACCTGTTACCCATACGCACGTTTAATAAAATGTATCCCCTAGATTCCGACAGACCACATCTACAGAAGAACAACACATGTCTCTCGGTATACGATGGGTCAGCTCTTCAACAATACGGGAAATTCGAACTAACGATTAGTTCTGGGCGGAACCAAACGAAAGCAACGTTCTATGTCGTTGACACGCCAGGGCCTATACTCCTAGGATTCCCATCGAGTATAGCGCTAAAATTAGTAACTATGCATTGCGCGTTCAACAAGTCAAGTTGACTAGCCAATATCACGGAACTAACCCGTGCATACCCTAACTGCTTTGCTCCATTAGGTAACTTTGAAGGATCTTACAGAATTGTTGTCGACCCCACTGTACAGCCGGTCGTACACGCACCACGGAGATGTCCAATCGCACTGAGAAACGAAGTGAAGGACACGCTAGACCAGATGGAGAAGCTGAACGTCATCACACGAGTTCACGAGCCTACTGATTGGGTATCCAGTCTGGTATACAGCAGGAAGTCGAACGGAAAGATACGAATCTGCCTCGACCCTAAAGACCTTAACAAAGCGATCAAGAGACCACACTACGCCACGAAAACGCTGGAAGAGATAACTCACCATCTCGGAGGCGCCCAGGTTTTCTCTAAACTCGATGCCCGCTCGGGGTACTGGTCTGTACACCTAGACCATGCCTCGAGCATCTTAACAACATTCAATAGCCCATTCGGTAGATACCGATTTTGCCGATTGCCATTCGGTCTGAACCTAAGCCAGGACGTCTTCCAGGAACGAATGGACAGGATACTGGAGTACTGTCCAGGGACCATCGGTATTGCAGACGATGTCGGTGTATTCGGAAACACCGAACAAGAGCACGACGACAACCTGCGACACCTGATGGAGACAGCGGGAAAACATGGCCTAGTCTTCAATGAGGAGAAATGCGCTATAAAGACTTCCAGCCTGACGTTCTTCGGCCTACGATTCGATAAAGACGGAGTACATCCAGACCCGGCGCGAATACTGGCCATCAAGCAGATCACCAGCCCGGAGAATCCTCAAGCCTTACGTGAGTTTCTCGGTATTGCTACTTACATGTCTCCCTTTACTAAGGACCTAGCACACCATGCCACACCACTACGTGAGCTATTGAAGAAAGACGTCGACTACCAATGGACGGCATCACACGAACAGGCCTTCAAGAACGTGAAGGAACGTATCTGTTCAGAGGCAACACTGGCGTACTACAGCCCGAAGGACAAGACAACTGTCCAGGTAGACGCATCAGGCCTTGGGTTAGGTGCAACCCTACTCCAAAACGGAAAGCCCATCGCTTTCGCATCCAAGACACTAAGTCCTGCCGAAAAACGATACGCTAATATCGAAAGAGAGATGTTGGCAGTGGTCTTCGGATGCGAAAGATTCCATAACTACGTCTATGGAACCAGGTTTACTATACAGTCCGATCATAAACCACTCGAGATGATCTCTCGTAAAAACCTATACGCCGCGCCAACTCGGCTGCAAAGGATGCTACTACGCGTCCAACAATATGATTTCGATATCACATACTTACCAGGCAAATACGTCTTATTGGCAGACGCCCTCTCAAGACAACCCCTCGATGACGACGACCATATGGAATTAGACATCCAGATCATGCCCGTCCAGTTCAGCATCAAGAAGATAGACGAACTACGGGAAGCCACCGACGCAGACCCGATATTCGATACACTGAAATCTCGCATCATAAATGGCTGGCCTAAAGACCACCGACACGTTGAGAAACACCTACGACCGTATTGGTCATTCAGAGACGAGCTGACCATACACGACGGCCTTGTACTCAAAGGTCAGCAAATACTAATACCCTCTAACGCGCGTCTCCCAATACTACAGACGTTACACGTCCCGCATCTCGGAATCGTTAACACTATGGCACTCGCCCGCGCACACGTTCACTGGCCTGGCATAGGACAGGATATCACACGGACTGTCGCCAGCTGCAGAGCCTGCCAGGAGAACCAGCCTCATCAGAGAAAAGAACCACTGATGCCGATTGACCCGCCTTCTCGCCCATGGCAGAACGTCGGGACGGATCTATTCTACTACAAGGAGAAAACCTACTTAATCATCTGCGACTACTATTCAAAGTTTCCATTCATCTATTTAATGCCAAACCCCGTTACAAGCCGTGCGATCATCGAACGACTAAAGACTCTGTTCTCAGAACACGGCATCCCTGACAAGCTGATTAGTGATAATGGCGGTCACTATTCGTCAGAGGCCTTTAAGACCTTCATCCTACAGTGGGACTTCATCCATCTCACCAGCAGCCCATACCACCCGCAGTGTAACGGATTCGCTGAGCGCATGATACAAACCGTGAAAGACCGTATGAAGAAATCGACAGACGTACCGAAAGCCCTACTGCTCCTCCGAGCCACGCCTGTCCGAGGTTCCGATAAAAGCCCCGCCGAGCTGCTCTTCAATCGAAAGATTTCGACCCCACTCCCCAGCGTATACGATACGCACCAACCGCACGTAGACTTGCTAGAGCGAAACAGCGAAGTAGCCAAAGGCTACCACGACACACCAAACCCGAAACCACTCCCCCCTCTCGCGGAAGACTCCAACGTTCTATACCGCGATCCGATAACCCGCACGTGGAAACTGGCGACCATCACACAATGTGGCCCACAGCCTCGCAGTTACAACCTTCGTACTGCAACCGGAACACATATTCGTCGTAACCGCCGCGACATCCGCCCCGTACCTCCCGATACACTACCGTGTACACAACACGTTACACACGCGGAACACCCGTTGGACACGCCCCCCGTATTACGACGTTCCACACGTGTTCGACATCCACCCGACCGCCTAGGTATTGCCTCTTGAGCTTTGTTTAAACAAAGAGGGATGTTATATATATTGCCTATGCATATACGTTGTCTGTATACATGCATACACAATTATATATATATATATCTATATATATATATATATATATATACATATATACACACATACATATATATGCATATACCCCTATATCATATATATATTCATATCACGTTATACTACGCAGTATTGCATACTCGTATATATCTATATTCCCATGTATATTTTGTGCCCATATATAGACACATGCGAAGTACCACGCTGGGTTAATTCCATGAGTTGTTATTGTCAAACACACGCTTATCGGGAATGTGAGCGCGCGCGATATTACGCAATCGAAGTCGCGCGCATTCCTCGATAACTCCCTAATATGGTATTAATCGTATAGGCGTGCGTTCCACGCTCCCTATAAGAACTCCCGGGTTTCTACACTCGGCAGTCAGCACACCACACTCCTTGATCCACTATCTCCCATATCCCCGTTTCTGCATAACTAATAAACCTTAACCTTGAACCTGGTGTTATCCATACATACATATCTATATACTCATATCCATTAGCAGGACACCCACAGATATACAACACTGACTCCATTGTCCCATGTCATAATCGATATGTGCGGACTCCATTGTCCCATGTCATAATCTATATGTGCGGACTCATTTGTCCCATGTCATAATCGATATGTGCGGACTCCATTGTCCCATATCATAATTGATATGTTCGGACTCCTATGTCCCGTGTCATAATCGATATGTACGGACTCCTTTGTCCCATGTCATAATCGATATGTGCGGACTCCGTTGTCCCACATCATCATCGATATATGCGGACTCCTTTATCCCATGTCATAATCCATTATGTGCGGACTTTTTGTCCCATGTCATAATCGATATGTGCGGACTCCTTTGTCCCATGTCATAATCGATATGTGCGGACTCAATTGTCACATGTCATAATCGATATGTGCGGACTCCTTTGTCCCATGTCATAATCGATATGTGCGGACTCATTTATCCCATATCATAATCGATATGTGAGGACTCCTTTGTCCCATGTCATAATCGATATGTGCTGACTCCATTGTCCCATGTCATAATCGATATGTGCAGACTCCATTGTCCCATGTCATAATAGATATGTGCGGACTCCATTGTCCCATGTCATAATCGATATATGCGGACTCCTTTATCCCATGTCATAATCGATATGTGCGGAATCCATTGTCCCATGTCATAATCGATATGTGCGGACTCCATTGTCCCATGTCATAATCGATATGTGCGGACTCCATTGTCCCATTTCATAATCGATATTTGCGGACTCCATTGTCCCATGTCATAATCGATATGTGCGGACTCCATTGTCCCATATCATAATCGATATTTGCGGACTCTTTTGTCCCATGTCATAATCGATATGTGCGAACTCCTTTGTCCCATGGCATAATCGATATGTGCGGACTCAATTGTCACATGTCATAATCGATATGTGAGGACTCCATTGTCCCATGTCATAATAGATATGTGCAGACTCCATTATCCCATGTCATAATCGATATATGCGGACTCCTTTATCCCATGTCATAATCGATATGTGCGGAATCCATTGTCCCATGTCATAATCGATATGTGCGGACTCCATTGTCCCATGTCATAATCGATATGTGCGGACTCCATTGTCCCATTTCATAATAGATATGTGCGGACTCCATTGTCCCATATCATAATCGATATTTGCGGACTCTTTTGTCCCATGTCATAATCGATATTTGCGGACTCTTTTGTCCCATGTCATAATCGATATGTGCGAACTCCTTTGTCCCATGTCATAATCGATATGTGCGGACTCCATTGTCCCATTTCATAATCGATATTTGCGGACTCCATTGTCCCATGTCATAATCGATATGTGCGGACTCCATTGTCCCATGTCATAATCGATATGTGCGGACTCCATTGTCCCATATCATAATCGATATATGCGGACTCCTTTGTCCCATGTCATAATCGATATGTGCGGACTCCATTGTCCCATGTCATAATCTATATGTGCGGACTCCTTTGTCCCATGTCATAATCGATATGTGCGGACTCCTTTGTCCCATGTCATAATCGATATGTGCGGACTCCTTTGTCCCATGTCATAATCGATATGTGCGGACTCAATTGTCACATGTCATAATATATATGTACGGACTCCATTATCCCATGTCATAATCGATATGTGCGGACTCCATTGTCCCATGTCATAATCGATATGTGCGGACTCTTTTGTCCCATGTCATAATAGATATGTACGGACTCCATTATCCCATGTCATAATCAATATGTGCGGTCTCCTTTGTCCCATGTCATAATCGATATATGCGGACTACATTGTCCCGTGTCATAATCGATATGTGCGGACTCATTTATCCCATATCATAATCGATATGTGAGGACTCCTTTGTCCCATGTCATAATCGATATGTGCGGACTCAATTGTCATATGTCATAATCGATATTTGCGGACTCCTTTGTCCCATGTCATAATAGATATGTACGGACTCCATTATCCCATGTCATAATTAATATGTGCGGACTCCATTGTCCCATGTCATAATCGATATGTGCGGACTCCATTGTCCCGTGTCATAATCGATATGTGCGGACTCATTTATCCCATATCATAATCGATATGTGAGGACTCCTTTGTCCCATGTCATAATCGATATGTGCTGACTCCATTGTCCCATGTCATAATCGATATGTGCAGACTCCATTGTCCCATATCATAATAGATATGTGCGGACTCCATTGTCCCATCTCATAATCGATATATGCGGACTCCTTTATCCCATGTCATAATCGATATGTGCGGAATCCATTGTCCCATGTCATAATCGATATGTGCGGACTCCATTGTCCCATGTCATAATCGATATGTGCGGACTCCATTGTCCCATGTCATAATCGATATTTGCGGACTCCATTGTCCCATGTCATAATCGATATGTGCGAACTCCTTTGTCCCATGTCATAATCGATATGTGCTGACTCCATTGTCCCATGTCATAATCGATATTTGCGGACTCCTTTTTCCCATGTCATAATCGATATGTACGGACTCCTTTGTCCCATGTCATAATCGATATGTGCGGACTCCTTTGTCCCATATCATAATCGATATGTGCGGACTCCATTGTCCCGTGTCATAATCGATATGTGCGGACTCATTTATCCCATATCATAATCGATATGTGAGGACTCCTTTGTCCCATGTCATAATCGATATGTGCTGACTCCATTGTCCCATGTCATAATCGATATGTGCAGACTCCATTGTCCCATGTCATAATAGATATGTGCGGACTCCATTGTCCCATCTCATAATCGATATGTGCGGAATCCATTGTCCCATGTCATAATCGATATGTGCGGACTCCATTGTCCCATGTCATAATCGATATGTGCGGACTCCATTGTCCCATGTCATAATCGATATTTGCGGACTCCATTGTCCCATGTCATAATCGATATGTGCGGACTCCGTTGTCCCATGTCATAATCGATATGTGCGGACTCCTTTATCCCATGTCATAATCGATATTTGCGGACTCCTTTTTCCCATGTCATAATCAATATGTGCGGACTCCTTTGTCCCATGTCATAATCGATATGTTCGGACTCCATTGTCCTATGTCATAATCGATATGTGCGGACTCCTTTGTCCCATGTCATAATCGATATGTGCGGACTCCTTTGTCCCATGTCATAATCCATTATATGCGGACTCCTTTGTCCCATGTCATAATCGATATGTGCGGACTCCATTGTCCCATGTCATAATCTATATGTGCGGACTCGTTTGTCCCATGTCATAATCGATATGTGCGGACTCCGTTGTCCCATGTCATAATCGATATGTGCGGACTCCTTTATCCCACATCATCATCGATATATGCGGACTCCTTTGTCCCATGTCATAATCGATATGTGCGGACTCAATTGTCACATGTCATAATATATATGTACGGACTCCATTATCCCATGTCATAATCGATATGTGCGGACTCCATTGTCCCATGTTATAATCGATATGTGCGGACTCTTTTGTCCCATGTCATAATCGATATGTGCGAACTCCTTTGTCCCATGTCATAATCGATATGTGCGGACTCAATTGTCACATGTCATAATCGATATGTGCGGTCTCCTTTGTCCCATGTCATAATCGACATATGCGGACTACATTGTCCCGTGTCATAATCGATATGTGCGGACTCATTTATCCCATATCATAATCGATATGTGCGGACTCATTTGTCCCATGTCATAATCGATATGTGCGGACTCCATTGTCCCATATCATAATCGATATGTGCGGACTCCTTTGTCCCATGTCATAATCGATATGTTCGGACTCCATTGTCCTATGTCATAATCGATATGTGAGGACTCCATTGTCCCGTGTCATAATCGATATGTGCGGACTCCTTTGTCCCGTGTCATAATCGATATGTGAGGACTCCATTGTCCCATGTCATAATCGATATGTGCGGACTCCTTTGTCCCACGTCATAATCGATATGTGCGGACTCAAATGTCACATGTCATAATCGATATGTGCGGACTCCTTTGTCCCATGTCATAATCGATATGTGCGGACTCATTTGTCCCATGTCATAATCGATATGTGCGGTCTCCTTTGTCCCATGTCATAATCGATATATGCGGACTCCTTTGTCCCATGTCATAATAGATATGTACGGACTCCATTATCCCATGTCATAATCGATATGTGCGGACTCCATTGTCCCATGTCATAATCGATATGTGCGGACTCTTTTGTCCCATGTCATAATCGATATGTGCGGACTCCTTTGTCCCATGTCATAATCGATATGTGCGGACTCCTTTGTCCCATGTCATAATCGATATGTGCGGACTCAATTGTCACATGTCATAATATATATGTACGGACTCCATTATCCCATGTCATAATCGATATGTGCGGACTCCATTGTCCCATGTTATAATCGATATGTGCGGACTCTTTTGTCCCATGTCATAATCGATATGTGCGAACTCCTTTGTCCCATGTCATAATCGATATGTGCGGACTCAATTGTCACATGTCATAATCGATATGTGAGGACTCCGTTGTCCCATGTCATAATCGATATGTGCGGACTCATTTGTCCCATGTCATAATCAATATTTGCGGTCTCCTTTGTCCCATGTCATAATCGATATATGCGGACTACATTGTCCCGTGTCATAATCGATATGTGCGGACTCATTTATCCCATATCATAATCGATATGTGCGGACTCATTTGTCCCATGTCATAATCGATATGTGCGGACTCCATTGTCCCATATCATAATCGAGATATGCGGACTCCAATATCCCATATCATAATCGATATTTGCGGACTCCTTTTTCCCATGTCATAATCGATATGTACGGACTCCTTTGTCCCATGTCATAATCGATATGTGCGGACTCCTTTGTCCCATGTCATAATCCATTATATGCGGACTCCTTTGTCCCATGTCATAATCGATATGTGCGGACTCCATTGTCCCATGTCATAATCGATATGTGCGGACTCATTTGTCCCATGTCATAATCGATATGTGCGGACTCCTTTGTCCCATGTCATAATCGATATGTTCGGACTCCATTGTCCTATGTCATAATCGATATGTGAGGACTCCATTGTCCCGTGTCATAATCGATATGTGCGGACTCCTTTGTCCCGTGTCATAATCGATATGTGAGGACTCCATTGTCCCATGTCATAATCGATATGTGCGGACTCCTTTGTCCCACGTCATAATCGATATGTGCGGACTCAAATGTCACATGTCATAATCGATATGTGCGGACTCCTTTGTCCCATGTCATAATCGATATGTGCGGACTCATTTGTCCCATGTCATAATCGATATGTGCGGTCTCCTTTGTCCCATGTCATAATCGATATATGCGGACTCCTTTGTCCCATGTCATAATAGATATGTACGGACTCCATTATCCCATGTCATAATCGATATGTGCGGACTCCATTGTCCCATGTCATAATCGATATGTGCGGACTCTTTTGTCCCATGTCATAATCGATATGTGCGGACTCCTTTGTCCCATGTCATAATCGATATGTGCGGACTCCTTTGTCCCATGTCATAATCGATATGTGCGGACTCCTTTGTCCCATGTCATAATCGATATGTGCGGACTCCATTGTCCCATGTCATAATCGATATGTGCGGACTCTTTTGTCCCATGTCATAATCGATATGTGCGAACTCCTTTGTCCCATGTCATAATCGATATGTGCGGACTCAATTGTCACATGTCATAATCGATATGTGAGGACTCCTTTATCCCATGTCATAATCGATATGTGCGGACATATTTGTCCCATGTCATAATCAATATGTGCGGTCTCCTTTGTTCCATGTCATAATCGATATATGCGGACTACATTGTCCCGTGTCATAATCGATATGTGCGGACTCATTTATCCCATATCATAATCGATATGTGAGGACTCCTTTGTCCCATGTCATAATCGATATGTGCGGACTCAATTGTCATATGTCATAATCGATATTTGCGGACTCCTTTGTCCTATGTCATAATAGATATGTACGGACTCCATTATCCCATGTCATAATCGATATGTGCGGACTCCATTGTCCCATGTCATAATCGATATGTGCGGACTCTTTTGTCCCATGTCATAATCGATATGTGCGGACTCCTTTGTCTCATGTCATAATCGATATGTGCGGACTCCTTTGTCCCATGTCATAATCGATATGTGCGGACTACATTGTCCCGTGTCATAATCGATATGTGCGGACTCATTTATCCCATATCATAATCGATATGTGAGGACTCCTTTGTCCCATGTCATAATCGATATGTGCTGACTCCATTGTCCCATGTCATAATCGATATGTGCAGACTCCATTGTCCCATGTCATAATAGATATGTGCGGACTCCATTGTCCCATGTCATAATCGATATATGCGGACTCCTTTATCCCATGTCATAATCGATATGTGCGGAATCCATTGTCCCATGTCATAATCGATATGTGCGGACTCCATTGTCCCATATCATAATCGATATATGCGGACTCCAATATCCCATATCATAATCGATATATGCGGACTCCAATATCCCATATCATAATCGATATTTGCGGACTCCTTTTTCCCATGTCATAATCGATATGTACGGACTCCTTTGTCCCATGTCATAATCGATATGTGCGGACTCCTTTGTCCCATGTCATAATCCATTATATGCGGACTCCTTTGTCCCATGTCATAATCGATATGTGCGGACTCCATTGTCCCATGTCATAATCTATATGTGCGGACTCATTTGTCCCATGTCATAATCGATATGTGCGGACTCCATTGTCCCATATCATAATCGATATGTGCGGACTCCTTTGTCCCATGTCATAATCGATATGTTCGGACTCCATTGTCCTATGTCATAATCGATATGTGCGGACTCCTTTGTCCCATGTCATAATCGATATGTGCGGACTCCTTTGTCCCATGTCATAATCGATATGTGCGGACTCCTTTGTCCCATGTCATAATCGATATGTGCGGACTCAATTGTCACATGTCATAATATATATGTACGGACTCCATTATCCCATGTCATAATCGATATGTGCGGACTCCATTGTCCCATGTCATAATCGATATTTGCGGACTCTTTTGTCCCATGTCATAATCGATATGTGCGGACTCCGTTGTCCCATGTCATAATCGATATGTACGGACTCCTTTGTCCCATGTCATAATCGATATGTGCGGACTCAATTGTCACATGTCATAATCGATATGTGAGGACTCCTTTGTCCCATGTCATAATCGATATGTGCGGACTCATTTGTCCCGTGTCATAATCGATATGTACGGACTCCTTTGTCCCATGTCATAATCGATATGTGTGGACTCCGTTGTCCCATGTCATAATCGATATGTGCGGACTCCTTTATGCCACATCATCATCGATATATGCGGACTCCTTTGTCCCATGTCATAATCGATATGTGCGGACTCAATTGTCACATGTCATAATATATATGTGCGGACTACATTGTCCCGTGTCATAATCGATATGTGCGGACTCATTTATCCCATATCATAATCGATATGTGAGGACTCCTTTGTCCCATGTCATAATCGATATGTGATGACTGTTATATATATTGCCTATGCATATACGTTGTCTGTATACATGCATACACAATTATATATATATATATCTATATATATATATATATATATATACATATATACACACATACATATATATGCATATACCCCTATATCATATATATATTCATATCACGTTATACTACGCAGTATTGCATACTCGTATATATCTATATTCCCATGTATATTTTGTGCCCATATATAGACACATGCGAAGTACCACGCTGGGTTAATTCCATGAGTTGTTATTGTCAAACACACGCTTATCGGGAATGTGAGCGCGCGCGATATTACGCAATCGAAGTCGCGCGCATTCCTCGATAACTCCCTAATATGGTATTAATCGTATAGGCGTGCGTTCCACGCTCCCTATAAGAACTCCCGGGTTTCTACACTCGGCAGTCAGCACACCACACTCCTTGATCCACTATCTCCCATATCCCCGTTTCTGCATAACTAATAAACCTTAACCTTGAACCTGGTGTTATCCATACATACATATCTATATACTCATATCCATTAGCAGGACACCCACAGATATACAACATGGTGGCAAGTTACAACCCACAGTTTCCAACACCATCGTTCGACTGGATGTCCGACAATCTTTCGTCAGAGCTGGCAGAATTCAAGCTGCAGTCTGAGCTAGCGTTCATCGGCCCTATCAGTACAGCAAAGGAGGCAGCTAGGTTAGCTTATGTGCTCCTTTGGCTAGGTAGAACCGGTCGCGACATCTACAACGCATGGGATGTAGAAGACAGCCAGAAGAATCTGACTACACTTTGGGCGTATCTGAGAGAATACGTTGAACCAAGAACAAACTTCTGGCTATCCAGAATAAACCTTCAGAGATTGAAGCAAGAAAGAGAGGAACCCGTCGATGCATATATAACAAGGTTAAGGCTGCAAAGCCAAAAATGTGACTTCCGTGATAACACGGAAGTACAACAGCGCTTAACCGAGCAACTCATATATGGCATACGCGACAATGCAGTCCAAGATTGGATGCTGACTCAGGGCAAGTCCATGTCCTTAGATAATGCGCTGCAACACGCACGCGCACATGAAGCGAAACTCGCAGATATCGCGACATTCCGACAGGGAAACCCCGCACACACCTCAGTGAACCAGATACGAAGGAATCCCACACCGAGAAGGAACTACGACACGAACTCACCATCGACTTCAGCTCAGTCATCGTCCTCCGGCTACACTTGTCCGAACTGTACTAGATCCCATATAGGTAAAGAATCATGCCCCGCCCGTACAGCCAGGTGCTTCAACTGCCAACAGAAAGGCCACTGGGCCGCTAAGTGTCGATCAAGAAAGCCTACTACACAACATCGACACCATGAGATCAAGAAGGAGACGTTCGACAAGGTCGTATTTGACACCGTAACATCGCGAGACGAGGCATTCACGGATGTCTGCTTCAGCTACCACGGCCGCAATGCATACCTCCGCGCCAAAGTAGACACTGGTGCACAGGGTAACCTGTTACCCATACGCACGTTTAATAAAATGTATCCCCTAGATTCCGACAGACCACATCTACAGAAGAACAACACATGTCTCTCGGTATACGATGGGTCAGCTCTTCAACAATACGGGAAATTCGAACTAACGATTAGTTCTGGGCGGAACCAAACGAAAGCAACGTTCTATGTCGTTGACACGCCAGGGCCTATACTCCTAGGATTCCCATCGAGTATAGCGCTAAAATTAGTAACTATGCATTGCGCGTTCAACAAGTCAAGTTGACTAGCCAATATCACGGAACTAACCCGTGCATACCCTAACTGCTTTGCTCCATTAGGTAACTTTGAAGGATCTTACAGAATTGTTGTCGACCCCACTGTACAGCCGGTCGTACACGCACCACGGAGATGTCCAATCGCACTGAGAAACGAAGTGAAGGACACGCTAGACCAGATGGAGAAGCTGAACGTCATCACACGAGTTCACGAGCCTACTGATTGGGTATCCAGTCTGGTATACAGCAGGAAGTCGAACGGAAAGATACGAATCTGCCTCGACCCTAAAGACCTTAACAAAGCGATCAAGAGACCACACTACGCCACGAAAACGCAGGAAGAGATAACTCACCATCTCGGAGGCGCCCAGGTTATCTCTAAACTCGATGCCCGCTAGGGGTACTGGTCTGTACACCTAGACCATGCCTCGAGCATCTTAACAACATTCAATAGCCCATTCGGTAGATACCGATTTTGCCGATTGCCATTCGGTCTGAACCTAAGCCAGGACGTCTTCCAGGAACGAATGGACAGGATACTGGAGTACTGTCCAGGGACCATCGGTATTGCAGACGATGTCGGTGTATTCGGAAACACCGAACAAGAGCACGACGACAACCTGCGACACCTGATGGAGACAGCGGGAAAACATGGCCTAGTCTTCAATGAGGAGAAATGCGCTATAAAGACTTCCAGCCTGACGTTCTTCGGCCTACGATTCGATAAAGACGGAGTACATCCAGACCCGGCGCGAATACTGGCCATCAAGTAGATCACCAGCCCGGAGAATCCTCAAGCCTAAGTGAGTTTCTCGGTATTGCTACTTACATGTCTCCCTTTACTAAGGACCTAGCACACCATGCCACACCACTACGTGAGCTATTGAAGAAAGACGTCGACTACCAATGGACGGCATCACACGAACAGGCCTTCAAGAACGTGAAGGAACGTATCTGTTCAGAGGCAACACTGGCGTACTACAGCCCGAAGGACAAGACAACTGTCCAGGTAGACGCATCAGGCCTTGGGTTAGGTGCAACCCTACTCCAAAACGGAAAGCCCATCGCTTTCGCATCCAAGACACTAAGTCCTGCCGAAAAACGATACGCTAATATCGAAAGAGAGATGTTGGCAGTGGTCTTCGGACGCGAAAGATTCCATAACTACGTCTATGGAACCAGGTTTACTATACAGTCCGATCATAAACCACTCGAGATGATCTCTCGTAAAAACCTATACGCCGCGCCAACTCGGCTGCAAAGGATGCTCCTACGCGTCCAACAATATGATTTCGATATCACATACTTACCAGGCAAAGACGTCTTATTGGCAGACGCCCTCTCAAGACAACCCCTCGATGACGACGACCATATGGAATTAGACATCCAGATCATGCCCGTCCAGTTCAGCATCAAGAAGATAGACGAACTACGGGAAGCCACCGACGCAGACCCGATATTCGATACACTGAAATCTCGCATCATAAATGGCTGGCCTAAAGACCACCGACACGTTGAGAAACACCTACGACCGTATTGGTCATTCAGAGACGAGCTGACCATACACGACGGCCTTGTACTCAAAGGTCAGCAAATACTAATACCCTCTAACGCGCGTCTCCCAATACTACAGACGTTACACGTCCCGCATCTCGGAATCGTTAACACTATGGCACTCGCCCGCGCACACGTTCACTGGCCTGGCATAGGACAGGATATCACACGGACTGTCGCCAGCTGCAGAGCCTGCCAGGAGAACCAGCCTCATCAGAGAAAAGAACCACTGATGCCGATTGACCCGCCTTCTCGCCCATGGCAGAACGTCGGGACGGATCTATTCTACTACAAGGAGAAAACCTACTTAATCATCTGCGACTACTATTCAAAGTTTCCATTCATCTATTTAATGCCAAACCCCGTTACAAGCCGTGCGATCATCGAACGACTAAAGACTCTGTTCTCAGAACACGGCATCCCTGACAAGCTGATTAGTGATAATGGCGGTCACTATTCGTCAGAGGCCTTTAAGACCTTCATCCTACAGTGGGACTTCATCCATCTCACCAGCAGCCCATACCACCCGCAGTGTAACGGATTCGCTGAGCGCATGATACAAACCGTGAAAGACCGTATGAAGAAATCGACAGACGTACCGAAAGCCCTACTGCTCCTCCGAGCCACGCCTGTCCGAGGTTCCGATAAAAGCCCCGCCGAGCTGCTCTTCAATCGAAAGATTTCGACCCCACTCCCCAGCGTATACGATACGCACCAACCGCACGTAGACTTGCTAGAGCGAAACAGCGAAGTAGCCAAAGGCTACCACGACACACCAAACCCGAAACCACTCCCCCCTCTCGCGGAAGACTCCAACGTTCTATACCGCGATCCGATAACCCGCACGTGGAAACTGGCGACCATCACACAATGTGGCCCACAGCCTCGCAGTTACAACCTTCGTACTGCAACCGGAACACATATTCGTCGTAACCGCCGCGACATCCGCCCCGTACCTCCCGATACACTACCGTGTACACAACACGTTACACACGCGGAACACCCGTTGGACACGCCCCCCGTATTACGACGTTCCACACGTGTTCGACATCCACCCGACCGCCTAGGTATTGCCTCTTGAGCTTTGTTTAAACAAAGAGGGATGTTATATATATTGCCTATGCATATACGTTGTCTGTATACATGCATACACAATTATATATATATATATCTATATATATATATATATATATATACATATATACACACATACATATATATGCATATACCCCTATATCATATATATATTCATATCACGTTATACTACGCAGTATTGCATACTCGTATATATCTATATTCCCATGTATATTTTGTGCCCATATATAGACACATGCGAAGTACCACGCTGGGTTAATTCCATGAGTTGTTATTGTCAAACACACGCTTATCGGGAATGTGAGCGCGCACGATATTACGCAATCGAAGTCGCGCGCATTCCTCGATAACTCCCTAATATGGTATTAATCGTATAGGCGTGCGTTCCACGCTCCCTATAAGAACTCCCGGGTTTCTACACTCGGCAGTCAGCACACCACACTCCTTGATCCACTATCTCCCATATCCCCGTTTCTGCATAACTAATAAACCTTAACCTTGAACCTGGTGTTATCCATACATACATATCTATATACTCATATCCATTAGCAGGACACCCACAGATATACAACACTGACTCCATTGTCCCATGTCATAATCGATATGTGCGGACTCCATTGTCCCATGTCATAATCTATATGTGCGGACTCATTTGTCCCATGTCATAATCGATATGTGCGGACTCCATTGTCCCATATCATAATTGATATGTTCGGACTCCTATGTCCCGTGTCATAATCGATATGTACGGACTCCTTTGTCCCATGTCATAATCGATATGTGCGGACTCCGTTGTCCCACATCATCATCGATATATGCGGACTCCTTTATCCCATGTCATAATCCATTATGTGCGGACTTTTTGTCCCATGTCATAATCGATATGTGCGGACTCCTTTGTCCCATGTCATAATCGATATGTGCGGACTCAATTGTCACATGTCATAATCGATATGTGCGGACTCCTTTGTCCCATGTCATAATCGATATGTGCGGACTCATTTATCCCATATCATAATCGATATGTGAGGACTCCTTTG
Organism: Osedax fenrisi; assembly: GCA_964019155.1. Taxonomy (NCBI): domain Eukaryota; kingdom Metazoa; phylum Annelida; class Polychaeta; order Sabellida; family Siboglinidae; genus Osedax; species Osedax fenrisi. The sequence goes on from OZ025240.1 coordinate 16,089,049, forward strand.
TCCCATGTCATAATCGATATGTGCTGACTCCATTGTCCCATGTCATAATCGATATGTGCAGACTCCATTGTCCCATGTCATAATAGATATGTGCGGACTCCATTGTCCCATGTCATAATCGATATATGCGGACTCCTTTATCCCATGTCATAATCGATATGTGCGGAATCCATTGTCCCATGTCATAATCGATATGTGCGGACTCCATTGTCCCATGTCATAATCTATATGTGCGGAATCATTTGTCCCATGTCATAATCGATATGTGCGGATTCCATTGTCCCATATCATAATCGATATGTGCGGACTCCTTTGTCCCGTGTCATAATCGATATGTACGGACTCCTTTGTCCCATGTCATAATCGATATGTGCGGACTCCTTTGTCCCATGTCATAATAGATATGTGCGGACTCCTTTGTCCCATGTCATAATCTATATGTGCGGACTCCTTTGTCCCATGGCATATTGATATGTGCGGACTCCTTTGTCCCATGTCATAATCTATATGTGCAGACTCCTTTGTCCCATATCATAATCGATATGTGCGGATTCATTTGTCCCATGTCATAATCGATATGTGCGGACTCCATTGTCCCATGTCATAATCGATATGTGCGGACTCCATTATCCCATGTCATAATCGATATGTGCGGACTCCATTGTCCCATGTCATAATCAATATTGCGGACTCCTTTATCCCATGTCATAATCGATATGTGCGGACTCCGTTGTCCCACATCATCATCGATATATGCGGACTCCTTTATCCCATGTCATAATCCATTATGTGCGGACTTTTTGTCCCATGTCATAATCGATATGTGCGGACTCCATTGTCCCATGTCATAATCGATATGTGCGGACTCCATTATCCCATGTCATAATCGATATGTGCGGACTCCATTGTCCCATGTCATAATCGATATGTGCGGACTCCATTGCCCCATGTCATAATCGATATGTGCGGACTCCATTATCCCATGTCATAATCGATATGTGCGGACTCCATTGTCCCATGTCATAATCGATATGTGCGGACTCCATTGCCCCATGTCATAATCGATATGTGCGGACTCCATTGTCCTATGTCATAATCGATATGTGCGGACTCCATTATCCCATGTCATAATCGATATGTGCGGACTCCATTGTCCCATGTCATAATCAATATGTGCGGACTCCTTTATCCCATGTCATAATCGATATGTGCGGACTCCTTTGTCCCATGTCATAATCGATATGTGCGGAATCCATTGACCCATGTCATATTCGATATGTGCGGACTCCGTTGTCCCATGTCATAATCGATATGTGCGGACTCCTTTATCCCACATCATCATCGATATATGCGGACTCCTTTATCCCATGTCACAATCTATTATATGCGGACTCCATTGTCCCATGTCATAATCGATATGTGCGGACTCCATTGTCCCATGTCATAATCGATATGTGCGGACTCCTTTGTCCCACGTCATAATCGATATGTGCGGACTCAAATGTCACATGTTATAATCGATATGTGCGGACTCCTTTGTCCCATGTCATAATCGATATGTGCGGACTCATTTGTCCCATGTCATAATCGATATGTGCGGTCTCCATTGTCCCATGTCATAATCGATATATGCGGACTCCTTTGTCCCATGTCATAATCCATTATGTGCGGACTTTTTGTCCCATGTCATAATCGATATGTGCGGACTCCTTTGTCCCATGTCATAATCGATATGTGCGGACTCAATTGTCACATGTCATAATCGATATGTGCGGACTCCTTTGTCCCATGTCATAATCGATATGTGCGGACTCATTTATCCCATATCATAATCGATATGTGAGGACTCCTTTGTCCCATGTCATAATCGATATGTGCTGACTCCATTGTCCCATGTCATAATCGATATGTGCAGACTCCATTGTCCCATGTCATAATAGATATGTGCGGACTCCATTGTCCCATGTCATAATCGATATATGCGGACTCCTTTATCCCATGTCATAATCGATATGTGCGGAATCCATTGTCCCATGTCATAATCGATATGTGCGGACTCCATTGTCCCATGTCATAATCTATATGTGCGGAATCATTTGTCCCATGTCATAATCGATATGTGCGGATTCCATTGTCCCATATCATAATCGATATGTGCGGACTCCTTTGTCCCGTGTCATAATCGATATGTACGGACTCCTTTGTCCCATGTCATAATCGATATGTGCGGACTCCTTTGTCCCATGTCATAATAGATATGTGCGGACTCCTTTGTCCCATGTCATAATCTATATGTGCGGACTCCTTTGTCCCATGGCATATTGATATGTGCGGACTCCTTTGTCCCATGTCATAATCTATATGTGCAGACTCCTTTGTCCCATATCATAATCGATATGTGCGGATTCATTTGTCCCATGTCATAATCGATATGTGCGGACTCCATTGTCCCATGTCATAATCGATATGTGCGGACTCCATTATCCCATGTCATAATCGATATGTGCGGACTCCATTGTCCCATGTCATAATCAATATTGCGGACTCCTTTATCCCATGTCATAATCGATATGTGCGGACTCCGTTGTCCCACATCATCATCGATATATGCGGACTCCTTTATCCCATGTCATAATCCATTATGTGCGGACTTTTTGTCCCATGTCATAATCGATATGTGCGGACTCCATTGTCCCATGTCATAATCGATATGTGCGGACTCCATTATCCCATGTCATAATCGATATGTGCGGACTCCATTGTCCCATGTCATAATCGATATGTGCGGACTCCATTGTCCCATATCATAATTGATATGTTCGGACTCCTATGTCCCGTGTCATAATCGATATGTACGGACTCCTTTGTCCCATGTCATAATCGATATGTGCGGACTCCGTTGTCCCACATCATCATCGATATATGCGGACTCCTTTATCCCATGTCATAATCCATTATGTGCGGACTTTTTGTCCCATGTCATAATCGATATGTGCGGACTCCTTTGTCCCATGTCATAATCGATATGTGCGGACTCAATTGTCACATGTCATAATCGATATGTGCGGACTCCTTTGTCCCATGTCATAATCGATATGTGCGGACTCATTTATCCCATATCATAATCGATATGTGAGGACTCCTTTGTCCCATGTCATAATCGATATGTGCTGACTCCATTGTCCCATGTCATAATCGATATGTGCAGACTCCATTGTCCCATGTCATAATAGATATGTGCGGACTCCATTGTCCCATGTCATAATCGATATATGCGGACTCCTTTATCCCATGTCATAATCGATATGTGCGGAATCCATTGTCCCATGTCATAATCGATATGTGCGGACTCCATTGTCCCATGTCATAATCTATATGTGCGGAATCATTTGTCCCATGTCATAATCGATATGTGCGGATTCCATTGTCCCATATCATAATCGATATGTGCGGACTCCTTTGTCCCGTGTCATAATCGATATGTACGGACTCCTTTGTCCCATGTCATAATCGATATGTGCGGACTCCTTTGTCCCATGTCATAATAGATATGTGCGGACTCCTTTGTCCCATGTCATAATCTATATGTGCGGACTCCTTTGTCCCATGGCATATTGATATGTGCGGACTCCTTTGTCCCATGTCATAATCTATATGTGCAGACTCCTTTGTCCCATATCATAATCGATATGTGCGGATTCATTTGTCCCATGTCATAATCGATATGTGCGGACTCCATTGTCCCATGTCATAATCGATATGTGCGGACTCCATTGTCCCATGTCATAATCAATATTGCGGACTCCTTTATCCCATGTCATAATCGATATGTGCGGACTCCGTTGTCCCACATCATCATCGATATATGCGGACTCCTTTATCCCATGTCATAATCCATTATGTGCGGACTTTTTGTCCCATGTCATAATCGATATGTGCGGACTCCATTGTCCCATGTCATAATCGATATGTGCGGACTCCATTATCCCATGTCATAATCGATATGTGCGGACTCCATTGTCCCATGTCATAATCGATATGTGCGGACTCCATTGCCCCATGTCATAATCGATATGTGCGGACTCCATTATCCCATGTCATAATCGATATGTGCGGACTCCATTGTCCCATGTCATAATCGATATGTGCGGACTCCATTGCCCCATGTCATAATCGATATGTGCGGACTCCATTGTCCTATGTCATAATCGATATGTGCGGACTCCATTATCCCATGTCATAATCGATATGTGCGGACTCCATTGTCCCATGTCATAATCAATATGTGCGGACTCCTTTATCCCATGTCATAATCGATATGTGCGGACTCCTTTGTCCCATGTCATAATCGATATGTGCGGAATCCATTGACCCATGTCATATTCGATATGTGCGGACTCCGTTGTCCCATGTCATAATCGATATGTGCGGACTCCTTTATCCCACATCATCATCGATATATGCGGACTCCTTTATCCCATGTCACAATCTATTATATGCGGACTCCATTGTCCCATGTCATAATCGATATGTGCGGACTCCATTGTCCCATGTCATAATCGATATGTGCGGACTCCTTTGTCCCACGTCATAATCGATATGTGCGGACTCAAATGTCACATGTTATAATCGATATGTGCGGACTCCTTTGTCCCATGTCATAATCGATATGTGCGGACTCATTTGTCCCATGTCATAATCGATATGTGCGGTCTCCATTGTCCCATGTCATAATCGATATATGCGGACTCCTTTGTCCCATGTCATAATCCATTATGTGCGGACTTTTTGTCCCATGTCATAATCGATATGTGCGGACTCCTTTGTCCCATGTCATAATCGATATGTGCGGACTCAATTGTCACATGTCATAATCGATATGTGCGGACTCCTTTGTCCCATGTCATAATCGATATGTGCGGACTCATTTATCCCATATCATAATCGATATGTGAGGACTCCTTTGTCCCATGTCATAATCGATATGTGCTGACTCCATTGTCCCATGTCATAATCGATATGTGCAGACTCCATTGTCCCATGTCATAATAGATATGTGCGGACTCCATTGTCCCATGTCATAATCGATATATGCGGACTCCTTTATCCCATGTCATAATCGATATGTGCGGAATCCATTGTCCCATGTCATAATCGATATGTGCGGACTCCATTGTCCCATGTCATAATCTATATGTGCGGAATCATTTGTCCCATGTCATAATCGATATGTGCGGATTCCATTGTCCCATATCATAATCGATATGTGCGGACTCCTTTGTCCCGTGTCATAATCGATATGTACGGACTCCTTTGTCCCATGTCATAATCGATATGTGCGGACTCCTTTGTCCCATGTCATAATAGATATGTGCGGACTCCTTTGTCCCATGTCATAATCTATATGTGCGGACTCCTTTGTCCCATGGCATATTGATATGTGCGGACTCCTTTGTCCCATGTCATAATCTATATGTGCAGACTCCTTTGTCCCATATCATAATCGATATGTGCGGATTCATTTGTCCCATGTCATAATCGATATGTGCGGACTCCATTGTCCCATGTCATAATCGATATGTGCGGACTCCATTATCCCATGTCATAATCGATATGTGCGGACTCCATTGTCCCATGTCATAATCAATATTGCGGACTCCTTTATCCCATGTCATAATCGATATGTGCGGACTCCGTTGTCCCACATCATCATCGATATATGCGGACTCCTTTATCCCATGTCATAATCCATTATGTGCGGACTTTTTGTCCCATGTCATAATCGATATGTGCGGACTCCATTGTCCCATGTCATAATCGATATGTGCGGACTCCATTATCCCATGTCATAATCGATATGTGCGGACTCCATTGTCCCATGTCATAATCGATATGTGCGGACTCCATTGCCCCATGTCATAATCGATATGTGCGGACTCCATTATCCCATGTCATAATCGATATGTGCGGACTCCATTGTCCCATGTCATAATCGATATGTGCGGACTCCATTGCCCCATGTCATAATCGATATGTGCGGACTCCATTGTCCTATGTCATAATCGATATGTGCGGACTCCATTATCCCATGTCATAATCGATATGTGCGGACTCCATTGTCCCATGTCATAATCAATATGTGCGGACTCCTTTATCCCATGTCATAATCGATATGTGCGGACTCCTTTGTCCCATGTCATAATCGATATGTGCGGAATCCATTGACCCATGTCATATTCGATATGTGCGGACTCCGTTGTCCCATGTCATAATCGATATGTGCGGACTCCTTTATCCCACATCATCATCGATATATGCGGACTCCTTTATCCCATGTCACAATCTATTATATGCGGACTCCATTGTCCCATGTCATAATCGATATGTGCGGACTCCATTGTCCCATGTCATAATCGATATGTGCGGACTCCTTTGTCCCACGTCATAATCGATATGTGCGGACTCAAATGTCACATGTTATAATCGATATGTGCGGACTCCTTTGTCCCATGTCATAATCGATATGTGCGGACTCATTTGTCCCATGTCATAATCGATATGTGCGGTCTCCATTGTCCCATGTCATAATCGATATATGCGGACTCCTTTGTCCCATGTCATAATAGATATGTACGGACTCCATTATCCCATGTCATAATCGATATGTGCGGACTCCATTGTCCCATGTCATAATCGATATGTGCGGACTCTTTTGTCCCATGTCATAATCGATATATGCAGACTCCTTTGTCCCATGTCATAATCGATATGTGCGGACTCCTTTGTCCCATGTCATAATCGATATGTGCGGACTCCTTTGTCCCATGTCATAATCGATATGTGCGAACTCCTTTGTCCCATGTCATAATCGATATGTGCGGACTCAATTGTCACATGTCATAATCGATATGTGAGGACTCCTTTGTCCCATGTCATAATCGATATGTGCGGACTCATTTGTCCCATGTCATAATCAATATGTGCGGACTCATTTATCCCATATCATAATCGATATGTGAGGACTCCTTTGTCCCATGTCATAATCGATATATGCGGACTACATTGTCCCGTGTCATAATCGATATGTGCGGACTCATTTATCCCATATCATAATCGATATGTGAGGACTCCTTTGTCCCATGTCATAATCGATATGTGCTGACTCCATTGTCCCATGTCATAATCGATATGTGCAGACTCCATTGTCCCATGTCATAATAGATATGTGCGGACTCCATTGTCCCATGTCATAATCGATATATACGGACTCCTTTATCCCATGTCATAATCGATATGTGCGGAATCCATTGTCCCATGTCATAATCGATATGTGCGGACTCCATTGTCCCATGTCATAATCGATATGTGCGGACTCCATTGTCCCATGTCATAATCGATATTTGCGGACTCCATTGTCCCATGTCATAATCGATATGTGCGGACTCCGTTGTCCCATGTCATAATCGATATGTGCGGACTCCTTTATCCCATGTCATAATCGATATGTGCGGACTCCATTGTCCCATGTCATAATCGATATGTGCGGATTCCTTTGTCCTATGTCATATTCGATATGTGCGGACTCCTTTGTCCCATGTCATAATCGATATGTGCGGACTCCATTGTCCCATGTCATAATCGATATGTGCGGACTCCTTTGTCCCATGTCATAATCGATATGTTCGGACTCCATTGTCCTATGTCATAATCGATATGTGCGGACTCCATTGTCCCGTGTCATAATCGATATGTGCGGACTCCTTTGTCCCGTGTCATAATCGATATGTGCGGACTCCATTGTCCCATGTCATAATCGATATGTGCTGACTCCATTGTCCCATGTCATAATCGATATGTGCGGACTCCTTTGTCCCATGTCATAATCGATATGTGCGGACTCCATTGTCCCATGTCATAATCGATATGTGCGGACTCCATTGTCCCATGTCATAATCGATATGTGCGGACTCCATTGTCCTATGTCATAATCGATATGTGCGGACTCCATTATCCAATGTAATAATCGATATGTGCGGACTCCATTGTCCCATGTCATAATCAATATGTGCGGACTCCTTTATCCCATGTCACAATCGATATGTGCGGACTCCTTTGTCCCATGTCATAATCGACATGTGCGGACTCCATTGTCCCATGTCATAATCGATATGTGCGGACTCCATTGTCCCATGTCATAATCGATATGTGTGGACTCCTTTGTCCCATGTCATAATCGATATGTGAGGACTCCATTGTCCCATGTCATAATCGATATGTGCGGACTCCTTTGTCCCACGTCATAATCGATATGTGCGGACTCAAATGTCACATGTCATAATCGATATGTGCGGACTCCTTTGTCCCATGAAATAATCGATATGTGCGGACTCATTTGTCCCATGTCATAATCGATATGTGCGGTCTCCTTTGTCCCATGTCATAATCGATATATGCGGACTCCTTTGTCCCATATCATAATAGATATGTACGGACTCCATTATCCCATGTCATAATCGATATGTGCGGACTCCATTGTCCCATATCATAATCGATATGTGCGGACTCTTTTGTCCCATGTCATAATCGATATGTGCGGACTCCTTTGTCCCATGTCATAATCAATATGTGCGGACTCCTTTGTCCCATGTCATAATCGATATGTGCGGACTCCTTTGTCCCATGTCATAATCGATATGTGCGGACTCAATTGTCACATGTCATAATATATATATATGTACGGACTCCATTATCCCATGTCATAATCGATATGTGCGGACTCCATTGTCCCATGTCATAATAGATATGTGCGGACTCCATTGTCCCATGTCATAATCGATATATACGGACTCCTTTATCCCATGTCATAATCGATATGTGCGGAATCCATTGTCCCATGTCATAATCGATATGTGCGGACTCCATTGTCCCATGTCATAATCGATATGTGCGGACTCCATTGTCCCATGTCATAATCGATATTTGCGGACTCCATTGTCCCATGTCATAATCGATATGTGCGGACTCCGTTGTCCCATGTCATAATCGATATGTGCGGACTCCTTTATCCCATGTCATAATCGATATGTGCGGACTCCATTGTCCCATGTCATAATCGATATGTGCGGACTCTTTTGTCCCATGTCATAATCGATATATGCGGACTCCTTTGTCCCATGTCATAATCGATATGTGCGGACTCCTTTGTCCCATGTCATAATCGATATGTGCGGACTCCTTTGTCCCATGTCATAATCGATATGTGCGAACTCCTTTGTCCCATGTCATAATCGATATGTGCGGACTCAATTGTCACATGTCATAATCGATATGTGAGGACTCCTTTGTCCCATGTCATAATCGATATGTGCGGACTCATTTGTCCCATGTCATAATCAATATGTGCGGACTCATTTATCCCATATCATAATCGATATGTGAGGACTCCTTTGTCCCATGTCATAATCGATATATGCGGACTACATTGTCCCGTGTCATAATCGATATGTGCGGACTCATTTATCCCATATCATAATCGATATGTGAGGACTCCTTTGTCCCATGTCATAATCGATATGTGCTGACTCCATTGTCCCATGTCATAATCGATATGTGCAGACTCCATTGTCCCATGTCATAATAGATATGTGCGGACTCCATTGTCCCATGTCATAATCGATATATACGGACTCCTTTATCCCATGTCATAATCGATATGTGCGGAATCCATTGTCCCATGTCATAATCGATATGTGCGGACTCCATTGTCCCATGTCATAATCGATATGTGCGGACTCCATTGTCCCATGTCATAATCGATATTTGCGGACTCCATTGTCCCATGTCATAATCGATATGTGCGGACTCCGTTGTCCCATGTCATAATCGATATGTGCGGACTCCTTTATCCCATGTCATAATCGATATGTGCGGACTCCATTGTCCCATGTCATAATCGATATGTGCGGATTCCTTTGTCCCATGTCATATTCGATATGTGCGGACTCCTTTGTCCCATGTCATAATCGATATGTGCGGACTCCATTGTCCCATGTCATAATCGATATGTGCGGACTCCTTTGTCCCATGTCATAATCGATATGTTCGGACTCCATTGTCCTATGTCATAATCGATATGTGCGGACTCCATTGTCCCGTGTCATAATCGATATGTGCGGACTCCTTTGTCCCGTGTCATAATCGATATGTGCGGACTCCATTGTCCCATGTCATAATCGATATGTGCTGACTCCATTGTCCCATGTCATAATCGATATGTGCGGACTCCTTTGTCCCATGTCATAATCGATATGTGCGGACTCCATTGTCCCATGTCATAATCGATATGTGCGGACTCCATTGTCCCATGTCATAATCGATATGTGCGGACTCCATTGTCCTATGTCATAATCGATATGTGCGGACTCCATTATCCAATGTAATAATCGATATGTGCGGACTCCATTGTCCCATGTCATAATCAATATGTGCGGACTCCTTTATCCCATGTCACAATCGATATGTGCGGACTCCTTTGTCCCATGTCATAATCGACATGTGCGGACTCCATTGTCCCATGTCATAATCGATATGTGCGGACTCCATTGTCCCATGTCATAATCGATATGTGTGGACTCCTTTGTCCCATGTCATAATCGATATGTGAGGACTCCATTGTCCCATGTCATAATCGATATGTGCGGACTCCTTTGTCCCACGTCATAATCGATATGTGCGGACTCAAATGTCACATGTCATAATCGATATGTGCGGACTCCTTTGTCCCATGAAATAATCGATATGTGCGGACTCATTTGTCCCATGTCATAATCGATATGTGCGGTCTCCTTTGTCCCATGTCATAATCGATATATGCGGACTCCTTTGTCCCATATCATAATAGATATGTACGGACTCCATTATCCCATGTCATAATCGATATGTGCGGACTCCATTGTCCCATATCATAATCGATATGTGCGGACTCTTTTGTCCCATGTCATAATCGATATGTGCGGACTCCTTTGTCCCATGTCATAATCAATATGTGCGGACTCCTTTGTCCCATGTCATAATCGATATGTGCGGACTCCTTTGTCCCATGTCATAATCGATATGTGCGGACTCAATTGTCACATGTCATAATATATATATATGTACGGACTCCATTATCCCATGTCATAATCGATATGTGCGGACTCCATTGTCCCATGTCATAATCGATATGTGCGGACTCTTTTGTCCCATGTCATAATCGATATGTGCGAACTCCTTTGTCCCATGTCATAATCGATATGTGCGGACTCAATTGTCACATGTCATAATCGATATGTGAGGACTCCTTTGTCCCATATCATAATCGATATGTGCGGACTCATTTTTCCCATGTCATAATCAATATGTGCGGTCTCCTTTGTCCCATATCATAATCGATATATGCGGACTACATTGTCCCGTGTCATAATCGATATGTGCGGACTCATTTATCCCATATCATAATCGATATGTGAGGACTCCTTTGTCCCATGGCATAATCGATATGTGCGGACTCAATTGTCATATGTCATAATCGATATGTGCGGACTCCTTTGTCCCATGTCATAATAGATATGTACGGACTCGTTTATCCCATGTCATAATCGATATGTGCGGACTCCATTGTCCCATGTCATAATCGATATGTGCGGACTCTTTTGTCCCATGTCATAATCGATATGTGCGGACTCCTTTGTCCCATGTCATAATCGATATGTGCGGACTCCATTGTCCCATGTCATAATCGATATGTGCGGACTCCGTTGTCCCATGTCATAATCGATATGTGCGGACTCCTATATCCCATGTCATAATCGATATGTGCGGACTCCTTTGTCCCATGTCATAATCCATTATGTGCGGACTCCTTTGTCCCATGTCATAATCTATATGTGCGGACTCCTTTATCCCATGTCATAATCGATATGTGCGGACTCCTTTGTCCCATGTCATAATCCATTATGTGCGGACTCCTTTGTCCCATGTCATAATCGATATGTGCGGACTCATTTGTCCCATGTCATAATCGATATGTGCGGACTCCATTGTACCATATCATAATCGATATATGCGGACTCCAATATCCCATATCATAATCGATATTTGCGGACTCCTTTTTCCCATGTCATAATCGATATGTACGTACTCCTTTGTCCCATGTCATAATCGATATGTGCGGACTCCTTTGTCCCATGTCATAATCCATTATATGCGGACTCCTTTGTCCCATGTCATAATCGACATGTGCGGAATCCATTGTCCCATGTCATAATCGATATGTGCGGACTCCGTTGTCCCATGTCATAATCGATATGTTCGGACTCCTTTATCCCACATCATCATCGATATATGCGGACTCCTTTATCCCATGTCATAATCCATTATGTGCGGACTCCATTGTCCCATGTCATAATCGATATGTGCGGACTCCATTGTCCCATGTCATAATCGATATGTGCGAACTCCTTTGTCCCATGTCATAATCGATATGTGAGGACTCCATTGTCCCATGTCATAATCGATATGTGCGGACTCCTTTGTCCCACGTCATAATCGATATGTGCGGACTCAAATGTCACATGTCATAATCGATATGTGCGGACTCCTTTGTCCCATGTCATAATCGATGTGTGCGGACTCATTTGTCCCATGTCATAATCGATATGTGAGGATTCCATTGTCCCATATCATAATCGACATGTGCGGACTCCTTTGTCCCATGTCATAATCGATATGTTCGGACTCCATTGTCCTATGTCATAATCGATATGTGCGGACTCCATTGTCCCGTGTCATAATCGATATGTGCGGACTCCATTGTCCCATGTCATAATCGATATGTGCTGACTCCATTGTCCCATGTCATAATCGATATGTACGGACTCCTTTGTCCCATGTCATAATCGATATGTGCGGACTCCATTGTCCCATGTCATAATCGATATGTGCGGACTCAATTGTCCCATGTCATAATCGATATGTGCGGACTCCATTGTCCCATGTCATAATCGATATATGCGGACTCCAATATCCCATATCATAATCGATATTTGCGGACTCCTTTTTCCCATGTCATAATCGATATGTACGGACTCCTTTGTCCCATGTCATAATCGATATGTGCGGACTCCTTTGTCCCATGTCATAATCCATTATGTGCGGACTCCTTTGTCCCATGTCATAATCGATATGTGCGGACTCCTTTGTCCCATGTCATAATCGATATGTGCGGACTCCATTGTCCCATGTCATAATCGATATGTGCGGACTCATTTGTCCCATGTCATAATCGATATGTGCGGACTCCATTGTCCCATATCATAATCGATATGTGCGGACTCCTTTGTCCCATGTCATAATCGATATGTTCGGACTCCATTGTCCTATGTCATAATCGATATGTGCGGACTCCATTGTCCCGTGTCATAATCGATATGTGCGGACTCCTTTGTCCCGTGTCATAATCGATATGTGCGGACTCCATTGTCCCATGTCATAATCGATATGTGCTGACTCCATTGTCCCATGTCATAATCGATATGTGCGGACTCCTTTGTCCCATGTCATAATCGATATGTGCGGACTCCATTGTCCCATGTCATAATCGATATGTGCGGACTCCATTGTCCCATGTCATAATTGATATGTGCGGACTCCATTGTCCTATGTCATAATCGATATGTGCGGACTCCATTATCCAATGTAATAATCGATATGTGCGGACTCCATTGTCCCATGTCATAATCAATATGTGCGGACTCCTTTATCCCATGTCATAATCGATATGTGCGGACTCCTTTGTCCCATGTCATAATCGACATGTGCGGACTCCATTGTCCCATGTCATAATCGATATGTGCGGACTCCATTGTCCCATGTCATAATCGATATGTGTGGACTCCTTTGTCCCATGTCATAATCGATATGTGAGGACTCCATTGTCCCATGTCATAATCGATATGTGCGGACTCCTTTGTCCCACGTCATAATCGATATGTGCGGACTCAAATGTCACATGTCATAATCGATATGTGCGGACTCCTTTGTCCCATGAAATAATCGATATGTGCGGACTCATTTGTCCCATGTCATAATCGATATGTGCGGTCTCCTTTGTCCCATGTCATAATCGATATATGCGGACTCCTTTGTCCCATATCATAATAGATATGTACGGACTCCATTATCCCATGTCATAATCGATATGTGCGGACTCCATTGTCCCATATCATAATCGATATGTGCGGACTCTTTTGTCCCATGTCATAATCGATATGTGCGGACTCCTTTGTCCCATGTCATAATCAATATGTGCGGACTCCTTTGTCCCATGTCATAATCGATATGTGCGGACTCCTTTGTCCCATGTCATAATCGATATGTGCGGACTCAATTGTCACATGTCATAATATATATATATGTACGGACTCCATTATCCCATGTCATAATCGATATGTGCGGACTCCATTGTCCCATGTCATAATCGATATGTGCGGACTCTTTTGTCCCATGTCATAATCGATATGTGCGAACTCCTTTGTCCCATGTCATAATCGATATGTGCGGACTCAATTGTCACATGTCATAATCGATATGTGAGGACTCCTTTGTCCCATATCATAATCGATATGTGCGGACTCATTTTTCCCATGTCATAATCAATATGTGCGGTCTCCTTTGTCCCATATCATAATCGATATATGCGGACTACATTGTCCCGTGTCATAATCGATATGTGCGGACTCATTTATCCCATATCATAATCGATATGTGAGAACTCCTTTGTCCCATGGCATAATCGATATGTGCGGACTCAATTGTCATATGTCATAATCGATATGTGCGGACTCCTTTGTCCCATGTCATAATAGATATGTACGGACTCGTTTATCCCATGTCATAATCGATATGTGCGGACTCCATTGTCCCATGTCATAATCGATATGTGCGGACTCTTTTGTCCCATGTCATAATCGATATGTGCGGACTCCTTTGTCCCATGTCATAATCGATATGTGCGGACTCCATTGTCCCATGTCATAATCGATATGTGCGGACTCCGTTGTCCCATGTCATAATCGATATGTGCGGACTCCTATATCCCATGTCATAATCGATATGTGCGGACTCCTTTGTCCCATGTCATAATCCATTATGTGCGGACTCCTTTGTCCCATGTCATAATCTATATGTGCGGACTCCTTTATCCCATGTCATAATCGATATGTGCGGACTCCTTTGTCCCATGTCATAATCCATTATGTGCGGACTCCTTTGTCCCATGTCATAATCGATATGTGCGGACTCATTTGTCCCATGTCATAATCGATATGTGCGGACTCCATTGTACCATATCATAATCGATATATGCGGACTCCAATATCCCATATCATAATCGATATTTGCGGACTCCTTTTTCCCATGTCATAATCGATATGTACGTACTCCTTTGTCCCATGTCATAATCGATATGTGCGGACTCCTTTGTCCCATGTCATAATCCATTATATGCGGACTCCTTTGTCCCATGTCATAATCGACATGTGCGGAATCCATTGTCCCATGTCATAATCGATATGTGCGGACTCCGTTGTCCCATGTCATAATCGATATGTTCGGACTCCTTTATCCCACATCATCATCGATATATGCGGACTCCTTTATCCCATGTCATAATCCATTATGTGCGGACTCCATTGTCCCATGTCATAATCGATATGTGCGGACTCCATTGTCCCATGTCATAATCGATATGTGCGAACTCCTTTGTCCCATGTCATAATCGATATGTGAGGACTCCATTGTCCCATGTCATAATCGATATGTGCGGACTCCTTTGTCCCACGTCATAATCGATATGTGCGGACTCAAATGTCACATGTCATAATCGATATGTGCGGACTCCTTTGTCCCATGTCATAATCGATATGTGCGGACTCATTTGTCCCATGTCATAATCGATATGTGAGGATTCCATTGTCCCATATCATAATCGACATGTGCGGACTCCTTTGTCCCATGTCATAATCGATATGTTCGGACTCCATTGTCCTATGTCATAATCGATATGTGCGGACTCCATTGTCCCGTGTCATAATCGATATGTGCGGACTCCTTTGTCCCGTGTCATAATCGATATGTGCGGACTCCATTGTCCCATGTCATAATCGATATGTGCTGACTCCATTGTCCCATGTCATAATCGATATGTACGGACTCCTTTGTCCCATGTCATAATCGATATGTGCGGACTCCATTGTCCCATGTCATAATCGATATGTGCGGACTCAATTGTCCCATGTCATAATCGATATGTGCGGACTCCATTGTCCCATGTCATAATCGATATATGCGGACTCCAATATCCCATATCATAATCGATATTTGCGGACTCCTTTTTCCCATGTCATAATCGATATGTACGGACTCCTTTGTCCCATGTCATAATCGATATGTGCGGACTCCTTTGTCCCATGTCATAATCCATTATGTGCGGACTCCTTTGTCCCATGTCATAATCGATATGTGCGGACTCCTTTGTCCCATGTCATAATCGATATGTGCGGACTCCATTGTCCCATGTCATAATCGATATGTGCGGACTCATTTGTCCCATGTCATAATCGATATGTGCGGACTCCATTGTCCCATATCATAATCGATATATGCAGACTCCAATATCCCATATCATAATCGATATTTGCGGACTCCTTTTTCCCATGTCATAATCGATATGTACGGACTCCTTTGTCCCATGTCATAATCGATATGTACGGACTCCATTATCCCATGTCATAATCGATATATGCGGACTCCATTGTCCCATGTCATAATCGATATGTGCGGACTCTTTTGTCCCATGTCATAATCGATATGTGCGAACTCCTTTGTCCCATATCATAATCGATATGTGCGGACTCAATTGTCACATGTCATAATCGATATGTGCGGACTCATTTGTCCCATGTCATAATCAATATGTGCGGTCTCCTTTGTCCCATGTCATAATCGATATATGCGGAATACATTGTCCCGTGTCATAATCGATATGTGCGGACTCATTTATCCCATGTCATAATCGATATATGCGGACTCCAATATCCCATATCATAATTGATATTTGCGGACTCCTTTTTCCCATGTCATAATCGATATGTACGGACTCCTTTGTCCCATGTCATAATCGATATGTACGGACTCCATTATCCCATGTCATAATCGATATATGCGGACTCCATTGTCCCATGTCATAATCGATATGTGCGGACTCTTTTGTCCCATGTCATAATCGATATGTGGGGACTCCTTTGTCCCATGTCATAATCGATATGTGCGGAATCCATTGTCCCATATCATAATCGATATGTGCGGACTCCGTTGTCCCATGTCATAATCGATATGTGCGGACTCCTTTATCCCACATCATCATCGATATATGCGGACTCCTTTATCCCATGTCATAATCCATTATGTGCGGACTCCATTGTCCCATGTCATAATCGATATGTGCGGACTCCATTGTCCCATGTCATAATCGATATGTGCGGACTCCTTTGTCCCATGTCATAATCGATATGTGAGGACTCCATGTCCCATGTCATAATCGATATGTGCGGACTCCTTTGTCCCACGTCATAATCGATATGTGCGGACTCAAATGTCACATGTCATAATCGATATGTGCGGACTCCTTTGTCCCATGTCATAATCGATATATGCGGACTCCTTTGTCCCATGTCATAATAGATATGTACGGACTCCATTATCCCATGTCATAATCGATATGTGCGGACTCCATTGTCCCATGTCATAATCGATATGTGCGGACTCCTTTGTCCCATGTCATAATCGATATGTGCGGACTCCTTTGTCCCATGTCATAATCGATATGTGCGGACTCCTTTGTCCCATGTCATAATAGATATGTACGGACTCCATTATCCCATGTCATAATCGATATGTGCGGACTCCATTGTCCCATGTCATAATCGATATGTGAGGACTCCATTGTCCCATGTCATAATCGATATGTGCGGACTCCTTTGTCCCATTTCATAATCGATATGTGCGGACTCCTTTGTCCCATGTCATAATCGATATGTGCGGACTCCATTGTCCCATGTCATAATCGATATGTGCGGACTCATTTGTCCCATGTCATAATCGATATGTGCGGACTCCATTGTCCCATATCATAATCGATATATGCGGACTCCAATATCCCATATCATAATCGATATTTGCGGACTCCTTTTTCCCATGTCATAATCGATATGTACGGACTCTTTTGTCCCATGTCATAATCGATATGTGCGGACTCCTTTGTCCCATGTCATAATCCATTATATGCGGACTCCTTTGTCCCATGTCATAATCGATATGTGCGGACTCCATTGTCCCATGTCATAATCGATATGTGCGGACTCATTTGTCCCATGTCATAATCGATATGTGCGGACTCCATTGTCCCATATCATAATCGATATGTGCGGACTCCTTTGTCCCATGTCATAATCGATATGTTCGGACTCCATTGTCCTATGTCATAATCGATATGTGCGGACTCCATTGTCCCGTGTCATAATCGATATGTGCGGACTCCTTTGTCCCGTGTCATAATCGATATGTGCGGACTCCATTGTCCCATGTCATAATCGATATTTGCTGACTCCATTGTCCCATGTCATAATCGATATGTGCGGACTCCTTTGTCCCATGTCATAATCGATATGTGCGGACTCCATTGTCCCATGTCATAATCGATATGTGCGGACTCCATTGTCCCATGTCATAATCGATATGTGCGGACTCCATTGTCCTATGTCATAATCGATATGTGCGGACTCCATTATCCAATGTCATAATCGATATGTGCGGACTCCATTGTCCCATGTCATAATCAATATGTGCGGACTCCTTTATCCCATGTCATAATCGATATGTGGGGACTCCTTTGTCCCATGTCATAATCGATATGTGCGGAATCCATTGTCCCATATCATAATCGATATGTGCGGACTCCGTTGTCCCATGTCATAATCGATATGTGCGGACTCCTTTATCCCACATCATCATCGATATATGCGGACTCCTTTATCCCATGTCATAATCCATTATGTGCGGACTCCATTGTCCCATGTCATAATCGATATGTGCGGACTCCATTGTCCCATGTCATAATCGATATGTGCGGACTCCTTTGTCCCATGTCATAATCGATATGTGAGGACTCCATTGTCCCATGTCATAATCGATATGTGCGGACTCCTTTGTCCCACGTCATAATCGATATGTGCGGACTCAAATGTCACATGTCATAATCGATATGTGCGGACTCCTTTGTCCCATGTCATAATCGATATATGCGGACTCCTTTGTCCCATGTCATAATAGATATGTACGGACTCCATTATCCCATGTCATAATCGATATGTGCGGACTCCATTGTCCCATGTCATAATCGATATGTGAGGACTCCTTTGTCCCATGTCATAATCGATATGTGCGGACTCCTTTGTCCCATGTCATAATCGATATGTGCGGACTCCTTTGTCCCATGTCATAATCGATATGTGCGGACTCAATTTTCACATGTCATAATATATATGTACGGACTCCATTATCCAATGTCATAATCGATATGTGCGGACTCCATTGTCCCATGTCATAATCGATATGTGCGGACTCTTTTGTCCCATGTCATAATCGATATGTGCGAACTCCTTTGTCCCATGTCATAATCGATATGTGCGGACTCCTTTGTCCCATGTCATAATCGATATGTGCGGACTCAATTGTCATATGTCATAATCGATATTTGCGGACTCCTTTGTCCCATGTCATAATAGATATGTACGGACTCCATTATCCCATGTCATAATCGATATGTGCGGACTCCATTGTCCCATGTCATAATCGATATGTGCGGACTCCATTGTCCCATGTCATAATCGATATGTGCGGACTCCATTATCCCATGTCATAATCGATATGTGCGGACTCCATTGTCCCATGTCATAATCAATATTGCGGACTCCTTTATCCCATATCATAATCGATATGTGCGGACTCCTTTGTCCCATGTCATAATCGATATGTGCGGACTCCTTTGTCCCATGTCATAATCGATATGTGCGGACTCCATTGTCCCATGTCATAATCGATATGTGCGGACTCATTTGTCCCATGTCATAATCGATATGTGCGGACTCCATTGTCCCATATCATAATCGATATATGCGGACTCTAATATCCCATATCATAATCGATATTTGCGGACTCATTTTTCCCATGTCATAATCGATATGTACGGACTCTTTTGTCCCATGTCATAATCGATATGTGCGGACTCCTTTGTCCCATGTCATAATCCATTATATGCGGACTCCTTTGTCCCATGTCATAATCGATATGTGCGGACTCCATTGTCCCATGTCATAATCGATATGTGCGGACTCATTTGTCCCATGTCATAATCGATATGTGCGGACTCCATTGTCCCATATCATAATCGATATGTGCGGACTCCTTTGTCCCATGTCATAATCGATATGTTCGGACTCCATTGTCATATGTTATAATCGATATGTGCGGACTCCATTGTCCCGTGTCATAATCGATATGTGCGGACTCCTTTGTCCCGTGTCATAATCGATATGTGCGGACTCCATTGTCCAATGTCATAATCGATATGTGCTGACTCCATTGACCCATGTCATAATCGATATGTGCGGACTCCTTTGTCCCATGTCATAATCGATATGTGCGGACTCCATTGTCCCATGTCATAATCGATATGTGCGGACTCCATTGTCCCATGTCATAATCGATATGTGCGGACTCCATTGTTCTATGTCATAATCGATATGTACGGACTCCATTATCCAATGTCATAATCGATATGTGCGGACTCCATTGTCCCATGTCATAATCAATATGTGCGGACTCCTTTATCCCATGTCATAATCGATATGTGGGGACTCCTTTGTCCCATGTCATAATCGATATGTGCGGAATCCATTGTCCCATATCATAATCGATATGTGCGGACTCCGTTGTCCCATGTCATAATCAATATGTGCGGACTCCTTTATCCCACATCATCATCGATATATGCGGACTCCTTTATCCCATGTCATAATCCATTATGTGCGGACTCCATTGTCCCATGTCATAATCGATATGTGCGGACTCCATTGTCCCATGTCATAATCGATATGTGCGGACTCCTTTGTCCCATGTCATAATCGATATGTGAGGACTCCATTGTCCCATGTCATAATCGATATGTGCGGACTCCTTTGTCCCACGTCATAATCGATATGTGCGGACTCAAATGTCACATGTCATAATCGATATGTGCGGACTCCTTTGTCCCATGTCATAATCGATATATGCGGACTCCTTTGTCCCATGTCATAATAGATATGTACGGACTCCATTATCCCATGTCATAATCGATATGTGCGGACTCCATTGTCCCATGTCATAATCGATATGTGCGGACTCCATTGTCCCATGTCATAATCGATATGTGCGGACTCCATTGTCCCATGTCATAATCGATATGTGCGGACTCATTTGTCCCATGTCATAATCGATATGTGCGGACTCCATTGTCCCATATCATAATTGATATATGCGGACTCCAATATCCCATATCATAATCGATATTTGCGGACTCCTTTTTCCCATGTCATAATCGATATGTACGGACTCCTTTGTCCCATGTCATAATCGATATGTGCGGACTCCTTTGTCCCATGTCATAATCCATTATATGCGGACTCCTTTGTCCCATGTCATAATCGATATGTGTGGACTCCATTGTCCTATGTCATAATCGATATGTGCGGACTCCATTATCCAATGTCATAATCGATATGTGCGGACTCCATTGTCCCATGTCATAATCAATATGTGCGGACTCCTTTATCCCATGTCATAATCGATATGTGCGGACTCCTTTATCCCATGTCATAATCCATTATGTGCGGACTCCATTGTCCCATGTCATAATCGATATGTGCGGACTCCATTGTCCCATGTCATAATCGATATGTGCGGACTCCTTTGTCCCATGTCATAATCGATATGTGAGGACTCCATGTCCCATGTCATAATCGATATGTGCGGACTCCTTTGTCCCACGTCATAATCGATATGTGCGGACTCAAATGTCACATGTCATAATCGATATGTGCGGACTCCTTTGTCCCATGTCATAATCGATATATGCGGACTCCTTTGTCCCATGTCATAATAGATATGTACGGACTCCATTATCCCATGTCATAATCGATATGTGCGGACTCCATTGTCCCATGTCATAATCGATATGTGCGGACTCCTTTGTCCCATGTCATAATCGATATGTGCGGACTCCTTTGTCCCATGTCATAATCGATATGTGCGGACTCCTTTGTCCCATGTCATAATAGATATGTACGGACTCCATTATCCCATGTCATAATCGATATGTGCGGACTCCATTGTCCCATGTCATAATCGATATGTGAGGACTCCATTGTCCCATGTCATAATCGATATGTGCGGACTCCTTTGTCCCATTTCATAATCGATATGTGCGGACTCCTTTGTCCCATGTCATAATCGATATGTGCGGACTCCATTGTCCCATGTCATAATCGATATGTGCGGACTCATTTGTCCCATGTCATAATCGATATGTGCGGACTCCATTGTCCCATATCATAATCGATATATGCGGACTCCAATATCCCATATCATAATCGATATTTGCGGACTCCTTTTTCCCATGTCATAATCGATATGTACGGACTCTTTTGTCCCATGTCATAATCGATATGTGCGGACTCCTTTGTCCCATGTCATAATCCATTATATGCGGACTCCTTTGTCCAATGTCATAATCGATATGTGCGGACTCCATTGTCCCATGTCATAATCGATATGTGCGGACTCATTTGTCCCATGTCATAATCGATATGTGCGGACTCCATTGTCCCATATCATAATCGATATGTGCGGACTCCTTTGTCCCATGTCATAATCGATATGTTCGGACTCCATTGTCCTATGTCATAATCGATATGTGCGGACTCCATTGTCCCGTGTCATAATCGATATGTGCGGACTCCTTTGTCCCGTGTCATAATCGATATGTGCGGACTCCATTGTCCCATGTCATAATCGATATTTGCTGACTCCATTGTCCCATGTCATAATCGATATGTGCGGACTCCTTTGTCCCATGTCATAATCGATATGTGCGGACTCCATTGTCCCATGTCATAATCGATATGTGCGGACTCCATTGTCCCATGTCATAATCGATATGTGCGGACTCCATTGTCCTATGTCATAATCGATATGTGCGGACTCCATTATCCAATGTCATAATCGATATGTGCGGACTCCATTGTCCCATGTCATAATCAATATGTGCGGACTCCTTTATCCCATGTCATAATCGATATGTGGGGACTCCTTTGTCCCATGTCATAATCGATATGTGCGGAATCCATTGTCCCATATCATAATCGATATGTGCGGACTCCGTTGTCCCATGTCATAATCGATATGTGCGGACTCCTTTATCCCACATCATCATCGATATATGCGGACTCCTTTATCCCATGTCATAATCCATTATGTGCGGACTCCATTGTCCCATGTCATAATCGATATGTGCGGACTCCATTGTCCCATGTCATAATCGATATGTGCGGACTCCTTTGTCCCATGTCATAATCGATATGTGAGGACTCCATTGTCCCATGTCATAATCGATATGTGCGGACTCCTTTGTCCCACGTCATAATCGATATGTGCGGACTCAAATGTCACATGTCATAATCGATATGTGCGGACTCCTTTGTCCCATGTCATAATCGATATATGCGGACTCCTTTGTCCCATGTCATAATAGATATGTACGGACTCCATTATCCCATGTCATAATCGATATGTGCGGACTCCATTGTCCCATGTCATAATCGATATGTGAGGACTCCTTTGTCCCATGTCATAATCGATATGTGCGGACTCCTTTGTCCCATGTCATAATCGATATGTGCGGACTCCTTTGTCCCATGTCATAATCGATATGTGCGGACTCAATTTTCACATGTCATAATATATATGTACGGACTCCATTATCCAATGTCATAATCGATATGTGCGGACTCCATTGTCCCATGTCATAATCGATATGTGCGGACTCTTTTGTCCCATGTCATAATCGATATGTGCGAACTCCTTTGTCCCATGTCATAATCGATATGTGCGGACTCCTTTGTCCCATGTCATAATCGATATGTGCGGACTCAATTGTCATATGTCATAATCGATATTTGCGGACTCCTTTGTCCCATGTCATAATAGATATGTACGGACTCCATTATCCCATGTCATAATCGATATGTGCGGACTCCATTGTCCCATGTCATAATCGATATGTGCGGACTCCATTGTCCCATGTCATAATCGATATGTGCGGACTCCATTATCCCATGTCATAATCGATATGTGCGGACTCCATTGTCCCATGTCATAATCAATATTGCGGACTCCTTTATCCCATATCATAATCGATATGTGCGGACTCCTTTGTCCCATGTCATAATCGATATGTGCGGACTCCTTTGTCCCATGTCATAATCGATATGTGCGGACTCCATTGTCCCATGTCATAATCGATATGTGCGGACTCATTTGTCCCATGTCATAATCGATATGTGCGGACTCCATTGTCCCATATCATAATCGATATATGCGGACTCTAATATCCCATATCATAATCGATATTTGCGGACTCATTTTTCCCATGTCATAATCGATATGTACGGACTCTTTTGTCCCATGTCATAATCGATATGTGCGGACTCCTTTGTCCCATGTCATAATCCATTATATGCGGACTCCTTTGTCCCATGTCATAATCGATATGTGCGGACTCCATTGTCCCATGTCATAATCGATATGTGCGGACTCATTTGTCCCATGTCATAATCGATATGTGCGGACTCCATTGTCCCATATCATAATCGATATGTGCGGACTCCTTTGTCCCATGTCATAATCGATATGTTCGGACTCCATTGTCATATGTTATAATCGATATGTGCGGACTCCATTGTCCCGTGTCATAATCGATATGTGCGGACTCCTTTGTCCCGTGTCATAATCGATATGTGCGGACTCCATTGTCCCATGTCATAATCGATATGTGCTGACTCCATTGTCCCATGTCATAATCGATATGTGCGGACTCCTTTGTCCCATGTCATAATCGATATGTGCGGACTCCATTGTCCCATGTCATAATCGATATGTGCGGACTCCATTGTCCCATGTCATAATCGATATGTGCGGACTCCATTGTTCTATGTCATAATCGATATGTACGGACTCCATTATCCAATGTCATAATCGATATGTGCGGACTCCATTGTCCCATGTCATAATCAATATGTGCGGACTCCTTTATCCCATGTCATAATCGATATGTGGGGACTCCTTTGTCCCATGTCATAATCGATATGTGCGGAATCCATTGTCCCATATCATAATCGATATGTGCGGACTCCGTTGTCCCATGTCATAATCAATATGTGCGGACTCCTTTATCCCACATCATCATCGATATATGCGGACTCCTTTATCCCATGTCATAATCCATTATGTGCGGACTCCATTGTCCCATGTCATAATCGATATGTGCGGACTCCATTGTCCCATGTCATAATCGATATGTGCGGACTCCTTTGTCCCATGTCATAATCGATATGTGAGGACTCCATTGTCCCATGTCATAATCGATATGTGCGGACTCCTTTGTCCCACGTCATAATCGATATGTGCGGACTCAAATGTCACATGTCATAATCGATATGTGCGGACTCCTTTGTCCCATGTCATAATCGATATATGCGGACTCCTTTGTCCCATGTCATAATAGATATGTACGGACTCCATTATCCCATGTCATAATCGATATGTGCGGACTCCATTGTCCCATGTCATAATCGATATGTGCGGACTCCATTGTCCCATGTCATAATCGATATGTGCGGACTCCATTGTCCCATGTCATAATCGATATGTGCGGACTCATTTGTCCCATGTCATAATCGATATGTGCGGACTCCATTGTCCCATATCATAATTGATATATGCGGACTCCAATATCCCATATCATAATCGATATTTGCGGACTCCTTTTTCCCATGTCATAATCGATATGTACGGACTCCTTTGTCCCATGTCATAATCGATATGTGCGGACTCCTTTGTCCCATGTCATAATCCATTATATGCGGACTCCTTTATCCCATGTCATAATCGATATGTGTGGACTCCATTGTCCTATGTCATAATCGATATGTGCGGACTCCATTATCCAATGTCATAATCGATATGTGCGGACTCCATTGTCCCATGTCATAATCAATATGTGCGGACTCCTTTATCCCATGTCATAATCGATATGTGCGGACTCCTTTATCCCATGTCATAATCCATTATGTGCGGACTCCATTGTCCCATGTCATAATCGATATGTGCGGACTCCATTGTCCCATGTCATAATCGATATGTGCGGACTCCTTTGTCCCATGTCATAATCGATATGTGCGGACTCATTTGTCCCATGTCATAATCGATATGTGCGGTCTCCTTTGTCCCATGTCATAATCAATATGTGCGGACTCAATTGTAACATGTCATAATATATATGTACGGACTCCATTATCCCATGTCATAATCGATATATGCGGACTCCATTGTCCCATGTCATAATCGATATGTGCGGACTCTTTTGTCCCATGTCATAATCGATATGTGCGAACTCCTTTGTCCCATGTCATAATCGATATGTGCGGACTCAATTGTCACATGTCATAATCGATATGTGCGGACTCGTTTGTCCCATGTCATAATCAATATGTGCGGTCTCCTTTGTCCCATGTCATAATCGATATATGCGGAATACATTGTCCCGTGTCATAATCGATATGTGCGGACTCATTTATCCCATATCATAATCGATATGTGAGGACTCCTTTGTCCCATGTCATAATCGATATGTGCGGACTCAATTGTCATATGTCATAATCGATATGTGCGGTTTCCTTTGTCCCATGTCATAATCGATATATGCGGACTCCTTTGTCCCATGTCATAATCAATATTGCGGACTCCATTATCCCATGTCATAATCGATATGTGCAGACTCCTTTATCCCATGTCATAATAGATATGTACGGACTCCTTTATCCCAAGTCATAATCGATATATGCGGAATACATTGTCCCGTGTCATAATCGATATGTGCGGACTCATTTATCCCATATCATAATCGATATGTGAGGACTCCTTTGTCCCATGTCATAATCGATATGTGCGGACTCAATTTTCATATGTCATAATCGATATGTGCGGTTTCCTTTGTCCCATGTCATAATCGATATGTGCGGACTCCATTATCCCATGTCATAATCGATATGTGCAGACTCCTTTATCCCATATCATAATAGATATGTACGGACTCCTTTATCCCAAGTCATAATCGATATGTGCGGACTCCATTGTCCCATGTCATAATCGATATGTGCGGACTCTTTTGTCCCATGTCATAATCGATATGTGCGGACTCCTTTGTCCCATGTCATAATCGATATGTGCGGACTCCATTGTCCCATGTCATAATCGATATGTGCGGACTCCGTTGTCCCATGTCATAATCTATATGTGCGGACTCCTTTATCCCATGTCATAATCGATATGTGCGGACTCCTTTGTCCCATGTCATAATCCATTATGTGCGGACTCCTTTGTCCCATGTCATAATCGATATGTGCGGACTCCATTGTCCCATGTCATAATCGATATGTGCGGACTCCTTTGTCCCATGTCATAATCGATATGTGCGGACTCCATTGTCCCATGTCATAATCGATATGTGCGGACTCCTTTGTCCCATGTCATAATCGATATGTGCGGACTCCTTTGTCCCATGTCATGATCGATATGTGCGGACTCCATTGTCCCATGTCATAATCGATATGTGCGGACTCATTTGTCCCATGTCATAATCGATATGTGCGGACTCCATTGTCCCATATCATAATCGATATATGCGGACTCCAATATCCCATATCATAATCGATATTTGCGGACTCCTTTTTCCCATGTCATAATCGATATGTACGGACTCTTTTGTATCATGTCATAATCGATATGTGCGGACTCCTTTGTCCCATGTCATAATCCATTATATGCGGACTCCTTTGTCCCATGTCATAATCGATATGTGCGGACTCATTTGTCCCATGTCATAATCGATATGTGCGGACTCATTTGTCCCATGTCATAATCGATATGTGCGGACTCCATTGTCCCATATCATAATCGATATGTGCGGACTCCTTTGTCCCATGTCATAATCGATATGTTCGGACTCCATTGTCATATGTTATAATCGATATGTGCGGACTCCATTGTCCCGTGTCATAATCGATATGTGCGGACTCCTTTGTCCCGTGTCATAATCGATATGTGCGGACTCCATTGTCCCATGTCATAATCGATATGTGCTGACTCCATTGTCCCATGTCATAATCGATATGTGCGGACTCCTTTGTCCCATGTCATAATCGATATGTGCGGACTCCATTGTCCCATGTCATAATCGATATGTGCGGACTCCATTGTCCCATGTCATAATCGATATGTGCGGACTCCATTGTTCTATGTCATAATCGATATGTACGGACTCCATTATCCAATGTCATAATCGATATGTGCGGACTCCATTGTCCCATGTCATAATCAATATGTGCGGACTCCTTTATCCCATGTCATAATCGATATGTGGGGACTCCTTTGTCCCATGTCATAATCGATATGTGCGGAATCCATTGTCCCATATCATAATCGATATGTGCGGACTCCGTTGTCCCATGTCATAATCAATATGTGCGGACTCCTTTATCCCACATCATCATCGATATATGCGGACTCCTTTATCCCATGTCATAATCCATTATGTGCGGACTCCATTGTCCCATGTCATAATCGATATGTGCGGACTCCATTGTCCCATGTCATAATCGATATGTGCGGACTCCTTTGTCCCATGTCATAATCGATATGTGAGGACTCCATTGTCCCATGTCATAATCGATATGTGCGGACTCCTTTGTCCCACGTCATAATCGATATGTGCGGACTCAAATGTCACATGTCATAATCGATATGTGCGGACTCCTTTGTCCCATGTCATAATCGATATATGCGGACTCCTTTGTCCCATGTCATAATAGATATGTACGGACTCCATTATCCCATGTCATAATCGATATGTGCGGACTCCATTGTCCCATGTCATAATCGATATGTGCGGACTCCATTGTCCCATGTCATAATCGATATGTGCGGACTCCATTGTCCCATGTCATAATCGATATGTGCGGACTCATTTGTCCCATGTCATAATCGATATGTGCGGACTCCATTGTCCCATATCATAATTGATATATGCGGACTCCAATATCCCATATCATAATCGATATTTGCGGACTCCTTTTTCCCATGTCATAATCGATATGTACGGACTCCTTTGTCCCATGTCATAATCGATATGTGCGGACTCCTTTGTCCCATGTCATAATCCATTATATGCGGACTCCTTTATCCCATGTCATAATCGATATGTGTGGACTCCATTATCCAATGTCATAATCGATATGTGCGGACTCCATTGTCCCATGTCATAATCAATATGTGCGGACTCCTTTATCCCATGTCATAATCGATATGTGCGGACTCCTTTATCCCATGTCATAATCCATTATGTGCGGACTCCATTGTCCCATGTCATAATCGATATGTGCGGACTCCATTGTCCCATGTCATAATCGATATGTGCGGACTCCTTTGTCCCATGTCATAATCGATATGTGCGGACTCATTTGTCCCATGTCATAATCGATATGTGCGGTCTCCTTTGTCCCATGTCATAATCAATATGTGCGGACTCAATTGTAACATGTCATAATATATATGTACGGACTCCATTATCCCATGTCATAATCGATATATGCGGACTCCATTGTCCCATGTCATAATCGATATGTGCGGACTCTTTTGTCCCATGTCATAATCGATATGTGCGAACTCCTTTGTCCCATGTCATAATCGATATGTGCGGACTCAATTGTCACATGTCATAATCGATATGTGCGGACTCGTTTGTCCCATGTCATAATCAATATGTGCGGTCTCCTTTGTCCCATGTCATAATCGATATATGCGGAATACATTGTCCCGTGTCATAATCGATATGTGCGGACTCATTTATCCCATATCATAATCGATATGTGAGGACTCCTTTGTCCCATGTCATAATCGATATGTGCGGACTCAATTGTCATATGTCATAATCGATATGTGCGGTTTCCTTTGTCCCATGTCATAATCGATATATGCGGACTCCTTTGTCCCATGTCATAATCAATATTGCGGACTCCATTATCCCATGTCATAATCGATATGTGCAGACTCCTTTATCCCATGTCATAATAGATATGTACGGACTCCTTTATCCCAAGTCATAATCGATATATGCGGAATACATTGTCCCGTGTCATAATCGATATGTGCGGACTCATTTATCCCATATCATAATCGATATGTGAGGACTCCTTTGTCCCATGTCATAATCGATATGTGCGGACTCAATTTTCATATGTCATAATCGATATGTGCGGTTTCCTTTGTCCCATGTCATAATCGATATGTGCGGACTCCATTATCCCATGTCATAATCGATATGTGCAGACTCCTTTATCCCATATCATAATAGATATGTACGGACTCCTTTATCCCAAGTCATAATCGATATGTGCGGACTCCATTGTCCCATGTCATAATCGATATGTGCGGACTCTTTTGTCCCATGTCATAATCGATATGTGCGGACTCCTTTGTCCCATGTCATAATCGATATGTGCGGACTCCATTGTCCCATGTCATAATCGATATGTGCGGACTCCGTTGTCCCATGTCATAATCTATATGTGCGGACTCCTTTATCCCATGTCATAATCGATATGTGCGGACTCCTTTGTCCCATGTCATAATCCATTATGTGCGGACTCCTTTGTCCCATGTCATAATCGATATGTGCGGACTCCATTGTCCCATGTCATAATCGATATGTGCGGACTCCTTTGTCCCATGTCATAATCGATATGTGCGGACTCCATTGTCCCATGTCATAATCGATATGTGCGGACTCCTTTGTCCCATGTCATAATCGATATGTGCGGACTCCTTTGTCCCATGTCATGATCGATATGTGCGGACTCCATTGTCCCATGTCATAATCGATATGTGCGGACTCATTTGTCCCATGTCATAATCGATATGTGCGGACTCCATTGTCCCATATCATAATCGATATATGCGGACTCCAATATCCCATATCATAATCGATATTTGCGGACTCCTTTTTCCCATGTCATAATCGATATGTACGGACTCTTTTGTATCATGTCATAATCGATATGTGCGGACTCCTTTGTCCCATGTCATAATCCATTATATGCGGACTCCTTTGTCCCATGTCATAATCGATATGTGCGGACTCATTTGTCCCATGTCATAATCGATATGTGCGGACTCCATTGTCCCATATCATAATCGATATTTGCGGACTCCTTTGTCCCATGTCATAATCGATATGTTCGGACTCCATTGTCCTATGTCATAATCGATATGTGCGGACTCCATTGTCCCGTGTCATAATCGATATGTGCGGACTCCTTTGTCCCGTGTCATAATCGATATGTGCGGACTCCATTTTCCCATGTCATAATCGATATGTGCTGACTCCATTGTCCCATGTCATAATCGATATGTGCGGACTCCTTTGTCCCATGTCATAATCGATATGTGCGGACTCCATTGTCCCATGTCATAATCGATATGTGCGGACTCCATTGTCCCATGTCATAATCGATATGTGCGGACTCCATTGTCCTATGTCATAATCGATATGTGCGGACTCCATTATCCAATGTCATAATCGATATGTGCGGACTCCATTGTCCCATGTCATAATCAATATGTGCGGACTCCTTTATCCCATGTCATAATCGATATGTGGGGACTCCTTTGTCCCATGTCATAATCGATATGTGCGGAATCCATTGTCCCATATCATAATCGATATGTGCGGACTCCGTTGTCCCATGTCATAATCGATATGTGCGGACTCCTTTATCCCACATCATCATCGATATATGCGGACTCCTTTATCCCATGTCATAATCCATTATATGCGGACTCCTTTGTCCCATGTCATAATCGATATGTGCGGACTCCATTGTCCCATGTCATAATCGATATGTGCGGACTCATTTGTCCCATGTCATAATCGATATGTGCGGACTCCTTTGTCCCATGTCATAATCGATATATGCGGACTCCTTTGTCCCATGTCATAATAGATATGTACGGACTCAATTATCCCATGTCATAATCGATATGTGCGGACTCCATTGTCCCATGTCATAATCGATATGTGCGGACTCTTTTGTCCCATGTCATAATCGATATGTGCGGACTCCTTTGTCCCATGTCATAATCGATATGTGCGGACTCCTTTGTCCCATGTCATAATCGATATGTGCGGACTCCTTTGTCCCATGTCATAATCGATATGTGCGGACTCAATTGTCACATGTCATAATATATATGTACGGACTCCACTGTCCCATGTCATAATCGATATGTGCGGACTCCATTGTCCCATGTCATAATCGATATGTGCGGACTCCATTGTCCCATGTCATAATCGATATGTGCGGACTCCATTTTCCCATGTCATAATCGATATGTGCGGACTCATTTGTCCCATGTCATAATCGATATGTGCGGACTCCATTGTCCCATATCATAATTGATATATGCGGACTCCAATATCCCATATCATAATCGATATTTGCGGACTCCTTTTTCCCATGTCATAATCGATATGTACGGACTCCTTTGTCCCATGTCATAATCGATATGTGCGGACTCCTTTGTCCCATGTCATAATCCATTATATGCGGACTCCTTTGTCCCATGTCATAATCGATATGTGTGGACTCCATTGTCCTATGTCATAATCGATATGTGCGGACTCCATTATCCAATGTCATAATCGATATGTGCGGACTCCATTGTCCCATGTCATAATCAATATGTGCGGACTCCTTTATCCCATGTCATAATCGATATGTGCGGACTCCTTTATCCCATGTCATAATCCATTATGTGCGGACTCCATTGTCCCATGTCATAATCGATATGTGCGGACTCCATTGTCCCATGTCATAATCGATATGTGCGGACTCCTTTGTCCCATGTCATAATCGATATGTGAGGACTCCATTGTCCCATGTCATAATCGATATGTGCGGACTCCTTTGTCCCACGTCATAATCGATATGTGCGGACTCAAATGTCACATGTCATAATCGATATGTGCGGACTCCTTTGTCCCATGTCATAATCGATATGTGCGGACTCATTTGTCCCATGTCATAATCGATATGTGCGGTCTCCTTTGTCCCATGTCATAATCAATATGTGCGGACTCAATTGTAACATGTCATAATATATATGTACGGACTCCATTATCCCATGTCATAATCGATATATGCGGACTCCATTGTCCCATGTCATAATCGATATGTGCGGACTCTTTTGTCCCATGTCATAATCGATATGTGCGAACTCCTTTGTCCCATGTCATAATCGATATGTGCGGACTCAATTGTCACATGTCATAATCGATATGTGCGGACTCATTTGTCCCATGTCATAATCAATATGTGCGGTCTCCTTTGTCCCATGTCATAATCGATATATGCGGAATACATTGTCCCATGTCATAATCGATATGTGCGGACTCCATTGTCCCATGTCATAATCGATATGTGCGGACTCAATTGTCATATGTCATAATCGATATGTGCGGTTTCCTTTGTCCCATGTCATAATAGATATGTACGGACTCCTTTATCCCAAGTCATAATCGATATGTGCGGACTCCATTGTCCCATGTCATAATCGATATGTGCGGACTCTTTTGTCCCATGTCATAATCGATATGTGCGGACTCCTTTGTCCCATGTCATAATCGATATGTGCGGACTCCATTGTCCCATGTCATAATCGATATGTGCGGACTCCGTTGTCCCATGTCATAATCGATATGTGAGGACTCCTTTATCCCATGTCATAATCGATATGTGCGGACTCCTTTGTCCCATGTCATAATCCATTATGTGCGGACTCCTTTGTCCCATGTCATAATCGATATGTGCGGACTCCATTGTCCCATGTCATAATCGATATGTGCGGACTCCTTTATCCCATGTCATAATCGATATGTGCGGACTCCTTTGTCCCATGTCATAATCCATTATGTGCGGACTCCTTTGTCCCATGTCATAATCGATATGTGCGGACTCCATTGTCCCATGTCATAATCGATATGTGCGGACTCCTTTGTCCCATGTCATAATCGATATGTGCGGACTCCATTGTCCCATGTCATAATCGATATGTGCGGACTCCTTTGTCCCATGTCATAATCGATATGTGCGGACTCCTTTGTCCCATGTCATAATCGATATGTGCGGACTCCATTGTCCCATGTCATAATCGATATGTGCGGACTCATTTGTCCCATGTCATAATCGATATGTGCGGACTCCATTGTCCCATGTCATAATCGATATGTGCGGACTCCTTTGTCCCATGTCATAATCGATATGTGCGGACTCCATTATCCCATGTCATAATCGATATGTGCGGACTCCTTTGTCCCATGTCATAATCGATATGTGCGGACTCATTTGTCCCATGTCATAATCTATATGTGCGGACTCCATTGTCCCATATCATAATCGATATATGCGGACTCCAATATCCCATATCATAATCGATATTTGCGGACTCCTTTTTCCCATGTCATAATCGATATGTACGGACTCTTTTGTATCATGTCATAATCGATATGTGCGGACTCCTTTGTCCCATGTCATAATCCATTATATTCGGACTCCTTTGTCCCATGTCATAATCGATATGTGCGGACTCCATTGTCCCATGTCATAATCGATATGTGCGGACTCATTTGTCCCATGTCATAATCGATATGTGCGGACTCCATTGTCCCATATCATAATCGATATTTGCGGACTCCTTTGTCCCATGTCATAATCGATATGTTCGGACTCCATTGTCCTATGTCATAATCGATATGTGCGGACTCCATTGTCCCGTGTCATAATCGATATGTGCGGACTCCTTTGTCCCGTGTCATAATCGATATGTGCGGACTCCATTGTCCCATGTCATAATCGATATGTGCTGACTCCATTGTCCCATGTCATAATCGATATGTGCGGACTCCTTTGTCCCATGTCATAATCGATATGTGCGGACTCCATTGTCCCATGTCATAATCGATATGTGCGGACTCCATTGTCCCATGTCATAATCGATATGTGCGGACTCCATTGTCCTATGTCATAATCGATATGTGCGGACTCCATTATCCAATGTCATAATCGATATGTGCGGACTCCATTGTCCCATGTCATAATCAATATGTGCGGACTCCTTTATCCTATGTCATAATCGATATGTGGGGACTCCTTTGTCCCATGTCATAATCGATATGTGCGGAATCCATTGTCCCATATCATAATCGATATGTGCGGACTCCGTTGTCCCATGTCATAATCGATATGTGCGGACTCCTTTATCCCACATCATCATCGATATATGCGGACTCCTTTATCCCATGTAATAATCCATTATGTGCGGACTCCATTGTCCCATGTCATAATCGATATGTGCGGACTCCATTGTCCCATGTCATAATCGATATGTGCGGACTCCTTTGTCCCATGTCATAATCGATATGTGAGGACTCCATTGTCCCATGTCATAATCGATATGTGCGGACTCCTTTGTCCCACGTCATAATCGATATGTGCGGACTCAAATGTCACATGTCATAATCGATATGTGCGGACTCCTTTGTCCCATGTCATAATCGATATATTCGGACTCCTTTGTCCCATGTCATAATAGATATGTACGGACTCAATTATCCCATGTCATAATCGATATGTGCGGACTCCATTGTCCCATGTCATAATCGATATGTGCGGACTCTTTTGTCCCATGTCATAATCGATATGTGCGGACTCCTTTGTCCCATGTCATAATCGATATGTGCGGACTCCTTTGTCCCATGTCATAATCGATATGTGCGGACTCCTTTGTCCCATGTCATAATCGATATGTGCGGACTCAATTGTCACATGTCATAATATATATGTACGGACTCCATTATCCCATGTCATAATCGATATGTGCGGACTCCATTGTCCCATGTCATAATCGATATGTGCGGACTCTTTTGTCCCATGTCATAATCGATATGTGCGAACTCCTTTGTCCCATGTCATAATCGATATGTGCGGACTCCTTTGTCCCATGTCATAATCGATATGTGCGGACTCAATTGTCATATGTCATAATCGATATTTGCGGACTCCTTTGTCCCATGTCATAATAGATATGTACGGACTCCATTATCCCATGTCATAATCGATATGTGCGGACTCCATTGTCCCATGTCATAATCGATATGTGCGGACTCCATTGTCCCATGTCATAATCGATATGTGCGGACTCCATTATCCCATGTCATAATCGATATGTGCGGACTCCATTGTCCCATGTCATAATCAATATTGCGGACTCCTTTATCCCATATCATAATCGATATGTGCGGACTCCATTGTCCCATGTCATAATCGATATGTGCGGACTCCATTGTCCCATGTCATAATCAATATGTACGGACTCCTTTATCCCATGTCATAATCGATATGTGCTGAATCTATTGTCCCATGTCATAATCGATATGTGCGGACTCCATTGTCCCATGTCATAATCGATATGTGCGGACTCCATTGTCCCATGTCATAATCGATATGTGCGGACTCCATTATCCCATGTCATAATCGATATGTGCAGACTCCTTTATCCCATGTCATAATAGATATGTACGGACTCCTTTATCCCAAGTCATAATCGATATGTGCGGACTCCATTGTCCCATGTCATAATCGATATGTGCGGACTCTTTTGTCCCATGTCATAATCGATATGTGCGGACTCCTTTGTCCCATGTCATAATCGATATGTGCGGACTCCATTGTCCCATGTCATAATCGATATGTGCGGACTCCGTTGTCCCATGTCATAATCTATATGTGCGGACTCCTTTATCCCATGTCATAATCGATATGTGCGGACTCCTTTGTCCCATGTCATAATCCATTATGTGCGGACTCCTTTGTCCCATGTCATAATCGATATGTGCGGACTCCATTGTCCCATGTCATAATCGATATGTGCGGACTCCTTTGTCCCATGTCATAATCGATATGTGCGGACTCCATTGTCCCATGTCATAATCGATATGTGCGGACTCCTTTGTCCCATGTCATAATCGATATGTGCGGACTCCTTTGTCCCATGTCATGATCGATATGTGCGGACTCCATTGTCCCATGTCATAATCGATATGTGCGGACTCATTTGTCCCATGTCATAATCGATATGTGCGGACTCCATTGTCCCATATCATAATCGATATATGCGGACTCCAATATCCCATATCATAATCGATATTTGCGGACTCCTTTTTCCCATGTCATAATCGATATGTACGGACTCTTTTGTATCATGTCATAATCGATATGTGCGGACTCCTTTGTCCCATGTCATAATCCATTATATGCGGACTCCTTTGTCCCATGTCATAATCGATATGTGCGGACTCATTTGTCCCATGTCATAATCGATATGTGCGGACTCCATTGTCCCATATCATAATCGATATTTGCGGACTCCTTTGTCCCATGTCATAATCGATATGTTCGGACTCCATTGTCCTATGTCATAATCGATATGTGCGGACTCCATTGTCCCGTGTCATAATCGATATGTGCGGACTCCTTTGTCCCGTGTCATAATCGATATGTGCGGACTCCATTTTCCCATGTCATAATCGATATGTGCTGACTCCATTGTCCCATGTCATAATCGATATGTGCGGACTCCTTTGTCCCATGTCATAATCGATATGTGCGGACTCCATTGTCCCATGTCATAATCGATATGTGCGGACTCCATTGTCCCATGTCATAATCGATATGTGCGGACTCCATTGTCCTATGTCATAATCGATATGTGCGGACTCCATTATCCAATGTCATAATCGATATGTGCGGACTCCATTGTCCCATGTCATAATCAATATGTGCGGACTCCTTTATCCCATGTCATAATCGATATGTGGGGACTCCTTTGTCCCATGTCTTAATCGATATGTGCGGAATCCATTGTCCCATATCATAATCGATATGTGCGGACTCCGTTGTCCCATGTCATAATCGATATGTGCGGACTCCTTTATCCCACATCATCATCGATATATGCGGACTCCTTTATCCCATGTCATAATCCATTATATGCGGACTCCTTTGTCCCATGTCATAATCGATATGTGCGGACTCCATTGTCCCATGTCATAATCGATATGTGCGGACTCATTTGTCCCATGTCATAATCGATATGTGCGGACTCCTTTGTCCCATGTCATAATCGATATATGCGGACTCCTTTGTCCCATGTCATAATAGATATGTACGGACTCAATTATCCCATGTCATAATCGATATGTGCGGACTCCATTGTCCCATGTCATAATCGATATGTGCGGACTCTTTTGTCCCATGTCATAATCGATATGTGCGGACTCCTTTGTCCCATGTCATAATCGATATGTGCGGACTCCTTTGTCCCATGTCATAATCGATATGTGCGGACTCCTTTGTCCCATGTCATAATCGATATGTGCGGACTCAATTGTCACATGTCATAATATATATATACGGACTCCACTGTCCCATGTCATAATCGATATGTGCGGACTCCATTGTCCCATGTCATAATCGATATGTGCGGACTCCATTGTCCCATGTCATAATCGATATGTGCGGACTCCATTTTCCCATGTCATAATCGATATGTGCGGACTCATTTGTCCCATGTCATAATCGATATGTGCGGACTCCATTGTCCCATATCATAATTGATATATGCGGACTCCAATATCCCATATCATAATCGATATTTGCGGACTCCTTTTTCCCATGTCATAATCGATATGTACGGACTCCTTTGTCCCATGTCATAATCGATATGTGCGGACTCCTTTGTCCCATGTCATAATCCATTATATGCGGACTCCTTTGTCCCATGTCATAATCGATATGTGTGGACTCCATTGTCCTATGTCATAATCGATATGTGCGGACTCCATTATCCAATGTCATAATCGATATGTGCGGACTCCATTGTCCCATGTCATAATCAATATGTGCGGACTCCTTTATCCCATGTCATAATCGATATGTGCGGACTCCTTTATCCCATGTCATAATCCATTATGTGCGGACTCCATTGTCCCATGTCATAATCGATATGTGCGGACTCCATTGTCCCATGTCATAATCGATATGTGCGGACTCCTTTGTCCCATGTCATAATCGATATGTGAGGACTCCATTGTCCCATGTCATAATCGATATGTGCGGACTCCTTTGTCCCACGTCATAATCGATATGTGCGGACTCAAATGTCACATGTCATAATCGATATGTGCGGACTCCTTTGTCCCATGTCATAATCGATATGTGCGGACTCATTTGTCCCATGTCATAATCGATATGTGCGGTCTCCTTTGTCCCATGTCATAATCAATATGTGCGGACTCAATTGTAACATGTCATAATATATATGTACGGACTCCATTATCCCATGTCATAATCGATATATGCGGACTCCATTGTCCCATGTCATAATCGATATGTGCGGACTCTTTTGTCCCATGTCATAATCGATATGTGCGAACTCCTTTGTCCCATGTCATAATCGATATGTGCGGACTCAATTGTCACATGTCATAATCGATATGTGCGGACTCATTTGTCCCATGTCATAATCAATATGTGCGGTCTCCTTTGTCCCATGTCATAATCGATATATGCGGAATACATTGTCCCATGTCATAATCGATATGTGCGGACTCCATTGTCCCATGTCATAATCGATATGTGCGGACTCAATTGTCATATGTCATAATCGATATGTGCGGTTTCCTTTGTCCCATGTCATAATAGATATGTACGGACTCCTTTATCCCAAGTCATAATCGATATGTGCGGACTCCATTGTCCCATGTCATAATCGATATGTGCGGACTCTTTTGTCCCATGTCATAATCGATATGTGCGGACTCCTTTGTCCCATGTCATAATCGATATGTGCGGACTCCATTGTCCCATGTCATAATCGATATGTGCGGACTCCGTTGTCCCATGTCATAATCGATATGTGAGGACTCCTTTATCCCATGTCATAATCGATATGTGCGGACTCCTTTGTCCCATGTCATAATCCATTATGTGCGGACTCCTTTGTCCCATGTCATAATCGATATGTGCGGACTCCATTGTCCCATGTCATAATCGATATGTGCGGACTCCTTTATCCCATGTCATAATCGATATGTGCGGACTCCTTTGTCCCATGTCATAATCCATTATGTGCGGACTCCTTTGTCCCATGTCATAATCGATATGTGCGGACTCCATTGTCCCATGTCATAATCGATATGTGCGGACTCCTTTGTCCCATGTCATAATCGATATGTGCGGACTCCATTGTCCCATGTCATAATCGATATGTGCGGACTCCTTTGTCCCATGTCATAATCGATATGTGAGGACTCCATTGTCCCATGTCATAATCGATATGTGCGGACTCCTTTGTCCCACGTCATAATCGATATGTGCGGACTCAAATGTCACATGTCATAATCGATATGTGCGGACTCCTTTGTCCCATGTCATAATCGATATGTGCGGACTCATTTGTCCCATGTCATAATCGATATGTGCGGTCTCCTTTGTCCCATGTCATAATCAATATGTGCGGACTCAATTGTAACATGTCATAATATATATGTACGGACTCCATTATCCCATGTCATAATCGATATATGCGGACTCCATTGTCCCATGTCATAATCGATATGTGCGGACTCTTTTGTCCCATGTCATAATCGATATGTGCGAACTCCTTTGTCCCATGTCATAATCGATATGTGCGGACTCAATTGTCACATGTCATAATCGATATGTGCGGACTCATTTGTCCCATGTCATAATCAATATGTGCGGTCTCCTTTGTCCCATGTCATAATCGATATATGCGGAATACATTGTCCCATGTCATAATCGATATGTGCGGACTCCATTGTCCCATGTCATAATCGATATGTGCGGACTCAATTGTCATATGTCATAATCGATATGTGCGGTTTCCTTTGTCCCATGTCATAATAGATATGTACGGACTCCTTTATCCCAAGTCATAATCGATATGTGCGGACTCCATTGTCCCATGTCATAATCGATATGTGCGGACTCTTTTGTCCCATGTCATAATCGATATGTGCGGACTCCTTTGTCCCATGTCATAATCGATATGTGCGGACTCCATTGTCCCATGTCATAATCGATATGTGCGGACTCCGTTGTCCCATGTCATAATCGATATGTGAGGACTCCTTTATCCCATGTCATAATCGATATGTGCGGACTCCTTTGTCCCATGTCATAATCCATTATGTGCGGACTCCTTTGTCCCATGTCATAATCGATATGTGCGGACTCCATTGTCCCATGTCATAATCGATATGTGCGGACTCCTTTATCCCATGTCATAATCGATATGTGCGGACTCCTTTGTCCCATGTCATAATCCATTATGTGCGGACTCCTTTGTCCCATGTCATAATCGATATGTGCGGACTCCATTGTCCCATGTCATAATCGATATGTGCGGACTCCTTTGTCCCATGTCATAATCGATATGTGCGGACTCCATTGTCCCATGTCATAATCGATATGTGCGGACTCCTTTGTCCCATGTCATAATCGATATGTGCGGACTCCTTTGTCCCATGTCATAATCGATATGTGCGGACTCCATTGTCCCATGTCATAATCGATATGTGCGGACTCATTTGTCCCATGTCATAATCGATATGTGCGGACTCCATTGTCCCATGTCATAATCGATATGTGCGGACTCCTTTGTCCCATGTCATAATCGATATGTGCGGACTCCATTATCCCATGTCATAATCGATATGTGCGGACTCCTTTGTCCCATGTCATAATCGATATGTGCGGACTCATTTGTCCCATGTCATAATCTATATGTGCGGACTCCATTGTCCCATATCATAATCGATATATGCGGACTCCAATATCCCATATCATAATCGATATTTGCGGACTCCTTTTTCCCATGTCATAATCGATATGTACGGACTCTTTTGTATCATGTCATAATCGATATGTGCGGACTCCTTTGTCCCATGTCATAATCCATTATATTCGGACTCCTTTGTCCCATGTCATAATCGATATGTGCGGACTCCATTGTCCCATGTCATAATCGATATGTGCGGACTCATTTGTCCCATGTCATAATCGATATGTGCGGACTCCATTGTCCCATATCATAATCGATATTTGCGGACTCCTTTGTCCCATGTCATAATCGATATGTTCGGACTCCATTGTCCTATGTCATAATCGATATGTGCGGACTCCATTGTCCCGTGTCATAATCGATATGTGCGGACTCCTTTGTCCCGTGTCATAATCGATATGTGCGGACTCCATTGTCCCATGTCATAATCGATATGTGCTGACTCCATTGTCCCATGTCATAATCGATATGTGCGGACTCCTTTGTCCCATGTCATAATCGATATGTGCGGACTCCATTGTCCCATGTCATAATCGATATGTGCGGACTCCATTGTCCCATGTCATAATCGATATGTGCGGACTCCATTGTCCTATGTCATAATCGATATGTGCGGACTCCATTATCCAATGTCATAATCGATATGTGCGGACTCCATTGTCCCATGTCATAATCAATATGTGCGGACTCCTTTATCCTATGTCATAATCGATATGTGGGGACTCCTTTGTCCCATGTCATAATCGATATGTGCGGAATCCATTGTCCCATATCATAATCGATATGTGCGGACTCCGTTGTCCCATGTCATAATCGATATGTGCGGACTCCTTTATCCCACATCATCATCGATATATGCGGACTCCTTTATCCCATGTAATAATCCATTATGTGCGGACTCCATTGTCCCATGTCATAATCGATAT
This sequence comes from Osedax fenrisi, assembly GCA_964019155.1. Lineage (NCBI taxonomy): Eukaryota > Metazoa > Annelida > Polychaeta > Sabellida > Siboglinidae > Osedax > Osedax fenrisi. The sequence goes on from OZ025240.1 coordinate 16,132,482, forward strand.
GTGCGGACTCCATTGTCCCATGTCATAATCGATATGTGCGGACTCCTTTGTCCCATGTCATAATCGATATGTGAGGACTCCATTGTCCCATGTCATAATCGATATGTGCGGACTCCTTTGTCCCACGTCATAATCGATATGTGCGGACTCAAATGTCACATGTCATAATCGATATGTGCGGACTCCTTTGTCCCATGTCATAATCGATATATTCGGACTCCTTTGTCCCATGTCATAATAGATATGTACGGACTCAATTATCCCATGTCATAATCGATATGTGCGGACTCCATTGTCCCATGTCATAATCGATATGTGCGGACTCTTTTGTCCCATGTCATAATCGATATGTGCGGACTCCTTTGTCCCATGTCATAATCGATATGTGCGGACTCCTTTGTCCCATGTCATAATCGATATGTGCGGACTCCTTTGTCCCATGTCATAATCGATATGTGCGGACTCAATTGTCACATGTCATAATATATATGTACGGACTCCATTATCCCATGTCATAATCGATATGTGCGGACTCCATTGTCCCATGTCATAATCGATATGTGCGGACTCTTTTGTCCCATGTCATAATCGATATGTGCGAACTCCTTTGTCCCATGTCATAATCGATATGTGCGGACTCCTTTGTCCCATGTCATAATCGATATGTGCGGACTCAATTGTCATATGTCATAATCGATATTTGCGGACTCCTTTGTCCCATGTCATAATAGATATGTACGGACTCCATTATCCCATGTCATAATCGATATGTGCGGACTCCATTGTCCCATGTCATAATCGATATGTGCGGACTCCATTGTCCCATGTCATAATCGATATGTGCGGACTCCATTATCCCATGTCATAATCGATATGTGCGGACTCCATTGTCCCATGTCATAATCAATATTGCGGACTCCTTTATCCCATATCATAATCGATATGTGCGGACTCCATTGTCCCATGTCATAATCGATATGTGCGGACTCCATTGTCCCATGTCATAATCAATATGTACGGACTCCTTTATCCCATGTCATAATCGATATGTGCTGAATCTATTGTCCCATGTCATAATCGATATGTGCGGACTCCATTGTCCCATGTCATAATCGATATGTGCGGACTCCATTGTCCCATGTCATAATCGATATGTGCGGACTCCATTATCCCATGTCATAATCGATATGTGCAGACTCCTTTATCCCATGTCATAATAGATATGTACGGACTCCTTTATCCCAAGTCATAATCGATATGTGCGGACTCCATTGTCCCATGTCATAATCGATATGTGCGGACTCTTTTGTCCCATGTCATAATCGATATGTGCGGACTCCTTTGTCCCATGTCATAATCGATATGTGCGGACTCCATTGTCCCATGTCATAATCGATATGTGCGGACTCCGTTGTCCCATGTCATAATCTATATGTGCGGACTCCTTTATCCCATGTCATAATCGATATGTGCGGACTCCTTTGTCCCATGTCATAATCCATTATGTGCGGACTCCTTTGTCCCATGTCATAATCGATATGTGCGGACTCCATTGTCCCATGTCATAATCGATATGTGCGGACTCCTTTGTCCCATGTCATAATCGATATGTGCGGACTCCATTGTCCCATGTCATAATCGATATGTGCGGACTCCTTTGTCCCATGTCATAATCGATATGTGCGGACTCCTTTGTCCCATGTCATGATCGATATGTGCGGACTCATTTGTCCCATGTCATAATCGATATGTGCGGACTCCATTGTCCCATATCATAATCGATATGTGAGGACTCCATTGTCCCATGTCATAATCGATATGTGCGGACTCCTTTGTCCCACGTCATAATCGATATGTGCGGACTCAAATGTCACATGTCATAATCGATATGTGCGGACTCCTTTGTCCCATGTCATAATCGATATGTGCGGACTCATTTGTCCCATGTCATAATCGATATGTGCGGTCTCCTTTGTCCCATGTCATAATCAATATGTGCGGACTCAATTGTAACATGTCATAATATATATGTACGGACTCCATTATCCCATGTCATAATCGATATATGCGGACTCCATTGTCCCATGTCATAATCGATATGTGCGGACTCTTTTGTCCCATGTCATAATCGATATGTGCGAACTCCTTTGTCCCATGTCATAATCGATATGTGCGGACTCAATTGTCACATGTCATAATCGATATGTGCGGACTCATTTGTCCCATGTCATAATCAATATGTGCGGTCTCCTTTGTCCCATGTCATAATCGATATATGCGGAATACATTGTCCCATGTCATAATCGATATGTGCGGACTCCATTGTCCCATGTCATAATCGATATGTGCGGACTCAATTGTCATATGTCATAATCGATATGTGCGGTTTCCTTTGTCCCATGTCATAATAGATATGTACGGACTCCTTTATCCCAAGTCATAATCGATATGTGCGGACTCCATTGTCCCATGTCATAATCGATATGTGCGGACTCTTTTGTCCCATGTCATAATCGATATGTGCGGACTCCTTTGTCCCATGTCATAATCGATATGTGCGGACTCCATTGTCCCATGTCATAATCGATATGTGCGGACTCCGTTGTCCCATGTCATAATCGATATGTGAGGACTCCTTTATCCCATGTCATAATCGATATGTGCGGACTCCTTTGTCCCATGTCATAATCCATTATGTGCGGACTCCTTTGTCCCATGTCATAATCGATATGTGCGGACTCCATTGTCCCATGTCATAATCGATATGTGCGGACTCCTTTATCCCATGTCATAATCGATATGTGCGGACTCCTTTGTCCCATGTCATAATCCATTATGTGCGGACTCCTTTGTCCCATGTCATAATCGATATGTGCGGACTCCATTGTCCCATGTCATAATCGATATGTGCGGACTCCTTTGTCCCATGTCATAATCGATATGTGCGGACTCCATTGTCCCATGTCATAATCGATATGTGCGGACTCCTTTGTCCCATGTCATAATCGATATGTGAGGACTCCATTGTCCCATGTCATAATCGATATGTGCGGACTCCTTTGTCCCACGTCATAATCGATATGTGCGGACTCAAATGTCACATGTCATAATCGATATGTGCGGACTCCTTTGTCCCATGTCATAATCGATATGTGCGGACTCATTTGTCCCATGTCATAATCGATATGTGCGGTCTCCTTTGTCCCATGTCATAATCAATATGTGCGGACTCAATTGTAACATGTCATAATATATATGTACGGACTCCATTATCCCATGTCATAATCGATATATGCGGACTCCATTGTCCCATGTCATAATCGATATGTGCGGACTCTTTTGTCCCATGTCATAATCGATATGTGCGAACTCCTTTGTCCCATGTCATAATCGATATGTGCGGACTCAATTGTCACATGTCATAATCGATATGTGCGGACTCATTTGTCCCATGTCATAATCAATATGTGCGGTCTCCTTTGTCCCATGTCATAATCGATATATGCGGAATACATTGTCCCATGTCATAATCGATATGTGCGGACTCCATTGTCCCATGTCATAATCGATATGTGCGGACTCAATTGTCATATGTCATAATCGATATGTGCGGTTTCCTTTGTCCCATGTCATAATAGATATGTACGGACTCCTTTATCCCAAGTCATAATCGATATGTGCGGACTCCATTGTCCCATGTCATAATCGATATGTGCGGACTCTTTTGTCCCATGTCATAATCGATATGTGCGGACTCCTTTGTCCCATGTCATAATCGATATGTGCGGACTCCATTGTCCCATGTCATAATCGATATGTGCGGACTCCGTTGTCCCATGTCATAATCGATATGTGAGGACTCCTTTATCCCATGTCATAATCGATATGTGCGGACTCCTTTGTCCCATGTCATAATCCATTATGTGCGGACTCCTTTGTCCCATGTCATAATCGATATGTGCGGACTCCATTGTCCCATGTCATAATCGATATGTGCGGACTCCTTTATCCCATGTCATAATCGATATGTGCGGACTCCTTTGTCCCATGTCATAATCCATTATGTGCGGACTCCTTTGTCCCATGTCATAATCGATATGTGCGGACTCCATTGTCCCATGTCATAATCGATATGTGCGGACTCCTTTGTCCCATGTCATAATCGATATGTGCGGACTCCATTGTCCCATGTCATAATCGATATGTGCGGACTCCTTTGTCCCATGTCATAATCGATATGTGCGGACTCCTTTGTCCCATGTCATAATCGATATGTGCGGACTCCATTGTCCCATGTCATAATCGATATGTGCGGACTCATTTGTCCCATGTCATAATCGATATGTGCGGACTCCATTGTCCCATGTCATAATCGATATGTGCGGACTCCTTTGTCCCATGTCATAATCGATATGTGCGGACTCCATTATCCCATGTCATAATCGATATGTGCGGACTCCTTTGTCCCATGTCATAATCGATATGTGCGGACTCATTTGTCCCATGTCATAATCTATATGTGCGGACTCCATTGTCCCATATCATAATCGATATATGCGGACTCCAATATCCCATATCATAATCGATATTTGCGGACTCCTTTTTCCCATGTCATAATCGATATGTACGGACTCTTTTGTATCATGTCATAATCGATATGTGCGGACTCCTTTGTCCCATGTCATAATCCATTATATTCGGACTCCTTTGTCCCATGTCATAATCGATATGTGCGGACTCCATTGTCCCATGTCATAATCGATATGTGCGGACTCATTTGTCCCATGTCATAATCGATATGTGCGGACTCCATTGTCCCATATCATAATCGATATTTGCGGACTCCTTTGTCCCATGTCATAATCGATATGTTCGGACTCCATTGTCCTATGTCATAATCGATATGTGCGGACTCCATTGTCCCGTGTCATAATCGATATGTGCGGACTCCTTTGTCCCGTGTCATAATCGATATGTGCGGACTCCATTGTCCCATGTCATAATCGATATGTGCTGACTCCATTGTCCCATGTCATAATCGATATGTGCGGACTCCTTTGTCCCATGTCATAATCGATATGTGCGGACTCCATTGTCCCATGTCATAATCGATATGTGCGGACTCCATTGTCCCATGTCATAATCGATATGTGCGGACTCCATTGTCCTATGTCATAATCGATATGTGCGGACTCCATTATCCAATGTCATAATCGATATGTGCGGACTCCATTGTCCCATGTCATAATCAATATGTGCGGACTCCTTTATCCTATGTCATAATCGATATGTGGGGACTCCTTTGTCCCATGTCATAATCGATATGTGCGGAATCCATTGTCCCATATCATAATCGATATGTGCGGACTCCGTTGTCCCATGTCATAATCGATATGTGCGGACTCCTTTATCCCACATCATCATCGATATATGCGGACTCCTTTATCCCATGTAATAATCCATTATGTGCGGACTCCATTGTCCCATGTCATAATCGATATGTGCGGACTCCATTGTCCCATGTCATAATCGATATGTGCGGACTCCTTTGTCCCATGTCATAATCGATATGTGAGGACTCCATTGTCCCATGTCATAATCGATATGTGCGGACTCCTTTGTCCCACGTCATAATCGATATGTGCGGACTCAAATGTCACATGTCATAATCGATATGTGCGGACTCCTTTGTCCCATGTCATAATCGATATATTCGGACTCCTTTGTCCCATGTCATAATAGATATGTACGGACTCAATTATCCCATGTCATAATCGATATGTGCGGACTCCATTGTCCCATGTCATAATCGATATGTGCGGACTCTTTTGTCCCATGTCATAATCGATATGTGCGGACTCCTTTGTCCCATGTCATAATCGATATGTGCGGACTCCTTTGTCCCATGTCATAATCGATATGTGCGGACTCCTTTGTCCCATGTCATAATCGATATGTGCGGACTCAATTGTCACATGTCATAATATATATGTACGGACTCCATTATCCCATGTCATAATCGATATGTGCGGACTCCATTGTCCCATGTCATAATCGATATGTGCGGACTCTTTTGTCCCATGTCATAATCGATATGTGCGAACTCCTTTGTCCCATGTCATAATCGATATGTGCGGACTCCTTTGTCCCATGTCATAATCGATATGTGCGGACTCAATTGTCATATGTCATAATCGATATTTGCGGACTCCTTTGTCCCATGTCATAATAGATATGTACGGACTCCATTATCCCATGTCATAATCGATATGTGCGGACTCCATTGTCCCATGTCATAATCGATATGTGCGGACTCCATTGTCCCATGTCATAATCGATATGTGCGGACTCCATTATCCCATGTCATAATCGATATGTGCGGACTCCATTGTCCCATGTCATAATCAATATTGCGGACTCCTTTATCCCATATCATAATCGATATGTGCGGACTCCATTGTCCCATGTCATAATCGATATGTGCGGACTCCATTGTCCCATGTCATAATCAATATGTACGGACTCCTTTATCCCATGTCATAATCGATATGTGCTGAATCTATTGTCCCATGTCATAATCGATATGTGCGGACTCCATTGTCCCATGTCATAATCGATATGTGCGGACTCCATTGTCCCATGTCATAATCGATATGTGCGGACTCCATTATCCCATGTCATAATCGATATGTGCAGACTCCTTTATCCCATGTCATAATAGATATGTACGGACTCCTTTATCCCAAGTCATAATCGATATGTGCGGACTCCATTGTCCCATGTCATAATCGATATGTGCGGACTCTTTTGTCCCATGTCATAATCGATATGTGCGGACTCCTTTGTCCCATGTCATAATCGATATGTGCGGACTCCATTGTCCCATGTCATAATCGATATGTGCGGACTCCGTTGTCCCATGTCATAATCTATATGTGCGGACTCCTTTATCCCATGTCATAATCGATATGTGCGGACTCCTTTGTCCCATGTCATAATCCATTATGTGCGGACTCCTTTGTCCCATGTCATAATCGATATGTGCGGACTCCATTGTCCCATGTCATAATCGATATGTGCGGACTCCTTTGTCCCATGTCATAATCGATATGTGCGGACTCCATTGTCCCATGTCATAATCGATATGTGCGGACTCCTTTGTCCCATGTCATAATCGATATGTGCGGACTCCTTTGTCCCATGTCATGATCGATATGTGCGGACTCATTTGTCCCATGTCATAATCGATATGTGCGGACTCCATTGTCCCATATCATAATCGATATATGCGGACTCCAATATCCCATATCATAATCGATATTTGCGGACTCCTTTTTCCCATGTCATAATCGATATGTACGGACTCTTTTGTATCATGTCATAATCGATATGTGCGGACTCCTTTGTCCCATGTCATAATCCATTATATGCGGACTCCTTTGTCCCATGTCATAATCGATATGTGCGGACTCATTTGTCCCATGTCATAATCGATATGTGCGGACTCCATTGTCCCATATCATAATCGATATTTGCGGACTCCTTTGTCCCATGTCATAATCGATATGTTCGGACTCCATTGTCCTATGTCATAATCGATATGTGCGGACTCCATTGTCCCGTGTCATAATCGATATGTGCGGACTCCTTTGTCCCGTGTCATAATCGATATGTGCGGACTCCATTTTCCCATGTCATAATCGATATGTGCTGACTCCATTGTCCCATGTCATAATCGATATGTGCGGACTCCTTTGTCCCATGTCATAATCGATATGTGCGGACTCCATTGTCCCATGTCATAATCGATATGTGCGGACTCCATTGTCCCATGTCATAATCGATATGTGCGGACTCCATTGTCCTATGTCATAATCGATATGTGCGGACTCCATTATCCAATGTCATAATCGATATGTGCGGACTCCATTGTCCCATGTCATAATCAATATGTGCGGACTCCTTTATCCCATGTCATAATCGATATGTGGGGACTCCTTTGTCCCATGTCATAATCGATATGTGCGGAATCCATTGTCCCATATCATAATCGATATGTGCGGACTCCGTTGTCCCATGTCATAATCGATATGTGCGGACTCCTTTATCCCACATCATCATCGATATATGCGGACTCCTTTATCCCATGTCATAATCCATTATATGCGGACTCCTTTGTCCCATGTCATAATCGATATGTGCGGACTCCATTGTCCCATGTCATAATCGATATGTGCGGACTCATTTGTCCCATGTCATAATCGATATGTGCGGACTCCTTTGTCCCATGTCATAATCGATATATGCGGACTCCTTTGTCCCATGTCATAATAGATATGTACGGACTCAATTATCCCATGTCATAATCGATATGTGCGGACTCCATTGTCCCATGTCATAATCGATATGTGCGGACTCTTTTGTCCCATGTCATAATCGATATGTGCGGACTCCTTTGTCCCATGTCATAATCGATATGTGCGGACTCCTTTGTCCCATGTCATAATCGATATGTGCGGACTCCTTTGTCCCATGTCATAATCGATATGTGCGGACTCAATTGTCACATGTCATAATATATATGTACGGACTCCACTGTCCCATGTCATAATCGATATGTGCGGACTCCATTGTCCCATGTCATAATCGATATGTGCGGACTCCATTGTCCCATGTCATAATCGATATGTGCGGACTCCATTTTCCCATGTCATAATCGATATGTGCGGACTCATTTGTCCCATGTCATAATCGATATGTGCGGACTCCATTGTCCCATATCATAATTGATATATGCGGACTCCAATATCCCATATCATAATCGATATTTGCGGACTCCTTTTTCCCATGTCATAATCGATATGTACGGACTCCTTTGTCCCATGTCATAATCGATATGTGCGGACTCCTTTGTCCCATGTCATAATCCATTATATGCGGACTCCTTTGTCCCATGTCATAATCGATATGTGTGGACTCCATTGTCCTATGTCATAATCGATATGTGCGGACTCCATTATCCAATGTCATAATCGATATGTGCGGACTCCATTGTCCCATGTCATAATCAATATGTGCGGACTCCTTTATCCCATGTCATAATCGATATGTGCGGACTCCTTTATCCCATGTCATAATCCATTATGTGCGGACTCCATTGTCCCATGTCATAATCGATATGTGCGGACTCCATTGTCCCATGTCATAATCGATATGTGCGGACTCCTTTGTCCCATGTCATAATCGATATGTGAGGACTCCATTGTCCCATGTCATAATCGATATGTGCGGACTCCTTTGTCCCACGTCATAATCGATATGTGCGGACTCAAATGTCACATGTCATAATCGATATGTGCGGACTCCTTTGTCCCATGTCATAATCGATATGTGCGGACTCATTTGTCCCATGTCATAATCGATATGTGCGGTCTCCTTTGTCCCATGTCATAATCAATATGTGCGGACTCAATTGTAACATGTCATAATATATATGTACGGACTCCATTATCCCATGTCATAATCGATATATGCGGACTCCATTGTCCCATGTCATAATCGATATGTGCGGACTCTTTTGTCCCATGTCATAATCGATATGTGCGAACTCCTTTGTCCCATGTCATAATCGATATGTGCGGACTCAATTGTCACATGTCATAATCGATATGTGCGGACTCATTTGTCCCATGTCATAATCAATATGTGCGGTCTCCTTTGTCCCATGTCATAATCGATATATGCGGAATACATTGTCCCATGTCATAATCGATATGTGCGGACTCCATTGTCCCATGTCATAATCGATATGTGCGGACTCAATTGTCATATGTCATAATCGATATGTGCGGTTTCCTTTGTCCCATGTCATAATAGATATGTACGGACTCCTTTATCCCAAGTCATAATCGATATGTGCGGACTCCATTGTCCCATGTCATAATCGATATGTGCGGACTCTTTTGTCCCATGTCATAATCGATATGTGCGGACTCCTTTGTCCCATGTCATAATCGATATGTGCGGACTCCATTGTCCCATGTCATAATCGATATGTGCGGACTCCGTTGTCCCATGTCATAATCGATATGTGAGGACTCCTTTATCCCATGTCATAATCGATATGTGCGGACTCCTTTGTCCCATGTCATAATCCATTATGTGCGGACTCCTTTGTCCCATGTCATAATCGATATGTGCGGACTCCATTGTCCCATGTCATAATCGATATGTGCGGACTCCTTTATCCCATGTCATAATCGATATGTGCGGACTCCTTTGTCCCATGTCATAATCCATTATGTGCGGACTCCTTTGTCCCATGTCATAATCGATATGTGCGGACTCCATTGTCCCATGTCATAATCGATATGTGCGGACTCCTTTGTCCCATGTCATAATCGATATGTGCGGACTCCATTGTCCCATGTCATAATCGATATGTGCGGACTCCTTTGTCCCATGTCATAATCGATATGTGCGGACTCCTTTGTCCCATGTCATAATCGATATGTGCGGACTCCATTGTCCCATGTCATAATCGATATGTGCGGACTCATTTGTCCCATGTCATAATCGATATGTGCGGACTCCATTGTCCCATGTCATAATCGATATGTGCGGACTCCTTTGTCCCATGTCATAATCGATATGTGCGGACTCCATTATCCCATGTCATAATCGATATGTGCGGACTCCTTTGTCCCATGTCATAATCGATATGTGCGGACTCATTTGTCCCATGTCATAATCTATATGTGCGGACTCCATTGTCCCATATCATAATCGATATATGCGGACTCCAATATCCCATATCATAATCGATATTTGCGGACTCCTTTTTCCCATGTCATAATCGATATGTACGGACTCTTTTGTATCATGTCATAATCGATATGTGCGGACTCCTTTGTCCCATGTCATAATCCATTATATTCGGACTCCTTTGTCCCATGTCATAATCGATATGTGCGGACTCCATTGTCCCATGTCATAATCGATATGTGCGGACTCATTTGTCCCATGTCATAATCGATATGTGCGGACTCCATTGTCCCATATCATAATCGATATTTGCGGACTCCTTTGTCCCATGTCATAATCGATATGTTCGGACTCCATTGTCCTATGTCATAATCGATATGTGCGGACTCCATTGTCCCGTGTCATAATCGATATGTGCGGACTCCTTTGTCCCGTGTCATAATCGATATGTGCGGACTCCATTGTCCCATGTCATAATCGATATGTGCTGACTCCATTGTCCCATGTCATAATCGATATGTGCGGACTCCTTTGTCCCATGTCATAATCGATATGTGCGGACTCCATTGTCCCATGTCATAATCGATATGTGCGGACTCCATTGTCCCATGTCATAATCGATATGTGCGGACTCCATTGTCCTATGTCATAATCGATATGTGCGGACTCCATTATCCAATGTCATAATCGATATGTGCGGACTCCATTGTCCCATGTCATAATCAATATGTGCGGACTCCTTTATCCTATGTCATAATCGATATGTGGGGACTCCTTTGTCCCATGTCATAATCGATATGTGCGGAATCCATTGTCCCATATCATAATCGATATGTGCGGACTCCGTTGTCCCATGTCATAATCGATATGTGCGGACTCCTTTATCCCACATCATCATCGATATATGCGGACTCCTTTATCCCATGTAATAATCCATTATGTGCGGACTCCATTGTCCCATGTCATAATCGATATGTGCGGACTCCATTGTCCCATGTCATAATCGATATGTGCGGACTCCTTTGTCCCATGTCATAATCGATATGTGAGGACTCCATTGTCCCATGTCATAATCGATATGTGCGGACTCCTTTGTCCCACGTCATAATCGATATGTGCGGACTCAAATGTCACATGTCATAATCGATATGTGCGGACTCCTTTGTCCCATGTCATAATCGATATATTCGGACTCCTTTGTCCCATGTCATAATAGATATGTACGGACTCAATTATCCCATGTCATAATCGATATGTGCGGACTCCATTGTCCCATGTCATAATCGATATGTGCGGACTCTTTTGTCCCATGTCATAATCGATATGTGCGGACTCCTTTGTCCCATGTCATAATCGATATGTGCGGACTCCTTTGTCCCATGTCATAATCGATATGTGCGGACTCCTTTGTCCCATGTCATAATCGATATGTGCGGACTCAATTGTCACATGTCATAATATATATGTACGGACTCCATTATCCCATGTCATAATCGATATGTGCGGACTCCATTGTCCCATGTCATAATCGATATGTGCGGACTCTTTTGTCCCATGTCATAATCGATATGTGCGAACTCCTTTGTCCCATGTCATAATCGATATGTGCGGACTCCTTTGTCCCATGTCATAATCGATATGTGCGGACTCAATTGTCATATGTCATAATCGATATTTGCGGACTCCTTTGTCCCATGTCATAATAGATATGTACGGACTCCATTATCCCATGTCATAATCGATATGTGCGGACTCCATTGTCCCATGTCATAATCGATATGTGCGGACTCCATTGTCCCATGTCATAATCGATATGTGCGGACTCCATTATCCCATGTCATAATCGATATGTGCGGACTCCATTGTCCCATGTCATAATCAATATTGCGGACTCCTTTATCCCATATCATAATCGATATGTGCGGACTCCATTGTCCCATGTCATAATCGATATGTGCGGACTCCATTGTCCCATGTCATAATCAATATGTACGGACTCCTTTATCCCATGTCATAATCGATATGTGCTGAATCTATTGTCCCATGTCATAATCGATATGTGCGGACTCCATTGTCCCATGTCATAATCGATATGTGCGGACTCCATTGTCCCATGTCATAATCGATATGTGCGGACTCCATTGTCCCATGTCATAATCGATATGTGCGGACTCATTTGTCCCATGTCATAATCGATATGTGCGGACTCCATTGTCCCATATCATAATTGATATATGCGGACTCCAATATCCCATATCATAATCGATATTTGCGGACTCCTTTTTCCCATGTCATAATCGATATGTACGGACTCCTTTGTCCCATGTCATAATCGATATGTGCGGACTCCTTTGTCCCATGTCATAATCCATTATATGCGGACTCCTTTGTCCCATGTCATAATCGATATGTGCGGACTCCATTGTCCCATGTCATAATCGATATGTGCGGACTCCTTTGTCCCATGTCATAATCGATATATGCGGACTCCATTGTCCCATGTCATAATCGATATGTGCGGACTCCTTTGTCCCATGTCATAATCGATATGTGCGGACTCCTTTGTCCCATGTCATAATCGATATGTTCGGACTCCATTGTCCTATGTCATAATCGATATGTGCGGACTCCATTGTCCCGTGTCATAATCGATATGTGCAGACTCCTTTGTCCCGTGTCATAATCGATATGTGCGGACTCCATTGTCCCATGTCATAATCGATATGTGCTGACTCCATTCTCCCATGTCATAATCGATATGTGCGGACTCCTTTGTCCTATGTCATAATCGATATGTGCGGACTCCATTGTCCCATGTCATAATCGATATGTGCGGACTCCATTGTCCCATGTAATAATCGATATGTGCGGACTCCTTTGTCCCATGTCATAATCGATATGTGCGGAATCCATTGTCCCATGTCATAATCGATATGTGCGGACTCCGTTGTCCCATGTCATAATCGATATGTGCGGACTCCTTTATCCCACATCATCATCGATATATGCGGACTCCTTTATCCCATGTCATAATCCATTATGTGCGGACTCCATTGTCCCATGTCATAATCGATATGTGCGGACTCCATTGTCCCATGTCATAATCGATATGTGCGGACTCCTTTGTCCCACGTCATAATCGATATGTGCGGACTCAAATGTCACATGTCATAATCGATATGTGCGGACTCCTTTGTCCCATGTCATAATCGATATATTCGGACTCCTTTGTCCCATGTCATAATAGATATGTACGGACTCAATTATCCCATGTCATAATCGATATGTGCGGACTCCATTGTCCCATGTCATAATCGATATGTGCGGACTCTTTTGTCCCATGTCATAATCGATATGTGCGGACTCCTTTGTCCCATGTCATAATCGATATGTGCGGACTCCTTTGTCCCATGTCATAATCGATATGTGCGGACTCCTTTGTCCCATGTCATAATCGATATGTGCGGACTCAATTGTCACATGTCATAATATATATGTACGGACTCCATTATCCCATGTCATAATCGATATGTGCGGACTCCATTGTCCCATGTCATAATCGATATGTGCGGACTCTTTTGTCCCATGTCATAATCGATATGTGCGAACTCCTTTGTCCCATGTCATAATCGATATGTGCGGACTCCTTTGTCCCATGTCATAATCGATATGTGCGGACTCAATTGTCATATGTCATAATCGATATTTGCGGACTCCTTTGTCCCATGTCATAATAGATATGTACGGACTCCATTATCCCATGTCATAATCGATATGTGCGGACTCCATTGTCCCATGTCATAATCGATATGTGCGGACTCCATTGTCCCATGTCATAATCGATATGTGCGGACTCCATTATCCCATGTCATAATCGATATGTGCGGACTCCATTGTCCCATGTCATAATCAATATTGCGGACTCCTTTATCCCATATCATAATCGATATGTGCGGACTCCATTGTCCCATGTCATAATCGATATGTGCGGACTCCATTGTCCCATGTCATAATCAATATGTACGGACTCCTTTATCCCATGTCATAATCGATATGTGCTGAATCTATTGTCCCATGTCATAATCGATATGTGCGGACTCCATTGTCCCATGTCATAATCGATATGTGCGGACTCCATTGTCCCATGTCATAATCGATATGTGCGGACTCCATTGTCCCATGTCATAATCGATATGTGCGGACTCATTTGTCCCATGTCATAATCGATATGTGCGGACTCCATTGTCCCATATCATAATTGATATATGCGGACTCCAATATCCCATATCATAATCGATATTTGCGGACTCCTTTTTCCCATGTCATAATCGATATGTACGGACTCCTTTGTCCCATGTCATAATCGATATGTGCGGACTCCTTTGTCCCATGTCATAATCCATTATATGCGGACTCCTTTGTCCCATGTCATAATCGATATGTGCGGACTCCATTGTCCCATGTCATAATCGATATGTGCGGACTCCTTTGTCCCATGTCATAATCGATATATGCGGACTCCATTGTCCCATGTCATAATCGATATGTGCGGACTCCTTTGTCCCATGTCATAATCGATATGTGCGGACTCCTTTGTCCCATGTCATAATCGATATGTTCGGACTCCATTGTCCTATGTCATAATCGATATGTGCGGACTCCATTGTCCCGTGTCATAATCGATATGTGCAGACTCCTTTGTCCCGTGTCATAATCGATATGTGCGGACTCCATTGTCCCATGTCATAATCGATATGTGCTGACTCCATTCTCCCATGTCATAATCGATATGTGCGGACTCCTTTGTCCTATGTCATAATCGATATGTGCGGACTCCATTGTCCCATGTCATAATCGATATGTGCGGACTCCATTGTCCCATGTAATAATCGATATGTGCGGACTCCTTTGTCCCATGTCATAATCGATATGTGCGGAATCCATTGTCCCATGTCATAATCGATATGTGCGGACTCCGTTGTCCCATGTCATAATCGATATGTGCGGACTCCTTTATCCCACATCATCATCGATATATGCGGACTCCTTTATCCCATGTCATAATCCATTATGTGCGGACTCTTTGTCCCATGTCATAATCGATATGTGCGGACTCCATTGTCCCATGTCATAATCGATATGTGCGGACTCCTTTGTCCCATGTCATAATCGATATATGAGGACTCCATTGTCCCATGTCATAATCGATATGTGCGGACTCCTTTGTCCCACGTCATAATCGATATGTGCGGACTCAAATGTCCCATGTCATAATCGATATGTGCGGACTCCTTTGTCCCATGTTATAATCGATATTTAGATATCTTCATAAGTTTGAAAATAGCTTATTTTAATTGCTATTCAGTAATATAATTAAACTATTATAATAGGAGTAGTAATAGAGTTTAGATTAATTAGACAATTTCTGAAAATAAACTAAAAATGGAGACCTAATTAATATAAATAGACTATTATTTATATAAAGACTATACATGCTTAAATACAGTAATATATGTGATCCATGTTATTTAATTATTGTTATCATCATAAATACATGCACGGTGAACATGTCAATTTCAGGTGCAAGATTATTAATCTCCTTTCAATACATTTACACACTGCTGTCATGTATTTAATATTTGTATTCCGTATCAGTGAATATTATTATGGATAGAGAGACATTTTAGGGATTATACTATTAGTTAATACTATTGTAAATAGTGTATTTATATCAAATATACGCATATGGTGATCGTATTATGTGTAATTGTATAGTACGTATAACCTAATGTGAATACTCTTTATTTAAGAGTATAATGTTTATTCTATAATCCGGGGAATAACTTTGTTCTACTGCGTATTTCTTCGATTGAGATATATTTGTATAGTAAGCTATACATATTTAATTATAATATATAATTATAATTATTGAATATAAATATATATATATATATATATATATATATATATATATATATTTATATTCAATAATTATAATTATATATTATAATTAAATATATATATATATATATATATATATATATATATTTACTTATATACAACATTATTACGTAATTAAATACGTAATAAATTACGAATAAGAAATATTATTAATCCATGGATTCATTTATAATAAATATCTACACTAGCAGACATGGTATTTAGAGATTACTTTATAAGAGAGAATACAGATCGTGTATTATATAGTACATTTAAATATGACTGAATACTTTACTTTGGACGCGGAAGTTAGATAATATTCATATAAATAGCAACGAGTAAGCAAGAGTTATTATCGGCAAATATGTCCATGAATGTAACCGTATGCTGTATTATGCGATAGGAAACAGGTGTGAAATGGTGAAAAGTTGATATAGATCAATGTATAAAAGGTAAACTCTTTAATTTTATTAATCATAATATATTTATATATATATATATATATATAAGTCTTAGTCTTATATTAAGAATTTATAATATCACATTTAAATGTGACTGCAGTATGGGTTGGATACGGAAGTTAGATAATAATCATATATAAATATATACGAGTAAACAAGTTATATGTTCGGAAAACATGTCCTTAAATGTGACCGTATGCTGTTTTATGCGAGAGGAAACAGGTGTGAAATGTGGAAAAGTTAATATAGATCAATGTATAAAAGGTAAACTCTTTAATTATATGGATAATATTATATTTATATATATATATATATATACAAGTAATCCAGAATTAATTACAGATTTTTATGTTTAATTAAAAAAGTAATTATTTCTGGATTATATTCCTATTTTTCAACGCTACTATCAGAGAAAATAACTGGCTATTCGATGCGATATCCAATGGAACTTGAAGCTGGTCGATGTCGACTACAAATCAAAAAGAAGTCTTTCAGGATTTCTACTACTTCGATGTGGAACAAGCCACCTCTAGTGATATGAAGTGCTCATTCCATTTCAATCTTTCGCAAAATACTCAAGAAACACTTTTATTATAATTATTTTGTATAAATATTATTTTATTGCACTTTAGTAATTGTTTCTACTATTGTTTTTACTATTAAGTGTCTACATAAATTATTTATTAAATAATCTATGTAAGTAATATATACATATAATATATAAACCTTTGAATGAATTAATAATAAGTAGGACACACATTTGTAGATGGCACACAATGTAACTCGGTTTTGATTTTCTATTTTATTCTTTTCAACTAAAAACATTTATTTATAAATAAAAATAAGGTGATAAACATTTAATGTTTACAATAAATTAATTTGTTATTGTAAATGTTTTGTTATTAAAAATTAAATTTTAAATTTAATATTAAATTTTTTATTATTGTTGAGAAAATAACAAATTCTATGAATATCTAATAAAATATAGAAAATCTAAATTTAACTTAAAATCAGTGAATTCTAACAAATATGATGATTTTAACCCAGTATGAATATTACGATTGTTATTCGTTACCCGCGTGTAAAATAACGCGTTAATTGTCTGTCTCACGAATGCAATTATAAAAATTGAACTCGACCACGAATATACAATGTACATTGTACTGTGTACATTGTACATTTTAAATTATATATAATACATTGCACACTGTACAATGTATATCGTACACAGTTGTGAGATCAACTCACTTTAGTGATAAATGCATTATCATCAATTTTATTTATTTGTAATATTTTGTAATTATACTAATCCATTTCAGGCGCAATAATATTAGGTGTATAAGTCAATTACTAATTAGATATGTAAGCAGAGCACCTCCTCCACGCGATGCATCTAAATAGCCATGAAAAACCACCATTGTTTTAAATTCTTCAACTTTAACAATGTTAAATATCAATACATATATGAAGAATTATAAGAATTATAATTCTAAACCACCACCCTTATTTTATATAACATATACCTGTATATTATGTTTAAAATAAGAATAATTTAAATGTATGCATTTTCAGAAATTAATACATAGATTTAAACACGATATAACATTTACATTATATTATTAAAAAATGGGTATGTATTTGCATATGTGTATTATCTAAATATACTGAAAATGTTAATTCTTCAAATTTACGAATACAACAGTTGCTGACTTTTTAGAAAAATTATATTCATCAAATTATAAAACTGAGAAAATAGCTACCAATATTAATAACATATTATATTATAATTAAGGTTTATTTACAATAATAGGTGTTATAAAACATAATTTAAACTTATTAATTATGATAATTGAGGTGCGATCTTTACATGAAACTATAGGGAAATTATTATTGAAATTATTGTTGTTATAAATGGAAATTATGAAGCAGATCACCTCCCTTAAGTTAAAACATATATATCAATATCCGTACAGAACTTTATAACAAATAAATAACTATAACAATACAAAAAAGTCAACTCTAGAAGTTTCACATTGTTATTTTATTTTATCTGAACACGTATATTATGCTCTATTTTTAGATATTTACATGAACATTTATGGACATATTTGTAGCGTGAATAGTGTTATAGTGGATATGTATTGCTGTAACAACACGGTGTATCGATGTATATATATATATATATATATATATATATGAACCTATATGTTTACTGGAAAGTGTTCAACTGTTCTTGCATTTATTGTAGCTAGAGTAGCCTGAGAAATTGTTTAACAATATCGAATACCTATTATAAAGTCAATTATTATTAGTTACTTTATTAGAATGTTCTCTTTAAGGGTACGTTTTTTGTAACCTACAATGAACCAACTTCTCATATGTATTCTTATACATGTAAATGTAGACTGTACTATGGTACTATGCAGGGGTCTCATTAAGGAATAATATTGACTGCACATAAATATATTATTATTAATAATTATTTATCAATTAATATTGTATATTTTTAATAGTTATATAGAATTATTATAAATGCATAGGTAGGTAATATATGCATGTAAGCTGAAATACTGATAATAACAGAAAAAACGTATGATTAAAAAATATATTTTAAAGATAAAACGTTTGTTTATTATTTTTTGTTTTATATTTAGAATTTTATTGTTTTAAAAATAATTTCATTTTCTTCTTCTACTTTATTTTTTCCTGCACCATAAAAAATTCCCTTGGGATATTCTTGTATTTTACCATGTTATCTTTCGTGTTGTCTATTATTTCGTTTATTTATCCTAAATATGTTAGGTTAATTTAAAATGTCATTAAATGATGGCTAAAATATTATTAATGACTTTTTAATTAAATAAGTAACCAAGCTAATACCGCAGGTATTGGATTCCAATTGTCAAGATCCGGCATATTATAATGAATAAATAATTGATTATTCTCAGTTTTTATTTGCATTCTATTTCTATGTACAAACTTAATTATTTGCAAATATAATTTTTTCCCCATCAGAACTGTTTGGTTTAGGGCCCATAATTATACTTTATGTACAACACAATATAGACAATTCTTCCATGCTAAAAAATAATAAATGTGTGTTATATGGTATATTTTATGTCTATTTCATACACATCCTACCTTGATAGCTTTATAACAAGTTCACGAAGATTGTATTTTCTATATATATTAATTTCTGAATGGTATAATAAATCATTATATTGTAAGGATAAATCTATTAAGTTCAAATAGGACTTATCAAAGTATGTAATTACTTTTTCTTTACTTATTCATTTAATTTAATAAAATGTTCAAGTTTTAAAATATATTTTCCTCAGTTTTAAATCGCTCCTTAAGATTATTTACAAAAGTTTTTATAAGTTATACTTTTATTTCAGATATATCTCTCATTTCAGATAAATATAAATTATGCATAATGAGATGTCTTACTTCACGATTATTTTTTCTCTTCAACGTAATACCTTTCAAGTGATGAGTACCATTGATTTTTTTCAATTGATTCGATTAACTTAGTAACCCAACCGACAATTTAATCGTTTTTAATAATTTATTTAGCATATTATATTAAAGTTACAAAATATTATGAAACATTATTTATTTTATTCTGAATATCAGGAGCTATAGGCATTGTATTCTGCAATATTAGTTATATAAATATGACAAACATCAATATCATTAAGTTGTTGCTGAATATCACATATCGTAGTCGAATCGGATTGCATCTTTTTTTGATATCGAGATAATATAATTAGTAGGCTATAAAGCCTACATCGGCCATAAATCAAGTTGTATGCATAATATATAAAGTTTATGTTAATTGCAAAGGTACGTTGAATAGCCACAGGCTTCATTAAATGTCATTGAATTAAAATACATTATTAATGCATTCCACGATTTTAATATGCTTTCAACTAATTGATGAGTGAATTAATGGGATTATCGGCCTTTTGTGTATACAATGTATTAATATAGGAGATATTTTTTGTTTATGTATTTAAACCAATTTTACAATTTTTTCAGCATCTAGGGTTTTAATCCTATATCAATTATGTAAATTGCATATTGTTAACCAATATAATGTTAATACAACTTGCTTATTTTAAAAAAAAAATGGTTCACTGAAAACCCGACATATTTTAAGACAAATTATGATGCTAAATTAAATAATTTTTTTTTAATAGTTATAATTTTGTATATGTTATACTATGTCTATTACATTTCTTTTAAGCAAATTTTATTATACATATAATAATGAAGATACTGGGAAAAATTCATCAAGTTTGGATAATTATTGAGAGGGCTGAACAATTTCTAAGATTCAAAATAAATTAAATTCAATATTCTGAGTAAATCGAGTTTAAAGTTTGACTAGATTTATTTTTAATTTTATGTTAATATTTGTTTATTATTTCTATCTTTGATAACATAGTATATTGATATTATAGTATTATAATATTATAGAATACCACACTAATATATCCATAGAGTTATTATTATAATATTTATATTATATTACCAATATAATTACATATAATAAGCTAATATTTATTACATTTAAAAAAAATGTTTACAAGAAAATTATTTTTTTTTAGTATATTTATTTATTTCTAATAGTATAATATAACAGAATATCACACTAATATACCCATAAGGTTGTACTTATAATATTTATATTACCAATAATTACATATAATCGATGTTTTGCTACGTCTTGGCATTTTGAAATAAAATAATTAAATGACACAATCTCAATTACTTTGTTTATAATTCTAATTTTACACCCAATGCAATAATAATAATAATAATATCAGATTCAGTTTAATGCGTTCATTTGATATCAATCCGTTAATTACAGATGTCGCTAGTTGGCATCATATTATATAATACTGCATTTAAAATTATTTAAAAATATAAACTCATAGATATCATATAAGTTTAAAATATGAGTATTTTGCTAATATTTACGACATTTTTTACAACTTTTTTTGTTACCAAATAGGTCTTGTACTAAACTATCAAATTGTATCATTTATAAGTCTTTATTTGCTCTACAAGTTTCAGAGAATATTAAATATATATTAAATAATACTTTTCTCAAATAAAAAAAAAAAATTATTTTCTACGCATTTAAAGGCCGCGAATCCCCTTAACATCATCGTATTTCAAATATTTTTGTAAATGAGCAAATAATAAGGTTATTGTACTCTGCAATATTTTTGAACTCTCTGCACCTGAATCCATATTTAGCGAAATATGATGAAATACCACTTAATAGCATCAGTATATTTTTAATTTCTGGTATTTCATTGTTTGATGCCTTCCATGCCAGACTTGGCTTGTTTGCACAACACCATATTGCAAGTAGAGGAGCTACGATTTCGCTGAACTTCTCCAATATATACTCATGAAATATATTCCATAAATCATTATTATGTCCCGTATTTACAGTTGTGCCATTAGTCTCTAACGACGAAACCTCTTTCATTATTAAATTTGTTACGTTACTATCCCAGAAGATTTTCCATTGATTTAATCATTGTGTTAAATATCCCACGAGCTCAACGCTCCAAAAGTTCTCATACACCTAAAAATATAAGCGATTCGTTTCCAACTTTATCTACTAATTTCGTAATTGTGTATATCTTATCAACATGTGTCCTGTCTACACTACCGTCTGACCGAAGAGATATTCCAGTAGATTTGTTGATTCTTTTTTGTAATGTTTCCATATATGTATCTATTATAATGAATAATAATTCTTTTTGCGTATGGGGCATCATATATTGTAAATATGTATTCGTAGTAATATTATTATTATTATCAGATTTAGGTTTGCACCAGGGTTTTTGTAGAAGCTAAAGCTTATCGAGACAATTACCCTTAATCTTAAAGCAAGTTCAAAAAAAAACTAAATAAATAAAATATTATAAAATATTAGATGACTTCCTGTTTACATAGATACAATACAATGAATAAAATAGAAAAATAATATAAATTGTTTGAACTTGCCATAAAATTATGTAATCATCATTTAATTATTTATAAATAAATAACTAAAATAAATAATAAGTACTATAAAATAATACACTAAACAAAAATATAGATGTATTAGTATAAAAGAAGAAAAAAATGAAGTAAAATGAAGTAAAACTGAATAAAACTGAATAAAACATAACAAAAAGAATATCTAGAAAGGTGGTAAGAAATGTATGTAACATTTTTTTTTTTTTTTTTTTTTTTTTTTTTTTTTTTTCAGTAAATAAGTTTTAGGAATTTTTTTGTAATACTTTATAATAATGTAAAGAATGTAAAATATTTGTTCAAACTGAAATGTTAGTTTAATTACTAATTTTTATATAAGTGTCAATAAAGAGAAATAAAACAAAGAAGTATAATCAAGTATACAAGAAAATGTTTATGTAATTAAAAATAAAGTCAAATAATATTATTAGTCAGAGGGAAATAAAAAATACTAAAGAAAATACTAAAGAAAAAAGAAATACCTAACAGTTTTTTTTAATTTTATTATTTTTATATAAACGTCAATTAAAAAGAAAGAAAACATGAAAGTAAATTCAAATATAAAATGCAAAAATTCAGTAAAATAATATTATTAATGTCGGGGAAATAATTTAATAATATAAAACACTCAAAAGTATTAATTTTTTTTTAATTTTTACATAAACGTCAATAAATTAAAATAAGAATAAAATGTGGATCTTAGTATATAATACAATATTAGATAAAAGACATGATAAAAGATATAAAATTAGAAAAATGAGATAAAGATTATAAGTATACTGAGTAAGAAGATAACAAATGTGTATACATACATTTCCTGAATAATTTATAATTTGAAATATTTTTTAAAATATTATCAAGCTTATTCCAGGTAATTGGTCCAATGTATATTAATGTTCTTCTGCATAGTTCTTTTTTGAAATTAATAATTGAGAAATTATTTATGCTCCTAGTGTTGTGAGATGATGAAGTTACAGAAAAAAATGCATTTGTTATAAAAGGATGAAGATCATTGAAAATTTTAAACATAAATTCACATGTACTTATATATGTAATTTCATTTATTTTTAATAAAGAATTATCAATAAATAGTCCATTAGTATGATGTAAAAAATGTTTTTTACATATAATTCTTATCATTCGCTTTTGAAGAATATATATGCATGATACATTAGATTTATATGTATTTCCCCAAAATATGTTACAATACTTTATATGAGGCAAGAATATGGAATTATATATATGAAGTAATGCTTTTTTATTTATAAATTTGGAAATAATGTTGGTAATCCATATGATTTTTTTTAGTTTTGATTTTAAAAACAAGATATGTTGTTTCCAGTTTAATATATCGTCTATAATTACGCCTAAAAATTTATAAAATGTAACTCTTTCAATATTTCTGTTATTTAAATTTATATTTATAATAGTTCTTGAATTAATAGACATAAAGCAAGTTTTATTTAAATTTAATGATAACCTATTATATATTAACCATTTATTAATATTTTTTAATTCAGTTTGACAAATATAATTAAGTAATTCGGCTGATGTATTTTCAAAATATAAAGTAGTATCATCTGCGAACATGGTAAACTTACATAAAGAAGATGATTTTGTAATATCATTAATATAAATTAAAAATAAAATGGGTCCTAGGATGGTGCCTTGGGGTACACCCGTTATGACTTTTAGTTTATCTGAAATTACATCATTATATATACACTGTTGATATCTATTTGTTAAATAGCTCATTATCCAGTTAAGTGCAATGCCTCGTACTCCAATATTTTTTAATTTAAAAAGTAATATTCTGTGATTAACTGTGTCAAATGCTTTTTTTAAATCAATAAAGATTATTGCGCCAACATTGTTATTATTAAAACAGGTACTGATTTGTGACTGGAGGTTAAATATTGCATGTGATGTACTGTATCCTTTCCTAAAACCAAATTGAGAAGGAGATAATATATTAAAAGATGATAAAAAACTATAAAAGCGAGAATAAAATATTTTTTCTAAAATCTTTGCGAATTGACAGGTGAGAGAAATTGGACGATAGTTATTAAAAAATGTATCATCACCAGTTTTGTGTAAAGGGATAATATTTGATAATTTTAAGAAATCCGGTACAACGCCTGATTCAAAAGATAAATTTACAAGAAAAACAAATGGATAAACCAATACAGGAAAAATACATTTAAGTAACTGCATGGATATGCCATAATGATCTCTTGATTTTTTTGGTTTGAATTCATTTAATACTTTAATAATTTCCTCTGAACTTACTGGTGTTAAAAAAAAACTATGTATATTAGGTTCAGGTAAAAAGAATTTAAAGTCATCATCATTACAATTATTTATATTATTATCTAAATTAGAACCAATGTCTCTAAAAAAAGAATTAAATTCATTAGCAATTTGTTTAGAATCAACAATATTCACATTATTTACATTACAATTGTCAGGTAGTTGTTTGAATTTTTTTTTAACATTAAGTAAATTATTTAGTACATTCCATGTATTTTTTGTATCAGAGCAATTTTTTAACAGATTTGAATAATACTTTTTCTTAGCTTCTCGAACTAAAGATGTTGTATTATCATCAGAATTATATCTAAATTTTGATGCCATCATATTAACAACTTCTCTAGCAGGGAAAGAATATTCAGGTAAAACCAACTTCCTTGAATAATAATACATCATGATTTATAACTATCATATCTTATAAGCTAAATCACTATTTGCCTTTGATATATAGTTTGTTAGTTGTATCTTATCTGATAGTTTTATCCTTTTTTTGATAAACAATAATACATTTGTTATGATATTCATAACTTAGATACTTCATAATGGTCTCTTTTATAGGATTTTGTACTAGGTCTCCTATATATTATATCACAATCTGTTGTTATTGGTGTTCTTGTGCTTAATAATGTAATAATATCGGAAAACTCCTTGTATGGTATACATCTTAAATAATGCCTTCAAAAATTAATTAGAATAATACAAATATTGCTGTTCAAAATTGAAAAATTCACTGCACAAAATTGAAAAATTCACTGCACAAAATTGTAAAATTCACTGCACAAATAAATTATTGAATTCTCATTTTTGCGTTGACTGCACATTAGCGCGACCCCTGATACATATGATAAATGACAACGAAGTGTAAACTGATAATAAATCGACGGTTATTTATATTAAATATTAGATATTTATATTTATATTTTATAATACATATTTTAAAATACTAGTATAATACTGGATTAATTATCCAGTATCTTTCACGTGTACATAGTCATAGCCATATATGGGCAAACATCAACATAATATAGTTTCGGTATTAAATACGTTCACTGAATGATTAAATAAATGCCGAAATATAAATAAATAAATCAGATTGTGTTCAGATATTATTTCATGTTGTAAAGCATGAAATAATGAAGAATTTAATAAAAAACGTATTTGATTTTTTGCGAGAACTTCCCAAATCATCATATTCTAGATAGGCATATTATTTCATGTTGTAAAGCATGAAATAATGAAGAATTTGATAAAAAACGTATTTGATTTTTTGCGAGAACTTCCCAAATCATCATATTCTAGATAGGCATATTATTTCATGTTGTAAAGCATGAAATAATGAAGAATTTAATAAAAAACGTATTTGATTTTTTGCGATAACTTCCCAAATCATCATATTCTAGATAGGTACTTATTCTAGTTAGATTATCATGAGTAACAAAACGTAAATATAAATAATTAATATGTAAAGAATAAAAATATGTATCAATAAGTCAAGTTAAAAATAAATTATGTAAAGAATACAAAATATATATCAATAAGTCAAGTTTAAAAATAATAGATGTAGGTTATATAAAAAAATCACAGAAACGAGTTGAATTATGAATGTCAAACTATAAAAGGAATAGAATAGCTAAACAAATACAAATGAAAAAATAAATAAAAACTAAAAAAAATAAGCTGAAGGTTTAATAAATAATACCAGTAAAAAAATAATAAAATTAGATAATCAATTCTTTAATTGATTTCATATTTTGATAAATGATATTTTTTAATATTTTTTTGAAATTTTTTATATAAATTTTTGTAAATAATAATTTATTTAGACATAAATTATTCCATGATTTAGGGCCTTTAAATGATAATAATTTATGATGACGGCTTGATTTTATATAAGGTAATTTGAAATTATGAAAAGAATGTTTGTATACATTAATGATATAACAATTGTTATAGGAATCTAGTATCTAGGAAATAATAATGATATTCTGCTTGGGAATTTCTTTAAATGTACATTGTGCATGAATAAAATATTTTTATAATTTATTAAATCTTTAATTTATAATATATTAGAACATACAAATAAATTGTTAGTATTAGTCAAAATAAAAATATTATTGATAATTTTAAAGATATTTTATTGATAATTCGAACAGCCTTTTTTGTAGAGTTGAAATACATTGAAGGATATTAATTATATTATGAATATGATATTATAATACACACATATAATAGAATAATCCTATTCATTTTAAATTAATAATACAATTTATTTAGAAATTTAAATATTTGTAAATCAGGTGACGTCCTGAAACATAGGAAATATTTTACTTGTCCAATACTTAGTCAATGTTCTAAAACCATTAATTTAAAAAGGCCTATATATGGATCTATGTTTCTATGTGTATTTATTTCAATGCCTAACTATATGATATACACATATTTATTTCTAGTTATTTTTCAATTTAATTTGTATAATATTTACATTTTTTAATATGTTTCTATAGATTATATTAGATTCGTATTATAAATTATAATTTATAATATAGGTTGACATGATTTTTGAGGTTTGGGTTTCATAAATGTTTTGTAAATAGTTTTTTTGCACTGATTACAAATATGTGATTAGTTTTTTCAGATCAGATAAAGTTTTTTATTTATTTAATTTTTAAATTTTTTGAAAAAATTGTCAAATTTGGCACATTTTCAGAAATTTTGAAATATATACAAATTATTATTTAATATAGATATATACACATTATTATATACTCTATTATATTGTATATACTATATATTATATATAATACACTATATACACTGTATAGTGCATTGTATATACTACACTGTTAAAAATAAGGGTACGCTAGAAGTCACAAATGGGTACAGCCTTTGTCCCTATTTTAGTACGCTTATGGGTACGCTAGAAATCGCTTTTGTGGAGAGTAGCGTACCCTTTACGGTACGCATTAAACGGCATATAGCGTACCCATTTCGGTAAAACAATTCTTTCGTTAATATATTATCCCAGTAAACCAAACTGTTAATATAATATGCTGAACATATGTAATTGTTAATATGATGAATATATTCATTTGGCTACAATTTATATTGATGTTGAACATGCTGCATTTTGATTATGTTAAACATATGTAAATTGTATAGAGTTGAATCATGTTGAATTTTGATTGTGTTGATCATATGTACAATGTGTTGAGTTGAGCAGATATCATATGTATATATTAAAATAAATCATTTATTAAATTAAAATTGTATTAATTATAATTTGCTTGCAGCTCCTTCTTTTTTCTTTAACAATGTGTAAGTTGAGAGTCGATACATTTGTCTATATCTTTTATTACTGCTTGTTCATGAATTCATAATTCTTAATGTAGCCTCTATTATATATATATATATATATATATATATATATATATATATATATAATTATTATAAATATTAATTAATATATAATTAATATATAAAATAGGGTATACATTTAAACTTTAATAAATATGAATATGAATATTTAACTTATATTTATCTTATAATACATGTATTTATAGTAAATTAATGTTAACATAATATAAACTAACCAGTTATACATTTGTATAATTTTGTTTGGGCAAAATAAAGTTATCCTCGTTGACAGCACTGAGAATAATAGCACCACACTTGTTTAGATGCAATATATTTAAACATAGAAGAAATTATTTCCCCAATGTTGCATTCACCTAATATTGATAAAGCTTCAACTTAAATATAGGAATGTTAAAACATAGTATTAAATAATATAATATATTCAATATATATATATGTAACAAAGTGAAGTTCGTTATATAACTTTATTTCAGCAAAGACCTGTATAATAACATAAATAATAATAATAATAATAATAATAATAATAATAATAATAATAATAATAATAATAATAATAATAATAATATAGTAATAATAACGACAATGACAATATGTACCAACCGAGAGACGCAGAATAAAAAGTGTATCAATCTCAGCGAGCGGCGTTCAACCGAGCGTGAAGCCTGAAACAATTTATGCATGCAGTTATATCGATATTACGTAATGACCGAATTGAATTTAGTTCAATTTGACATACATTTATATTACATTAATCGATATATATATATATATATATATATATATATATATATATATATATATATATATATATAGCACATATATGTGGTATACATACATAAAACAACTTCATATATTTTATTGGATTTGTAAAATTATTGTATATGTTAACAATTATAATATAATATTTATAAGTAGGTATAAGTAGTACATATTAATATACAAATATATGTAGTTAAGTATTATAAGTAAGTAATTATTAATAAGTATAAATATATATTAATTAATTAATTAAAAATCGTAATTTATATGCATCAATGGATTAACTGAAACATTTAATTCTAATGAAATATATTATATTAATAAAATAATAAATATTTATATATATTATATATAATTATTTATTTTAATATTTAGAATTCATAATATAATATTATAAAGTAATAGTATTAATTAATTAATTATAATTAATATTTATATAATATAATAATTAATATAAATATTATACACTATATTTAAATTGTTGGCAACATTAGTTTCCTTATGTTTACACTATTTTCCTAATAGTTAATCATATACATGCTATTACATGGTAATGTAATAATTACATATATGCAATTATATATAATTTAATTATCTAACAAAAATGTTAAATTAATACTTACAACATATTACATTTGTATAGAGTTTAACAGATATATATATAAGGGTACGCTTCACTTGTAGCGTGCAGCGTACCCTTTTATTTCCAACGTACCCATTTCTGACATGAAGCGTACCTTTACAAACTAGTGTACCTTTTTGTGGCAAGTAGCGTACCCTTTAAGGGTACGCTTAACTTGTAGAGTGTAGCGTACCCTTTTATTTCTAGCGTACCCTTTTGTAAATTCTAGCGTACCCTTATTTTTAACAGTGTATATTATATGTATATAGGTATGTATATAATAAGTATATTCATTTATGTATAATAATAAGCATACATTAAAAATATTCGAATATTCCATCTGCATTATAACGAGTACCACATAGTACTGATATTCCAATACAACACCTATTCTATTTAATATCTCAACTTTATTATCTCCATCTGTCTTGTACCGTCATCGTGAAAGTGACTTCCACAATTACTTTACTAAGATAATTTTTCAAGACGGTTCATCGATATATTGCCATAATGTAAATGGAGTAATTGAATTAATGGTTATATCCTATGAACCATAATAATAGAAGTTATGATAGAGGCTATTCGTAGACTCATCAAATACAAGTTGAAAATCTGTATTTCTCTATAATAGTAGGTTAATATAGTAGCCTAATACTGTTGTATTTCTTCACATGGGATATTTGCTACAATTTACTGGAAGATATAGCAAAATGTCTATTCCACTTAATTCATAAATATACAATAATCATACTTGAAATATATGTGGAGACTTAAATGTTATATCGGTACTTTTGGGATGACAATAAGGATATATAAAATATCCATGCTTTCTCTATTTATGAGAGAGTCGAGCATAAGCTATAGCTATGAATATATTCATTGTACATAACGTGATTTTTCAGTTACAGAGCATTTATTAATTTATTTTAGCATGGTTCATACAAGGCTAAGTCACAATCGCTTATTTTTTCTCTTGTGTTTATCAAGAATTTAATAAACGATAAATCAAAACACAAGAAAAAAAATGTTACTATTTGTTTTGTATTTCCGGGGCTCCTCACGGTTATTTATAACATGTACAAGTCTATGACTTCTTGAGGGGTCCATTTGTATCCGATATTATTATATTCAATAAATAAATATTAAAAAAAAAAAAAAAAAAAATACAGGCATGTTATATATCCATTAATAATATCCTATTACTTCCACATTAAACTTAGATTATTGAAGAATTTTGTATAAGTATTGGATAACTAGGTGCATGATTTTATTCATTTACAACAAATATTTCCAAATATTATTGAAACTAAGTTCATGAGAGAAATTATAATGGATCAACAAATAGTGAGTTAATGAGTAATACTAATGTTGATGTATGTATGAGACATATTGAATTAAGAGCTGACTAGAATTAGAGTAAATTATTTAAAAAAAATTCTAGATTATTTATCTGATAACTTTGTTTACTATAGTGGAGTTTACTACAAGGAGGGTGCTTTAATCAGGATATTTTGACAATAGAAGATATATCTATAGATACCAAGAAAATGTAACTATTAACATCTTAGATGATTATTTTTGGAGTCAAAAAGATATATAAAAGACTTAAAATATAACAAAATTATTACAATAATTGTTTAATCAATTAATATTATAACATTAACTATGTATATTATTATTTTGTATCATTATTAAAATATACCAAATACTATTGAAATAAAGTAATTACATTTCCGTTAATTTTCTTTATTTTTGTGATTTTTTTCATAAATTTTCAAACTTAAATAAATAAAAAACTTGATCTGATCTGAAAAAACTACTAACATATTTGAAATCAGTGTGAAAAAATAGTCTAGAATCAGTTAACAGAACCCAGACTAAGAGAATTTTTTTTCAAATGTCGACCAGTGTTATAGATGTATTTGTATATATATATATATATATATATAATTAATAAACGTAAAATATATAATAATATACATAATACTAAATACTAAACATAATACTAAATGTATCTAACAAATATATTTGACAAATTAAATTAAGTTTTGTACAATAAGAGAAATACTCATCTATAATAAATATAATTATAATATTATTTATAAAATATAAAATATAACATTTAAATATAATACTACATCATATAAATATACTTATATATATTTTATTTATTCATAAAAACTATTAACACTTCAGGATATATTTATGAGAATGAGTTTGTTAAAACAATATTTACTATAACACTTATTTAAACAATATGTACTTTTAAATATATATATATATATATATATATATATATATATATATATATATATATATATATATATTACATGTATTTATCAATAATATGCAATGTACTTATAAGAATATGTTATTTACTATAGAATGCATACGTACAATGACCTATGATATAATAAAATATTCAGACGATATGCAAATAATACCGAGCGTGTAAATATTACATTAGCATACTTGTATACCTTGGTATTATTATAATATTATCAAGTGCTAGAATGTAGGCATATATTGCTTTAAAAAGAAATATCGTGTTGATAAAAAGTTATTCCTTTGAAATAAACATATATTCAAACAAGGTATTTCTTATATATAAATGTATTCATTATTATAAAGAATATCCAATAGGATATATTTTGTAGGGTGATATATATAATATATGTGTAAATCTATTACAATATTTAATATATCTTATTAACATAATTAGTATATTTATGAGTCATAAATAATAATAATAACATATAAATATATGTTTTTTAATATAATTGTAATATATTATTGTATACAATAAGTAAGTACGTTAACAATAACTTATCAATAAACAATAAATCACCAGTAATTTAGGGTTATTAATTAATTATGTACAAAAAATATATATAGGACAAACATATATATATATATATATATATATATATATATATATATAAATATATAAACATACCTATATATATATTGTACGTTAATATATAAACATGAATATTTTATAATTTATTTAATTTTTTTATTTCTGAGATAACAATGTTGTCCATATTATAAATTGTATCCAATACGAACACGTGTTATTATAGTACACCAAGGACATGTATTATATTCATAATGAACATGATTATGTTATATAAATATCGGCATGATGATTGTATTGAATGATGCAACATATACATGTATATACGTGCACGTATATAGGGGAGAGTAGGCTCGAATACCGACACCCTAGTAATAAATCACCATAACTTTATTATTTCTCAATTAAAAACTATGAATACATGAATGCATTGATGCATTCATGTATTTCTTAGGTAAACGTCAATAACTTTGTAACAAATTACCAAAAATACAAAATATTTTCGGCAGATTGTAAAATATAATTAGATCTATACGATGTATTTAAAACATTTAAAATATATATTTGTTCTAATGATTGAGAATCGATATTGTACTTCAAAAATTTCATAAATGTAGAGTTGTAACGAAAAAATCAGTTTATTGTTTATAATTTAAAAAATATAAATATTAAAAAAAAAATTATACTTATATAAATTAGAATTATATTCAATTAACATTTCATACATTAATTATTTTTTGAGTGGAATTATATTTTAGGAGATATCTAGGATGTCGATACTACGTGCATGTCGATATTAGAGCACTCTCCCCTATATATAACATATGTATAGAATAATGTATAAAATATGTATAACATATATGTATATATATAAGTGATATTTGATATTTGATATATAATTAAATTATATACATTCATATATATATATATATATATATATAT
Organism: Osedax fenrisi; assembly: GCA_964019155.1. Lineage (NCBI taxonomy): Eukaryota > Metazoa > Annelida > Polychaeta > Sabellida > Siboglinidae > Osedax > Osedax fenrisi. The sequence continues at coordinate 16,166,554 of OZ025240.1, forward strand.
ATATATATTTTTGTGTGTTTATATCATAAGTGCGTAATGTTATTCAGTCATTATATACGTATCATACACACACGCACACACACGCACACCTAAACAGATGAACAGCCTACTGGTATCCATGCTATGCGTACTGGTGTGCGTACACGCGTGTAGCGCGCACCGCACCGAGTACGAACACGGCCATCACATGTCAAGCGGACATAACGAACGACAACAACAACAACAACAACAACTCGAGGTCGACATCCGGGTTTGCGAAGGTTACTGCGACGACGATAGAGGGTCGTGCATTCAGGCCGCCACTAACGAATTCGAAGAGGTGTCGATAGGAAAGCGGGTCGCCTGCGAACAGGAGAGCGCTAGGTGTAAACTCACCTGCGACTTGTGAGAGAATACATACGATATATATATCGTATTAGTATACCACTATAGTGGTATAGTGTATTGTATACTATAGTATACTATAGTGTATTACTATCGTATCCATAGGGTAGCAATATTACCTGTTATATACCTATATAGGATATATGCTATAGAGGGCATACATGTTACTTAGTTAGTTTAGGCATTTCCATCAACTTCTATTAGTAGTGTTATTATTATATGTTGTGATTATATATTATGAATAAATTCTATATGTTAAATATATTGTTATTGTTTCAATATATTAGTTCTATAGGACTAATAGCAATATTATCAAGTTCAAGGTACTATTTAAACGAAGTGACTGTAGTCAAGGGTACCCTTTATATAAAATGTATGTAGGTCTACTGACAATCCAAGGTCTACCATTCTCATGAAAAAGAGAATTCGTAAATGTGACAGTAGGCCACATAGAATGTAAACAAATAAAGTTGAGCTGTTAAATTCAAATATCATAATGTATAGAATTAAATATATTAATAAAGGAACTATATGTTCTGTTATCAATATAATTGTATATACATATACATATACATATAAACATACACAACATTTATAGTGTGGTATAAATTATAGCAATATATATATATTATTATCTCCTATGGAAATTATATAATTCCAATATAAAACTATTAATTAATATTTCGATAATATATAACTTATATAAAGTAAACATATATTGTTAATTAACATTTAAATGCTAAAATACATATAATTATTAAAATATATTATATCGAATATATATTTTTTATAAATAAACATATTCTATATGTATGTAATTATATTTATTTTCAAAAATATGATGATAATGCTGATGATGATTAATGTATGTGATCACTTAAATCCATTACAGTTATAGCACTCTCCAGCGTGTTCAATAATATAATTAAATAAAATTAATAAGTAGTATAGGGGAAAGTCCCCGATTACCGACCCCCTCCTAATACCGACCCCCTCTCGTATCTCAGTAACTATAAGAGATATCAAAAAATTATATATACACGACATTTAAGTAAAGTAATGTTAAATATGAATAAGTATTTTGTTTAAAAAATATTCAATCCTACAATTGTTATTTGATAAAATGATATATTCTGTTTTTTCTTTTTAAATATTTGAATAATAACTTTTTTTAAATCATTGTAAATACTTTATTAATTAAAAGAAAACTTAATACTGAACATTATATTGTAGACCAATAAAATGTTTATAACTTTTATAAAAAATAATTTAATTTGAATAACTATTAACCAATATATCTTAATAATAGCAACCCATATGATTTTCCTATATCCGACCCCCTAAATTACCCTAATACCGACCCCATGTGATTTATTGTATCCAATCAAAATATATTCGTATTTTACTTTAAAATATGTTGTAAGTTGTTTGTGTATGATGAATATAGATTTAGGATGCTTGATTCCAGTTGATTATATACATACTGATTGATAAATAAATATTAAATAATAATATACACTATTTTAATATAATTACTATAAAGTTTAAATTTAAATTTAATATTACTATTAAAACATAAATTAAATACAAAATAAATTGCGTGTATATTATAATTAATTATATTTATGTATATCTAGGTATATATATCTACTCTTTTTATTGGATATTATAATACTACAATTATTTATACCACGATAATTTTAGGGGGTCGGTAATAGGAGAAGGGGGTCGGTATTATGCACATATATCCGATTACCGACCCCCCGGTTTATTCTTTTAATATATTTATATCAAAAATTTAAAATAGCCACATTTTTCATTGCCATAATATTACCCTAATTATTAAATTTTAATTTAATATATTTAATATTGAATAAGTTATTACAAATAATCATTTAGGGGTCGGTAATCTGGGACTTTCCCCTACTATATAAAATATACAATAGTGTTATAATGATACAAGTAAATACAGTATAGTATAATATTAATATTTATAAATAATATTAATATTATATACATTATTAAATGGTATTTAATAACAAATTTGTTAATGTTGTTAAATGTGTTAACATTAATGTTGTGTTGGTATACTTTGATGACGAGCTTGAGTTATAATTCCATTAGGAAGTAGAACTACATTAAAGTATGCAGGCACGTATAAAGAAAAATATGTGGGACTTATATTTTAAATAAGCATGGAAGGATAAACATTTGTCCCACAAAAAACTCAGTTTAACCTGTTTAAATATATTATATAGGTAAGAATATGTTATTTATCACTTCTTGTACTACCAATAATAATATGTTATATTTGGCAGAGATAAACTACTACCTATTATATATATTTAATTAAATACAAGTTGCAACTAATACTTATATTATACAACGAGATAGGAATTCGTAAAGGAATATTTATATAGGTTATACTATATCAAATGTTTGATCAATTCATTAGTATCTTCATAGAAAATTCTAAAGAAGGCCAGTATAATTTGAGGTATATGATATACCGTATATCCATGTACTATACCTATATTCCTGCAGGAATATCTCCCATGTATATCTATACATTTTCGAATAACTTTTATCATTCTGGGATGGTAATATATATATATATATATAAATAGTTTATAATTTCTTAGTGATATCGTTGCGTGTTTTACTGTAGATAATGTATAAATATCAAAGACGATAATAGAAATAGAAAATAAAATGTATATTTAATGTTTATTATTTGTATATATATATATATAATACTAATTTAATGCATGTATAGTATTTGAGGTAGTTACAAGTGTTAGCTCAATTTTTGTTTTATTCAGTAATCGATAATTGTTAATTAACAATATTTTTGAAGTTTAGTTAAAGCCTGTCTCATTAAATTTAATAGTTTGGTTATTTTTATAAAAATGATACTTTTTATTATATATAATTAGGTGTATTTGGCGTAAAGATTATAGTTAATATTAAACTAAATAAATACAGTTCGCATATCAGTGATATAGAAATATAAAAGTCAATGATCTATTCGGATTCTCTGTGGAATTCCATAATTTGACATTCATATATTTGGAGGATGCAGGCTACTATTTAATATAAATTATTATTTAAATATTTTCTTTTTTAAATATGTATTTATTAGTTTTAACTATAATACCAATATTTTTCAGTTTATAATTAAGTATATCGTAATCAATGGTAAGTCAATTAGTGTGCTTATTATTAATTACTTAGTTATGTCAATCATTGTAAGTAAATATTCATGTATGTATAATGAAGTAGTTTCTATATTTTTGTCCTATCTAGTTCCTATATGTAATTTGATATGGGTTATTCAATTTAAATTAATTAAGATACTGCACTATGTGTGAAGAAATAATACGCTCAAGTAATGTTGATAGATAATGTATATGTATTATGGTCTATAATTAGTATTACCTAAAGTATCAACATTACTTGTTAATGAATATTGTTAATGAATAATATATCTAGGATGTTCAGTAAATAATTAAGAGTAATATAATTATTTATGTAGTCGGTAGAAATATAAGTGCTTTTTTTTAAAGTTATTTTTCAGTATATATCTATCAATATATGCAATGTGAATATTAATATTAAATATGTATTTTTAATATTTAAAGTTAGGAGATACCTATAGATCAGGAGTTATAGGTGTGTTAATGGAAATTATAATGTTATTTGTATACTATAGTAATATAAGTTTTTATTTTTTATTCTGAATTTTTTATAAATTGTGTTTGTAATTTTATTATTTTACCATGATAGGGATAATCCCTATTTGCGAATTCACAAAATAAGGTAGTATATTAGCAGGAGTATTTTTTGTTATCATGTAAGCTATTAAAACATAAACAGTTGTTTGCCATTATGGATATTTTATTTAGTGCATAGTAACTGAATTTAGCACGTTTTAATAAGTTAAGGATTGTGATTATTGCATTAAGTAATATAGTTATTCAAAGTGTATATACTGTTGTATCCATTTTATTTACGATATTCTAATCATTTTGTTGCTATTAAATATATAACTATTCCACAATAGTAATACAAGTATTGTATGGTATTGTAATGCCCTACAGGGAAGAATATATATCTAGTAATTTAATTAAATGATATATTAGATTACAAATAAAATAATTAATATGAATAATAATAATAAAATAAGTAATACCGAGTTTGTTATAATCCATTATTACTAGTCAATATTATAGACTCTATATCCGTGTTTTCTATATGTAATATAAAGAATTTGCTTAATAGGATGGTACCTAGGTACCTAGGTACCTAGCTATAACGTTATTTTAAGTAACAAGTTTCATTTATTGTGAAAAAGGGAATGGTACTTAATACGATGATAGTAGGGTATCAATAGATTGTTCGGAATGCATAAACCAAGGCGTTTTGTTATTAATTGTAAACCCAATGTTAATGTTGTATACCATGTCGATGTGGGTATCAATTCATATGTATTTTTTCTTCCATATTTTTATTTATTTATTTTTGTGTTTACCTAATAAACTATATATTATTATCAATATGTGTATACGTTATTAAGTTGTCAGTAGGTCTAGTTATAATTAAGTATTCTATAGATATATTCCATATATGGTATATGTTAAGTGTGTTTATAATAATATATCTGTTTATCAAAATTAATGTTATGTATAGTGTGTTTGTACTTCTGCGTTGCATATATACTTTAGTTTTGCGATTATATAGTATATTGAAGTCTTTCATGATTATTGAATTTGTATAGTGGAAATTAACCGAATACGGACACTCCATAAATCCTACAAAAATATGTTAATGAATATTCATAATTATATACATAGTCTAAAAAGTATTTTTTATTTTTTAATTATTCATAATATTGCTGATATATCGAATAAACTGATTTTTTTATTGTTTTTAAATTTATGAAAAAAATTTCAACTTTCTCAAGAATATACAAATGTATAGATATAAAATATAATACTATATTATTAAAAGAATTCTAAAAATGCTATATATAATTTCTATATTTGTTATCAAATATTCATTAAGTTATAAGCATATATAGATATTATATAAGTCCCTAATACGGACACTCTAGATATCTTAATACGGACATAAATGTATAGATATAAAATATAATACTATATTATTAAAAAATAAAGAATTCTAAAAATGCTATATATAATTTCTATATTTGTTATAAAATATTCATTAAGTTATAAGCATATATAGATATTATATAAGTCCCTAATACGGACACTCTAGATATCTTAATACGGACACCCTATAACCAATCAGCGCGCAGCGTATGAACTATTCTGATTTTCAAAAAAAATCGCGTGCGTTATAATATTAATACCATCAATAAAGCTAAATCTACATTTATTATTATTTAGATATTTAATTATATTATCAATTGTATTAATTAAAAAATAATAAAATAAATAAATGATTAACTAATTAAATTAGAATACATTATTCATAAAATTAATTATAAATAATGTAATTGTTATTTTTCTGATATATTCATCAATACTATATAGTTTACCTAGTGGTATATAGGGTGTCCGTAGTATAACACGGGGTATCCGTATACGGACATGGCTACCGAATACGAACACCCCCGTTATCTATAGATATATGTATTCCATATACATATATGGAATTAAAAGATTAAATATAATGTTAAAATCACAATAAGATCTATAATCATATAATATTACTATATTGTAATTTTTGAATACAAATAATTAGTCATAAAATATTAAGACTATTTATTGTTAAAGTATCCGTATTATAATACCTATAGGTTACTTTCCCCTAGTATGTTTACATATGCTACTTGTATATACATATTATACTTAGGTAGAAGGCATGTATTATTTTAAGTATTTTATATGGTATATTATAGAATTGGAGGACAATAAACTAGTTTTGGTATTAAGTTTCTTATGAATTTGTTATGAATTAATTCAATTCTCATATATTCTATATCTGGAGTAATGTGTACTGTATGTTTAATATTTTATTTTATTTTATATTACTAATAAATGTACTACGTTCGTTGGTGAATGCACTAATATCATGATACATGGTGTTGATATTGATTCAATTACTGCATTAAACACATTGACTGTTCACCATGTTGACAGGGGTAATTGTCTCGATAAGCAATAATAACTATAATTAATCAACTATAATTACCCTGGAAAATTAATAAAATCTGATAATAAATAATAAAATGTTTCTGTAATGTAAATGCCAATTTGGTTTTCACTAATAATATCACAACATTTCAGATTTTGTATAGATTAATCTTGCATTATATTAGGCAAGTTTATATTGACATTATTAAAAAATGTATTAATCATGAATAATAAGAATTTAAATAGTATTATCATCTATGGTAAGTATTTTCGTATATCTTATTTCCATTTAGAAAAATTTGTGATTCCGATGCTAACTTCCGAAAAAACACTAATAGATACAATTACCACATTAATATAAACGTCAACTCGTCATTGACTAGGCAGATTAAGCCACACTAGTTATAACCATATAAGCACGCGTGATATATCATGATAGTTATTATTAGTGATCAATTCGGATGATCTATTAAGAATTAAAAATAAAATCATGTTCCTAATGTCAGTTATGTAGTATTGCCGTTATTATTAATTAGTATGTAACGATGTCATCCAAAGATAGAATTATAGTTTGTATATAAATATCTATATGTGTTAGTATACATTCCATTGTATTTTTGATAAATATAGTATCACTTTCTTCACAATATTTTTTTCTAGCGATATGTTTAAAGTATACTTTTTATATTCATAATGCATCACATCGAACTAATTCACCCAATGTTCAGTTTATACAATAGTTTAAAATGTTATTTACCAAAATATGCAAAAATAATTATCAAAGTTGTCAAGACTTTTTTCTTGCGTTTATATGTAGTAAATAATAAAAGTAAATAATAGAACATAGATTATAATTTTAATACTTATTTCTAGCATTATACATATTATAAGAATAAATAATAAAATAAATGTATAATATGGTATAGCCTATAGGTAACTATATGATAGCCTATAGTAGCCTACATGTAATAGCCTACATGCCCGTAGCCACGTGGGGAATGTGGGGGCACGGCCCCCACGGATCAGCTAGGCTTCCCTGGGATCAGGTAGACCCCTAAAACTTGTTTCACATTAATTTTTTTTCATATAGTATTTACTAGATATTCAATTATAATTATATTTTTATTTTATAATTTTATTTATATTATATTTACTTATTAGAATGTATGTATTTTAGTATTAAACATTATAGTGAGGATCCAATTCAGTATTTATGCTTTTATAAAATATTTTCTAAAATTATGATAAATATTAAAAATAAATTTTATAATTTAATTGTAACAACTTAATAGTTACCCTATCATGAGCAAACAACATAACACTATTTGGTTTTCTAACTAAAATAGGAGCAGACAAATTAATGATCACAGAATAGTAATAACAGCATAAAATATCTAACCAACCCCAATCCCAAACAATAGCACTCACAATATGACAAAATAAATTTTAATTATCATCCATCTGATCTCGGAAATGTTTATCCTAAACGTACAAGTAGTAGAGCATCTTATGGAAATAAAATAAGAATATTTACCGATAATATGTATATATATATAAAATTAAGCAAATTTAATTTATATCCATTTGAAGATTATAGTACTTTCACAGTAAGTGATTATTACAATTAGAATTCCACAATGGAAAAAGAAAATGGTTTGTTAAATGGTCATGTGATCATGTGATTCGTTCTATGAATCGCGTAAAAAATATCCAACTGTTGATCGACTACCAGTGCACTCTCCTAAAAAAGTATTGTTTTCAACTCTTCAATGCTAGATCAGTACGAAATAAAGTTGATTTTATTACACAATTAATTATTGATTATAATTGTTCTATGTCTGCTATTACTTAAATGTTGCTAACTATTGATGATTCTTCTATAGCTTCCACAAATTTAAAATATTGATTGCTAATAAGTATACATCACATCGTCGTGGCAGCCTAGCTCTATTATATTGAACTTAAGCTTATTTCGTCATCTACCCCATGTTTCTCTTCATATGAAATTATGATCTGTAATATTCAGTTTCCTTCCTTATTTATACATGTAATTATACTTATATACTGCCCACCTTCATATATCTTACGGAGTTTGTTAACTGACCTCTCCTCTATCTTAGAATCTATCACATCGGTTAACACGGTTATTCTTAGTGATTTTAATATTCAAATTAATAATGATAATTATGCTTCCTTATCTATGAATGTACTTATATATTTGAGTATTCCTTGACGCAACATATTTGTTTTCCTACTAACACCTATTGTAATACTTTTGACTTAGTTTTATCTTTAGCTGATTCTAATTTAATTTCATATCTCACTCAAAGTTCTCTAATATCTGATCACTTTGCCATATTATTTGATTTGAACTTGCCTGTGTCACAAATTAATCGTTTCAGAAAATTTCCTCTGTTGATAAACCAATGTTTGTTAACTCTGTATTCCATCAACTTAACAACAGTAGGTTACCTCATTCGCTTGATATTTGTATACCCTATATTACTCTTATCAACCGTACTTATTCTAAGTTCCCCTGGTGTAATACTGAGCTTATAAACTAAGGCAACTACTTCGTAGACAACAACGTAAATATGCATCCTCTAAACTTGACTCTGATCTTATTGCATTTAAAGTTTTAGATCGCGTTACAATAATAAACTTATCTCTACCAAATCGTCATACTTACCTGATATGCTCGGTATACCGAGCATATAGTTATGGAATATCTTCTAAGTAAGCTTAAACTTATCTTTCAACTTAGTAAGTAAATCCCAGACCAAGACTCTTCCTGACCAACCTGATTCAGTTCTTTGTTCCTTGTTTGCATTTCTCCTAACAATAAATGTCTAGCATTATCAATGTACTTCTAAACATCAACTCGGCATTACTCAATATAACATACATTCAGAATAATTGGTCATTTTTTACGCTTCACACACATGACTTTGTACTCTCTCTCTAATGACATCCTTGAAAACTAATTCCCCACTTGATCCAATTCCACTCAATCTACTTCGTTCATTATCACCATCTTTTATTGGACTTATCACTGAAATCATTCATAGATCTCTTATATCATCAATTGTTCAACACTCCATGGCATATTCATATTTTATACCGATTTAAAAAAAACTATTCTTCACCAATCTAATTTATCAAGTTATCGTCCAATATCCCAGTTATCATCTATACCTAATATATTATAACGAGTTGTGTCCACTCAACTTATTAACATTACGTCAAATAATATTGTTGATAAATATCAAAGTGCGTATCTTCATCATCGTAGGACCGAAACTGCCCTACTTATATCATTAATGATATTATCATATCTCTTGATAATAAAGCCCTGTGCTATCTCATATTACTTGACTTATCTAGAGTTTTTTATACTCTAGGTCACGATATTCTTTCCATTAGACTTAATGAAATTGGTATATACGGTCAAGTCCACAGTTGTTTTATGTATTGTGTTCAACTAGAATATATTCGGTGAAAATTAACTCATTGTTGTCTCCTCCTTGTGTTAACATACATGGTGTCCCACAAGGCTCTGATCTCGGGCCTATATTGTTCATTATTTATATTCTTCCTATTAAATCAATTTTTCACAAATATTAGAAAATATCGTACCTTCACCATGACTAAATGTTTAATTCACTCGCTAGTATTCAGTACTTATATATTGCTGTTCATTATTATGTAATTTACCTGTGTATACACTTTGTATAATTGTATAAACTTGAGCGTATTCAACGTCGTGCTATACGTGTATTATATAAACTAAACTTTACCTCAATAGTTTCTATATCTGATTTAATGAAATTATTAGGCTGGCTTAAGCTTAGATATATTTTTATACATATGCTATTGTGTATAACACATAGGATACGGCTATACACCGTGGATTTCCTGAGCTCAATCCATTACTATTCAGAGTTCGAACAGATCCAGTCTGAAGTGTCACATCATTAAGTTGGTGCAACGATCTACATGATAAGCATAATCTGAATCATCTTTCTCGGTTATTGCTCCGAAAAACTGGAATTCCCTGACATATGATATTAGTTTTGTAACATCACTTTAGTTGTTTAAATGTACATTGTACAATGTAACCTTGTAACCTTGTAACCAATTTATTTAGACACTGCGATCAACATCAGTAATGAGTTTTCGGCGGTGTATCGTATATTAATTATTATAAGCTATATTAAATAGATGTGTTTTCAATTTGACTTTAAAGGTGTGGTCAGAAACTATAGATCTAATTGAGTGAGGTAGGGAGTTCCATAGTTTAGGTGATATTATAGAAAAAGAAGATTCCTGTTTTTTATTTAGTGATAAAGTTATTGGTATATTTAGTTTGTATTTATGTATTGTTCGTTGTGGTCGGGATGACTGTAGTTCGTAAGTAGTTCAGTAAGATAGTCAGGTTTATTATTATGGGTGGCATGGTGGGTCAGTAGGAGTAATTTATATTGTATGCGGTAAGGGATGGGTAGCCAGTGAATGGATTTCATATAAGGTGTGATATGTTGTCTTGAGTATTTTTTTATCCTGAAAATGGTTCTGATGGCTCTATATTATAATTTAGTGAGCATTTTGATAGTATGTTCTGGGAGTGAATTTAAAGTAGAGTTACAGTAGTCAAGTCGGGGCAGTATTAAGGAAGTAACTAGTAGTTTGGCAAGTTCAGTAGTTATAGAAGGTCTAATAAGTCGGATCGTATGTAAGGTGTAATTAATGGACTTCGATATATTAGTTATATGTGGTAGATAAGACAGCTTTTGGTCAAGTGTGAGGCCGAGGTTTTTAGCTTGGTTAGAGTATTCTATAATATGATTATTAATAATAATAGGTGGTATGGAATGATGTCCTGGGGATGTATTTATTAATAAAGCTTTTGTTTTAAGGCTATTCAATAGTAGGGAGTTATTTGAAAGCCATTTACTAATGTCATTAATGCATTTATTTATAGTATTTATGTTATTGATTGGGTCAGGTAAATTACAGTATAGCTGTAAGTCATCCGCATATGAGTGAAAGTGTATATCGGGGTATTCGTCAAGTAAGTAAAGTAAAGGGGAAATATATATATTAAAGAGAATTGGACCTAAAACAGAACCTTGGGGTACACCATGAGTTGTGTGGCGGGGTACTGTTATGGCGTTATCTATACATATAGAAAAGGATCTGTTAATTAGGTAGGATGTAAACCAACTAAGGACAGAATCTTTAATACCAATGTTCTCTAATCTTCGAATAAGAATATTATGGTCTAACGTATCGAAAGCCGACGACAAGTCAAGTAGAATCAGTATGGTGGGAGTATTTTTTGGAAATAGTAGTATATTGTTTAAAGTATGGAGTAGAGAAGTTTCAGTGCTCTTTTCCGTTGTATAAGCACTTTGTAATTTATGCAGTATGTTATTATTATTGATGTATGTTCTAAGTTGTTTAGCAATTATTCTTTCAATTGTCTTAGATATGAAAGAAAGGTTGGATATGGGACGATAATTAGAAAGAGTTGACCTATCAATGGATTGGTTTTTAGGGATGGGAATTACATGGGCATATTTCATGTGGGATGGGAAGATACCTGCAGTTAGTGAGCGATCGATAATTTTTTTGTAGAAAGGAGAAAGAAGGGATGAAAGAGAATGTAATAAACATAATGGAATTGGGTCTAGTTTACATGTAGATTTAACTGTTAATAAAAGATTATTGATATTGATAATGGTTGGTAATGAAAAAGTGGAAAATGAGTATATTGGGCTTGATATTGGTGGGATGCAGGGTCGAGGGAGAGTATCTATAATTGATGATGTTTTTAAGTAAAAGTAAGAGTCAAAGTTAGTCGCATTAGTTAAAGGGGAGTTATCAGGCAGTATTCGTTTTGTCAGTTTTCCTAGTAGTGTTGACGATATTCTAAATAATTTCTTAGTATCTTTTCCAGCTGATTTAATTTGATCTATGTAATATTTATTTTTAGCAGTTTTTATTAATTTTCTATAATTAGAAAGTGAATTTTTAAAAATATTTAAATCATTTTCGCTTTTGGATTTTCGCCAATTCCTTTCTTTAATTCTAAGTGAGCGTTTTGCTGTGTGTAACGAATTATTGAACCATAACGTATTATGTCGAGCTGTATAAGTTTTAGTGATAATAGGGGCATGTTTATCTAGGACAATACTAAGGTTACTATCAAAGCTGTCTATATGAGATGAATCTGTTATATTGTTGTACAAAATGTTGAAGTCATTTATAAAATTAGCAATATTTATATTATCTAATTTTCTGTAGTGAACTTTCTTGGATGGTCTGATTGGTTTAGGGATATGTAGGGAGCAGCTAACAAGGTGGTGGTCAGTGATTAAACTATGAACATTAGTATTAGAAATTATATTCGAAGATGTGTTAGATATAATTAGGTCTAATATGTTTCCAGATGAATGTGTGGAAGACTTGACATGTTGTAAGAAATTAGGACAATTTATGATATTAATAAATTTATTTGAATTATGTGAGTTTGGTAAAATTGGTATATTGAAATCACCAAGTAGTATACTGTTGGTGGAGATCATAGACAATAGGTTGTCAATTTCATCGATGAAGTAAGGAATTGAATTATTAGAAGGTCTATAAATTGTTATAATTGTAAGTGGTTGTGATTTAGGAGGGTGAAAGGTACATGAGAAGGCTTCTGAATTATCAAGTGATAGGTCACTTGACTGTATTAGTTTCAAGGCATTTGAATATAGCACACCGACACCGCCACCATAGTGTAGGCCGGGGCGTGGTAGGTGAATAAAGTTAGTAGTTGGGGTATTAAGGGATGCAATTATGGGTAGATCCTTGATAGAAAGCCAAGTTTCTGTTATACATAAAATATCTATCTTAGTATCATGAAATATATTTAAAATAATATCTACTTTATTTCTAATGGAACAAGCGTTAAGTGTTGCTACCTTTAGTAATGGAGAAGAAGATAAACGTTTAGTTGATGGTAATAATGTTGGTGATGAAGATATATATGACGGTATATGTGATGAGGATAGTAGGTTTGATGGTGATAGTTGTGATTCACTAAATGTTATAGGTTGTGCAGATAGAGGTGAAAGTGGAGATTGGTGATTGGTTTGAGATAATGATGGAATAGGAGTGGTTGAATGTCATTGTGAAGATTGATGTGATGACTGAGAATTACTGATTGATGAATTCAGTGAATTGGTATTTAATCTATATGCATTGTAGGATGTAGACCATGTATTGTATGTGTCATTTGATATATAAATTGGGTTCTTATTCCAGTCTATCTCGGAGTTGGTCAAATGACGAAGTTCAAAGGAGTTAGTGTAGTCATTGAAGGTACATTTGACATTAGATGGGGCTAGGTTAGATTTTGTTGCATGGAAAAGAACTCTACCATGTGTTCGCTCAGTGATAGATCGTTCAGCACGAATGTATAGGTGATTGTATATTGAGTTACTGCGGATGAATGGAATTTTGGAGTAAAAGTAGGAATACTGACTTGGTGTATTAAAGAAAATAATAACAGTTGCATTAGAAAAATTATATGATTTTAGAGCATGTATAGGTATATTGATGTAAGTGAGTAATTCTAGAAGAAATTCACGAGATTTTTCAGATGGTTTAATATGCTCAATAACTACAGAAAAGGGGGATGGGTGGTTAGGTGAGTAATGGTTGGTAGTGGAAGACGGATTAGGGACTGGTCTAAAATGAGTTGGTAATTTACCGACAAGAAAGTTAATAAGTGGAGTATTGGGGGGGTTATTAATTCTTTTCCATGCAATTTTATCAGATTTGGGGGGGAGTAAGGGAGGTATGCATGAGCGGTGAAGGTTATTAAACGAGGGGGGTTTAGCTATGGAAGTGATGGATTGTAATCGTTTAGTGGCAACAGGGGAAAAAGTGGGTAGTGGTAGTGCAGGTGCAGGGGAGTGATTGTTAAAGATGGGAGGTGAGCTCATGGGAGAGGTTTGGGAGGAGCTATTGGAGAATATCTTACGTTGGGACGGTCTAGAGTCAGTTCTACAGTTGGTACAAAACCAGTAGAAACCAGATTTTTGGAGGGCAGTCATTTTGTTTAGGGTAGATTTGGGGAGTTTGGAACATGATTGGCAAAGCCACTTACGGCAATGGTCACATTCCGTAAGTGAAGTGGCGATAGTGTTACATGAGGAGCATGTGAAGTCAGTATGAATGGAATCAGTCATAATCGGGGTAGAAGTAGTTTAGTGGTAGTAAATGGTAATAAATATTGGACTTAGCTTGATTATAGGTAATAAAGTTAAAATTAAATAATTCAAATTTTTTAATTTAAAAGTTGTTGCGTTGTCATGCGAACAATGTACAGTGTACATACATTTTAAATCATTGTAATTCGTTCTTTATTTATTATTCGTTTTCTATTTATTTTTGTTTTTTTATTATCTAATGACGCCTATAATCACCATGTATTTTTGAAGTCAATAAACTATATATAAATAAATAAAATAAAATAATAATGTTATTAAATTAGTATATATATTATTAAATTAGTATTTGATTTTTAATATTAAAATTATTTATTTTTCTTATCAGTAATAAAAACAAATGTTAATAAAATTTTAAATTTATTTCAACCCAATTATTTATATTTAATATATCATATATATATATATATATATATATACGCCTTCAATATATTCGATATGATTTATAATGATACATAATATGTCTATAATTCATGTATAATGATTGTATAATAATGATATTAATAGAAATAAATATGTGACATGGTTAATATAGTTATATCTGAACTGTAATTGTATAAACTGGTAATTAATCAAAATATGTCAACTAAAAATACTATATTTGTATGCTTATCGGTTATTATGTTATGCCATGAATACACAATTTCGAAAGTGATAAAGTTTAAAAATAGTATTAGTTTATTGTGAAATGATCAAAGACTAGCATTCTAGAATATTGTATAGTCTAATGGATCTGCAGTTGTATTCTAGTATCTATATATGTATATAATCATTAATTTCATATACTTTATTATATAAATTTTTAGGATATAGATTGTTAATTATCAATAACCATATCTGATTTACATAATAAGAAATGGCCAACCTAATACTAATAATCTAATTGGCTGAAATGTTTATCATTTAGTGCAATATTTATAATCAATCCATTGAAAATATAAAGTTAATTTATTTAATTGTAAATGAGAATTGTGCAGATTCATGTTCCCTCTTTATCAATAATTATAAAAATGTAATAACGTTTTTTAATTTAATCGGACATTATTCTTACAATACCTTCTTTGTATGTGAATACTATAAGTTATGTTCATAATTAGATTGTCCACATATTTACCTTAAGTTTAAAATATGACTTCATTTAATATTTAGTGTATTCTAAAATTGTCATTCAATTCAAATAAAGACTTTATATAAATGTTATAATGAAGTTAACAAAAACACTTGGATTTCAATGATATTAAAATGGTAGATTAATCTAAAATCTAATATATATAATGAAATAGTAAAAAATTATAATATATATTAAGGTATTTGAATTATTTAGAAATATGATTTAAATTATACCTATTAATTAATCAATATTTAATTGTAACAAATTATAACCTATCGTACAATATTATGTCAATAGGTTTTATTTCCTTTAGATAAAGAATGGAAGATCAGAAATAATTGTGGAATTTGTACATATATTTTAATTTGTTGCTCATTAATACAATATTTTTTATATTACGGTATATTTATATATATACATATATATATATATATAATGTTTTAAATATTATAATAATTGTATTATATTTATACTATTTCACTATATTATTATATTTAAAAAAAAATATTTTAAACTTATATATATACTTTATTATTTAATTCATTTATATTCATATTTAAGAACACCAAAACTTTAAAAGCAAACATACTTATCGAATTCAATGTTTAATGTTCACATTTTCTTTATTACAATATTCTGTTATTTAGAATTATACTATTGCATATTATCAAAATATATCATGAATCACATAATATATTCTCAGGTAATCATATAATATTAAAAGCGAAATTAACATGATACTTTAGAAATATATAAGGGTTATATAATTATACTATTGCATATTATCAAAATATATCATGAATCACATAATATATTCTCAGGTAATCATATAATAATAAAAGCGAAATTAACATGATACTTTACAAATATATAAGGGTATACGCATAGAGGACGAAGTAACTTTGGAGGACTTTGTTCATTAAATGTTGAATAACAAGTGAAAAGAATATTGATTTACATTGAGTAACATTGATGGGGAGGAATTCCAGTCAATAGATACTCTATTACTGAAATAATTAAGGTGATAATTAGTTATGCATAGGATCTTTCTGATCTCTTCATCTATTGCTGTATACGTCGAATATCTTGTCAGGATCGTATATTGATACATCTATATCCCTAAATTAGTATGAATAAAGGGTTGACATTGATATATTATTAGATATATTACTTGATATATTATTAGTAATGATATTATTTTTAATAAGAATAATTTTATTAAATATGTATAATAATAATATATTATATAATGTTATTAAAATGATGAATACAAGAATATTCGCAAATGAACATCAATGTCGATCCTTGTAAATAAATATCTTATATATATATCAACGAAGATTATATTCTTTATATATAAATTAAACCTATAAATACAGTAATCCTCACATTTATTGCGTTGTATTGGTATGCCCCTGCAGCAGGAGCTACTAACATCGAGTGATGTTTTCCCTCCCGCTGCGAGAGGCATTCTTCACTTTTGACTTTTAAATAAGGATTCATCTGTAGGAAAATGCGACATCTTGATTATTTTTATAAGGTTACATAATATTAAATCTAAATATAATTAGATATATATATATATATTTATAATAATTTTTTTCTAGACATTTATTTATATACTTGCATTAATGATTTATTTATTTAAACTCTCTACTGTATTATGAAAATAATATTAAATAAAAATAATATAAGTTATTAGAAATAATGTATAAATTTATAGAATAACGATGAGGTTGGGTGTTTGTCATATTTATAAGATAGATACAATATGCTATGATAAGATGTAGAAATATACGCGAGGCGTGGGGATGCGACGAGGTGGTATGTACGAGTGCAGAACAGGTGTGAATGTAAATACAAAATGTATTTATAATAAAAATAAACATAAATATATATATATATTAGTGATCTAAATGAGCCAACATTTCCTGCTTCGAAACAACGCAAATATCCAAAATGTATGTTTCGAAACATCTGAAACATCCTAAATTTTCGCTCCGAAAAACATAAAAAAATATGTTTCATAACATATATAAGCCAATTATTCAAATTCGATTCACCATATTAGATTGTCGAACTTGTTTACAGGATTATATTCTTTAAATTGACTGCGAACTAGATTTTCATACTTGATTTCAAATTAGATTTATATACTCGATTCAATTTGTTCTTACTCAATTGTCGAAATTGATTGTAAAATTAGATTGTGTTATCATACTTGATCTTCAAACTAGTTTATTTTATTAGATTATCGAACATGAGTGTGACTCTAGATTTTTATATTTGATTCGATTTATTTTACTAGATTATCAAATTTATTTATAAGCCTATATTTTTGAAATTCACTGCGTATTAGATTTTCATACTTGATTCGATTTATCGTATTAGATTTAAAATTAGATTATCCTTGTATACCTGATTGTCATAATATATTAGATTTTATTTCTTTCCTATTGAATTAAATAGAGTGTACTTGATTATCAAATTTTTTTATCTGATTAGATTTTCATACTCGATTCGATTTTTCGTACTCGGTTGTTAAAATTTATTGTAAAGTTAGACTGTTGTATCATTCATGATTTTCAAACTAGTTTATCTGATTACATTTTTGAACATATGTGTGTCTCTAGATTTTTATTTATAATAATATCAATTGTAATCAATTGTATTTTAAAATTATATAAGATATTTTTTTAATTACAATATAATTTAATTATACTATCCATTAAATTTTAATTTTAAATATTTATTTCAAAAGTAATTTTTATAACTAATATATTATTATAAACGAAATTGCATTGCTTAACATATAAACAAGTTATACATAGATTGTTTAATTACCATCTTCTATAATAATAATTTTTGCATCTATTTGATAACATTTTTTTTAATTTAAATAAAATTTATTTTTTTTGAATATTTAAAATGTCAAAGATAATAAACTCGATCGAGCCGTTCACTAACACGGGTCGGATCGAAAAACTCGGCTCATTTTAGATCACTACTATATATACCTACTGAGCCACTCGGTATCGGAAAAGATCAGATATTCGTGACACCGATCTCCAGATAGACATTCACTCGTTTTTCATATCGTGTATTATATCAGATTACAAATATATTATAGTACATAGAATTAATAATTCTTATATCTAACTAGACATGATTAATTATAAATATTTGTTTATATTATTATCGATAAATATTACGTTTATCAGAAATGAAAATAAACATATATATATATATATATATATAACAATGATTTATATTTGGAGTATAAATATATATAACAGTGATTTTGACCTCTTCATTATTTGATATTTCAATAAATAAATATTATTATTATCATTCGCATTATAATAATATTTATTTATTGAAATCTCAAATATATATATATTGAATAAAATACGAATAGCGGATGGAGCCCCCCATTAACGTACACATAAAGGCGCCTACGACTAACCTCTCTGGTGTTGTACATACTGTCCACCATGATCATGGATAGGACTTTAATTCGAGATACCGACCGCTGCACTCTGAATTCTATGTGACCTTGGTAAAGAACCTGCTTCTTGTACGTGCTTGGTTCATTCAGCCCCCTCGAGACAAGATCCTGTGGGGAGGTTCTCCTTGATCATACTTTGTTTATTATCCTCCTCTTCCTTCTCCTCTATTTAACTATAGGTTATTCATCTTGTTTACAATATTAATATAGTATGTAAATATATTAATATATGTATATATATATAATATCCTATATATATAAATTTAATGTACCTTATATCTTACTAAAAATAACGATATGTATAATTTAGTTATTTCAGTTTTTCATGAATATTTTAGTATACTAGAATGTTCATGAAAAACTGAAATAAGTAAATTATAGATTTAATATATATATAATAACGCTGTTTCACTCGTTTGTAGTACATTACTCTGGACATTATCAGTGTTTTCACAACTAGTTTAGTAGATAGTATTAATCGTGTCTAGTTATATGGCTATATTAGTATGACCTACTAATTTACTAGTTAGATATGAAAATACATATAAATATAAACTGGATTATTAATTGTATTCATATATCTATACATAATTATACCTATATATTAGTTATCTAAATGAGCAAACATTTCCTTCTTCGAAACAACGCAAACATCCAAAATGTATGTTTGGAAACATCTGAAACATCCTAACTTTTCGCTCCGAAAAACATAAAAAAATATGTTTCATAACATATATAAGCCAATTATTAAAATTCTTTTCACCATATTAGATTGTCGAACTTGTTTACAGGATTATATTTTTTAAATTGACTGCGAAATAGATTTTCATACTTGATTTCAAACTAGATTTTCATACTCGATTCGATTTGTCGTATTGATTTCAAAATTAGATTATCCTTGTATAACTGATTGTCATAATATATTAGATTTTATTTATTTCCTATTGAATTAAATGAGTGTACATGATTATCGAATTTGTTTTCTGATAAGATTTTCTTACTTGATTGCAAACTAGATTTTCATACTCGATTCGATTTGTCGTACTCGATTGTTAACATTTATTGTAAAGTTAGACTGTTGTATCATTCATGATTTTCAAACTAGTTTATCTGATTACGTTGTTGAACATATGTGTGTCTCTAGATTTTTATTTATAATAATATCAATTGTATTTTTAAATTATATAAGATATTTTTTTAATTACAATATTATAATATCTATTAAATTTTAATTTTAAATATTTATTTCAAAAGTAATTTTTATAACTAATATATTATTATAAACGAAATTGCATTGCTTAGTATATAAACAAATTATACATATAAGAGATTGTTTAATTACCATCTTCTATAATTATAATTTTTGCATTTAAATTTGATAACATTTTTTTTAATTTAAATAAAAATTTTTTTTTTTGAATATTTAAAATTTCAAAGATAATAAACTCGATCGAGCCATGTGACCGGCTAGATTCGTTCGAGCCGTTCACTAACCACGGGTCGGCTCAAAAAACTCGGCTCGTTTTAGATCACTAATATATATAAGTATATGAATGTATATATGAATGTATATTACATGACATTAATAAGACAAAAATTAATGTATAATATACAATATGGTTATTTATTCAATATTTTAATGTAAAAATATAAACAATTTTATATTTAAAAAAAAAAGTTTACGAATTATTACAATATTTTTTTTCAATCGACTGGATTACAAAAATAGGTTTTTTTTCAAGAATTTAAATAGTTAGAAATTTTTTTAAATATATTTCATTTTTTATCTTATTTTTTTATAAATTTTAAATTATTAGTTTGTTCTATCATTTTTTTTCTTTTGTAAATTTGTAAAAACCAAGATACATCTTATATTATAGAATTTAAAAAGCTTTATAAAAATATAAATTATATTAATTTTAGATAATAAAAATATTATTTAAAAAAAAATCCCGATTTTCCCCCATATTGGTCAGAAATGCTGATAATTTTTTTTATTTCTATAAATATTTAGATAGCTATATATATAATAAATATATTCTGTTAATTTAATTATACAATATTCATTATTGAATGAGTTATGTTATAATATGTATTATAAATAAATTAATACATTAATAATTTTTATCTACAAAATTTAACATTTTTACCAATTTTTTTGCACAATTTTCGTCATAACTTTATTTTAATAAAAATTAAAAAATCTAAAATATGACTTCTACTATAGAATTTGATAAGCATTCCAAATATAAAAATTTTATTATAATAGCATAAATTTATAAAATCTCATTTTAGTACCTATATCACATCTTCGAATACCTTATAGTTATTATTTATATCAGCAAGATTAGCCGATTATATCTATATATGTGGTTATATGTCATTTAGTAAATGGTTTGAGGTTATATAATATATAAAAAGGTGTATTATTACTAAGGTTCGTGGTTAAAAAGTATAATAAAAATGAAAAATATTTATAGGCATTTTTAAAAGCTCTGACGCATGTCGAATACTACATATTAAAAAATACCATTGTTAAAGAAATACCCCAAACATTCAATGATAAACGATAAGGCAATATTCATAAAAAAATTAACCAGCGGAACCTGCTTAGTGTGGGTGTTTGACATTCTCTGTATGTGTATGAATGCGTACATTTGTATATATGCATGTGTGTATGTGCTTGTGCATGTGTGTGTATGTGTATGTGTGGGTGTGTATATGTGTATGTGATGGGATATTCATAACACTAATGTATTATGTAAATTGAATTATATATTTATATATATATATATATTTATATTTAGAATTTATATATTTCATATATTTTTCATAATTATATTGTAAATATTTATAATGAATTTACTTAGAATAATTATTTTACCTAATTTTATTCATTAAAAAACTATCAAGTCCTTCAATAAGGCTTAATTGAATTGAAATTTTCAGAAAATTTAGAATAGATATAATAATATTTGCATTTTTAATATAATAATTAGTACATTTTAAAATATTAATAATTTTATCTTTTATTTTATACAGTAATCCTCACCTTTATTGCGTTGTATTGGTGTGCCCCTGCAGCAGGAGCTACTAACATCGAGTGATGTGTTCCCCCCCGCTGCGAGAGGCATTCTTCACTTTTGAGTTTTAAGTACGATTAATCTGTAGGAAAATGCGATATATTTACTATTTTTTATAAGGTCACATAATATTAAATCTAAATATAATTAGATATATATATATATTTATAATAATTTTTTTCGACACATTTATTTATAAACTTGTATGAATGATTAGTTTATTTAAAATCTCAACTGTATTATGAAATAAATACATTTATAAAAATAATATATGTTATTAGAAATAATGTATAAATTTATAGAATAACGATGAGTTTGGGTGTTTGTCATATGTATAAGATAGATACAATATGCTATAATAAGATGTAGCGTAAATATACTCCAGGCGTGGGGATGCGACGAGGTGGTATGCGACTAGGTGGTATGTACGAGTGCAGAATAGGTGTGAATGTAAATAGAAAATGTATTTATAATAAAATATAAAAATAAATATATATATATACATATTAGTGATCTAAATGAGCCAACATTTCCTGCTTCGAAACAACGCAAACATCCAAAATGTATGTTTCGAAACATCTGAAACATCCTAAATTTTCGCTCCGAAAAACATAAAAAAAATATGTTTCATAACATATATAAGCCAATTATTCAAATTCGATTCACCATATTAGATTGTCGAACTTATTTACAGGATTATATTTTTTAAATTAACTAAGAACTAGATTTTGATACTTGATTTCAAACTAGATTTATATACTCGATTCGATTTGTCTTACTCAATTGTCTAAATTGATTGTAAAATTAGATTGTGTTATCATACTTGATCTTAAAACTAGTTTAGATTATCGAACATGAGTGTGACTCTAGATTTTTATATTTGATTCGATTTATTTTACTAGATTGTCAAATTTATTTATAAGCCTATATTTTTGAAATTCACTGCGAATTAGATTTTCATACTTGATTCGATTTGTCGTACTCTGTTGTTAAAATTTATTGTAAAGTTAGACTGTTGTATCATTCATTATTTTCAAACTAGTTTATCTGATTTTACTAACATATGTGTGTCTCTAGATTTTTATTTATAATAATATCAATTGTAATCAATTGTATTTTAAAATTATATAAGATATTTTTTTAATTACAATATTATAATATCTATTAAATTTTAATTTTAAATATTTATTTCTAAAGTAATTTTTATAACTAATATATTATTATAAACGAAATTGCATTGCTTAGTATATAAACAAGTTATACATATAAGAGATTGTTTAATTACTATCTTCTATAATAATAATTTTTGCATCTATTTGATAACATTTTTTTTAATTTAAATAAATTTTATTTTTTTTGAATATTTTAAATTTCAAAGATAATAAACTTGATCGAGCCGTTCACTAACCCGGGTCGGATCGAAAAACTCGGCTCGTTTTAGATCACTACTATATATACCTACTGGGCCATTCGGTATCGGAAAAGATCAGGTATTTGGGACACCGAGCTCCAGATAGGCATTCACTTGTTTTTCATATCGTGTATTATATCAGATTAAAAATATATTATAGTACATAGAATTAATAATTCTTATATCTAACATGATTAATTATAAATATATGTTTATATTATTATCGATAAATATTACGTTTATCAGAAAAGAAAATAAACATATATATATATATATATATATATATATATATACAGTAAAACCTCTCTATAAGAATCTATTTTTTTTCGGTACTTTTTTTCTTATAGAGAGGTTTTCTTATAAAGAGGTTTATACTTTTCCAATGATTTTGATAATAAATATGGAGAAATATTATCTTACATAATTCTTGATTGTTCAGTAAACCTTCATCAACTTCTTTAATTATATTATATTTAAAATGTATACTGTATTATTTGCGCTTAGACATGTTAATACATAATGAAATTTTATTAGATTTACATTTGCAATTATAAATTAGAATCATCATTGATGAATATAATATAATGAATATTATAATAATATATTATTTAAAAATTAATTGTATAATATAATACATTTTATCATCAATACATTTAAGGATATAATAACATTTATTAATTAATTTTAATACATTTATGGATACAATATACAATAATATTTATTAATTAATTTTAATACATTTATGGATACAATATACAATAATATTTATTAATTAATTTTAATAAATTTAAGGATATAAATAATATTTATTAATTAATTTTAATAAATTTTAATAATTCATGGATATACACTAACAATTATTAATATAATTTTAATTCATTGAGAGCTATTTATGTATTATAAAATATTTGTAAGAAAAAAAAATATCTTATATAATAATTAATTTCTATAATTTGTATCTATTCTACAATTATTCTATTTATGTAATTATGTTTTATATTTTGTATACAATAAGTTTCTTATAAAGAGGTTTTTCTTATATTTTTCTTATAAGATTTTCTTATAGAGGTTTTTTTAATGTGGAAAAGGTTGAATTCCAAACAAATGTGTGAACAATTTTCTTATAGAGAGGTTTTACTGTATATATATAACAATGATTTATATTTGGAATATAAATATATATAACAGTGATTTTTTCCTCTTCATTATTTGATATTTCAATAAATAAATATTATTATTATCATTCGCATTATAATAATAATAATATTTATTTATTGAAATCTCAAATATATATATATTGAATACAATACAAATAGCGTATGGAGCCCCCCATTAACGTACACATAAATGCGCCTACGACTAACATCTCTGGTGTTGTACATAATGTCCACCATGTTGATCATGGAGAGGACTTTAATTCTCGTTACCGCCCGCTGCCCTTTGCATTCCCTGTGAAAATAAGTATATGAATGTATATTACATGACATTAATAAGACAAAAATTAATGTATAGTATACAATATGGTTATTTATTCAATATTTTAATGTAAAAATATAAACAATTTTATATTTAAAAAAAAAAGTTTCTGAATTATTAAAATTTTTTTTTTCAATCGACTGGATAGGTTTTTTTTCAAGAATTTAAATTGTTAGAAATTTTTTTAAATATATTTCATTTTTTATCTTATTTTTTTATAAATTTTAAATTATTAGTTTGTTCTATCATTTTTTTTCTTTTGTAAATTTGTAAAAACCAAGATACATCTTATAGAATTTAAAAAGCTTTATAAAAATATAAATTATATTAATATGTATGTGTGGGTGTGTATGTGTATATGCATGTGTGTGTGTTATAGTACGTATGTGTATGTATGTATGAGTTAATATTTGTTTGTGTGTATGTATATGTTAATATGCATATGTGTATGTAATGGGACATTCATAACACTAATGTATTATGTAAATTGAATTATAATTTATATATTTATATTTATTTATATATTTATATTTAGAATTTATATATTTCATATATTTTTCATAATTATATTGTAAATATTTATAATGAATTTACTTAGAATAATTATTTTACCTAATTTTAGTCATTAAAAACTATCAAGTCCTTCAAGACTTAATTGAAGTGAAATTTTCAGAAAATTTAGAATAGATATAATAATATTTGCATTTTTGTAATATAATAATTAGTATATTTTAAAATATTCATAATTTTATCTTATATTTTATACAGTAATCCTCACCTTTATTACGTTGTATCGGTGTGCCCCTGGAGCAGGAGCTACTAATATCGAGTGATGTTTTCCCTCCCGCTGCGAGAGGCAATCTTCACTTTTGACTTTTAAGTATGATTCATCTGTTGGAAAATGCGACATCTTGATTATTTTTATAAGGTTACATAATATTAAATCTAAATATAATTAGATATATATATTTATTTATAATAATTTGTTTCTATACATTTATTTATATATTTGCATTAATGATTTATTTATTTAAACTATCTAATTTATTATGAACATAATAATAAATGAAAATAATATAAGTTATTACAAATAATGCATAAATTTAAAATTTATTTATATTAAAATAATTATTTCTACACAATCACTAGTATTCAACTTGATTCAGAGATCACATTATAAACGTTATAAAGTAATTATTAATTTTTAATAAAGCATACTATTATAATGTAGTCATTAATTTTTAATAAAGCGTAACGTTATAAATTAATTTTTAATTTTTAAAAGAGTATATTAAGTTATTAATTATGGTAACGTCAAAGATTTTGAAGCAAAGATATAACACTCCCTATCTACGCAACATGGTTAGTAATCATACATCCCGCTACTAGCAGCAGTATCAAATCTATTTAGGTTTTCCGCGATTTGCATACTACAATGTTTCCATTGCTCAATTAAATTACATGTAATATAAATTAGCTATTACCTGCCACATAGATATTTATAGCATTTAAAACCAAAATATGCTATTGCTTTGTTATATATTAGTAATGAACACTTATTGTTCATAATAAAAATAATAATTTAAAGCATATTATTTTTCATTTTAAAAGTGTATAGTTTGATACAAATTTACATTATAAACAACACATAATTGGTAAAATTGACCCTATATAGATGGCGCTGTTGGTTTTTGTATACAAAATAGAATTATACGATTTCGTGTGTGTGTTAAATCTTTCCTTAGAAAAAATCTTTGGTAACGTTACTAACGTTATAAAGTTATGTATTGTAAAGTCATTTAAAATTATAATATATCGTAACATTATAAAGTAATCATTAAATTTGAATAAAGCATAATGTTATAAAGTATTCATTAAGTCATAATAAAGCATAACGTAAGTTTTGCCAGACTAAAAGTTTTCACGATTTCATATATATCTTAAACTAAATCTTTACCATTATTTTACTCCATATGAAGTAATATATATAAATATATATATATATATATATATATATTATGATAAATTTATAAGAAACTATAAAAATAACATTTAGAACTACCATATCATCTTCCCTGTTAAATAAATAATTTTACTTGATACTTATTATCACCGAAATAATGATATATCTGTATATACAGTTTAATTTCAAGTAGCTAACTGGCTCTGGACAATCCCAAATATTGCTATATAATTGAGGCGGTATTTAATATATGGATAGGCGCAAATAGTGTGCTTTCGTGCATTGTTTGACGAGAAAGAAAATATATCTTATAAATAATTTTTATAATATTTATTTACTAGATATTTATTAAAGTTAAGATATTTTAAATGAGTTATACATTTACAATTATATAGGTATTTATTGTAAACATCTGTATATCTAATAAAAAAGAAATTTAACATAGAGGATTACTATATTTTCCAAACATATTATTTTTTTTAGAAAATGCTGATTTTGTAACATTAATTTAAATAATAAATTAGTAGGATTTTAGTGATTTAAAAAAATATATTGTCTATCTTTATTATGAAAATACTATTTCTCAAGCCTAGAATGGATTTTCCTATTCTTAAATAAAAATTGATTATATCATATTTTTTAAGTAATATTTATTAAAATTATAAAATGGAATTATTGAAATAGGTATATAACGAATCAGACCATGTAATAGATTTACGCAAACCTTGTAACGTTTTTTAAGCGGTTCATCTAATTCCCTTAGTGATGAGTCATGAGTTACCGGTTTTCTGTGTATGTTTAAATTAGATCTGTTAACAGCCGATTACAAAAATCAATAATAAATTATATCCAAATATTCAATTACATATTGTTATATTTTAAATAAAATACATTAAAAAGTGGTCTATTACATACACACACACACACATATATATATATATATATATATATATATATATATATATATATATATATATATATATATATACATATATATAGATAGATAGATAGATCAAAAGTTTATAGTATTACTGGTTATATATAACAAAAGAAAAAAAACAATATAATTATATAACATATATAAACAAAATATATAATCATTGACTATATATATGTATAGTCAACGGCTCATATAATAAATTTTTATTTTACTTCTCCATTTATTTCTTGTTTTTTTGTATCGTGTCGTTTTGTTTTACTGTTATCACATTTATATATTTTTGTTATATATGTTATATAATTTAATATGTTTATTTTTGCTTACTTGCTTATTTCTGGATTGTTGTTTCCCGGACAGTAAAAGTTCTCCAAACATCACGGTTCATCATAGATACTTTCATAGCTACTTTACCAGCTTCGCGCTTGAGATTACTGATGTAGCTTTCTGGTGGCATTCCCCGTTTTCTAGTTACATAAGTAGGCTCCCAAAGAACTAGGTCTGAAACAGCTTCATCATCCCTACGTAGGCAATGTCCTGCAAACTTTAAGAATCGACGTCTTATCTTTATAGATATTTTTCTATAGCCCCATACAGTACTTCGTTAGTAACTTTCTTCGTTTAATATCATCGTAGAATTCGAATGTATGTGCCATCAAGTTGTTTGAGTAGTGTTTTTGTGAGGGTCCAAGTGTCACTTCCGTATAGCAGAACCGATTCAACTGTGATGTGCATGAGCCTGAGTTTCATTTTCCTACTAAGAGTTGATTTCCAGATATTCCTCATTTGATGACATGTTCTCCAAGCAAATGCTTTTCTGCTTTTTAAATCTTTTTCACTGCTGTCTATCCATGCCCTTAGGTACTTGAAGTCTTCAACCCTTTTCAGATTTGACCCATCTATAGCTTTGATTTCAAACTGTTGATTGGTATTGTAGTATTGTGGTATTGTTATAGTAGTTCTTTTTTTATATATAACCAGTAATTCAATAAACGTTTGATCTATCAATCTATACACACATTTATATAATTATATATATCTATATATATATTTCTCTAAACATATAACAATGCGGCAATCGTGACGATTCTACAAACTTAAGAAATTAATGCAAGATCGGATGACACCAGTTATACTCATATTTTATTCCTCTTTAATATGCATTATCAAAATGTTACATTGTATTATGTACTAAAGTATTCTCATATATTAAAGTGGATTTATAAATTAAGATTATAAATAAATTCGCCTTGAATATTCAATATGTGGCGCTTTTTAATAACATTAGATTCATCCAATGAGATTCATAGTTACCAGTAATCTCGTACGATGTAATTTCGTAAGACTTATTACATTTATTTTAATTTATTTCATAATTATACAGTTCTTATACGAATATTATATCTTATAATTATTTTTTTGAGACAAGGTGCTCCTATAGGGCTAACTCCGATAGTGCTAACTCACATAGGGCTAATTCAGATAGAGATAACTCGGATAGGTCTAATTCAGACAGGGCTAACTCCGTAGGGCTAACTACGATATGGCTAATTCAGATAGTACTAACTCCGATAGGGCTAATTCAGATAGGGCTAACTCCGATAGAGCTAATTCAGATAGGGCTAATTCAGATAGAGCTAACTCCGATAGGGCAAATTCAGATAGGGCTAACTCCTATTATGAAGATTATATTCTTTATATATAAATTAAACCTATAAATACAGTAATCCTCACCTTAATTGCGTTGTATTGGTGTGCCCCTGCAGCAGGAGCTACTAACATCGAGTGATGTGTTCCCTCCCGCTGCGACAGGCACTCTTTACTTTTGACTTTTAAGTATGATTCATCTGTAGGAAAATGTGATATATTTACTATTTTTTATAAGGTCACATAATATTAAATCTAAATATAATTAGATATATATATATTTATAATAATTTTCTTCGATACATTTATTTATAAACTTGTATGAATGATTAGTTTATTTAAAATCTCAACTGTATTATGAAATAAATACATTTATAAAAATAATATAAGTTATTAGAAATAATGTATACATTTATAGAATAATGATGAGGTTGGGTATTTGTCATATTTATAAGATAGATACAATATGCTATGATAAGATGTAGCGTAAATATACTCGAGGCGTGGGGATACGATGAAGTGGTATGTACGAGTGCAGAACAGGTGTGAATGTAAATACAAAATGTATTTATAATAAAATATAAACATAAATATATGTATATATATATATTAGTGATCAAAATGAGCCAACATTTCCTGCTTCGAAACAACGCAAACATCCAAAATGTATATTTCATAACATCTGAAACATCCTAAATTTTCGCTCCGAAAAACATAAAAAAATAAGTTTCATAACATATATAAGCCAATTATTCAAATTCGATTCACCATATTAGATTGTCGAACTTATTTACAGGATTATATTTTTTAAATTGACTAAGAACTAGATTTTGAAACTTGATTTCAAACTAGATTTACATACTCAATTCGATTTGTCGTACTTGATTTCAAAATTAGATTATCCTTGTATGATTGTACCTGATTGTCATAATATATTAGATTTTATTTATAATAATATCAATTGTATTTTAAAATTATATAAGATATTTTTTTAATTACATAATATAATATCTATTAAATTTTTATTTTGAGTAATTTTTATAACTAATATATTATTATAAACGAAATTGCATATAAACAAGCTTAGTATATAAACAAGTTATACATATAAGAGATTGTTTAATTACCCTCTTCTATAATAATAATTTTTGCATCTATTTGATAAAATTTTTTTTAATTTAAATAAATTTTATTTTTTTTGAATATTAAAAATTTCAAAGATAATAAACTCGATCGAGCCGTTCCTTAACCCGGGTCGGATCGAAAAACTCGGCTCGTTTTAGATCACTACTATATATACCTACTGGGCTACTCGGTATCGGAAAAGATCAGGTATTCGGGACACCGAGCTCCAGATAGGCATTCACTCGTTTTTCATATCGTGTATTATAACGTGCTTGGTTCATTCAGCCTCCTCGAGACAAGATCCCGTGGGGAAGTTATGCTTGATCATACTTTGTTTATTATCCTCCTCTTCCTTCTCCTCTATTTAACTATAGGTTATTCATCTTGTTTACAATATTAATATAGTATGTAAATATATTAATATATGTATATATATATAATATCCTATATATACATTTAATTTACCTTATATCTTACTAAAAATAACGATATGTATAATTTAGTTATTTCAGTTTTTCATGAATATTTTAGTATACTAGAATGTTCATGAAAAACTGAAATAAGTAAATTATAGATTTAATATATATACAGTCAAAGCTCGATAACTCAACATTGACGGGACGGAGTTTTCATGTTGAGTTAGCGAGTATGTTGAGTTATCGGATGTATAAATTTATTTTTATTTATAATGGTATATTTGTTATGCTACTAATAGTATACTATATATATACTATATATATATATATATATATTACTCCTAATGATGGTTTATGATTATTATTAAGTTTATAGATTGTTTATTGTTCTAAAATAATAATTATAATAAATAAAAAGTCATAGGAATAGCACTGATTTCTTGGGAATAGTACTATATTCATTTTTTATTAAAGTAATTATTCATTTTTGTACCATCCAGCTATGGTAGATACAGAAACATTTAATCGTTTGGCAACTGACTTTCTTGATTCGCCTTTATCAATATTAATGATAGATTCTAACTTATCATTTATGGAGATAGACGTAGATTTTCTCTTGACTGACATGTTACTTAATTAGATTCATAATCTTTAATGATTTCGAATATACAAAAATGTATATTAATAAACTTATTGTTAAAAATAATCATTCACCATTGGATAATTCAAAATAGGCCTAATCCTTGATTAGGCCTTGCAAGGATGCACTCATGAGTCATTGTCCATTTTTATGGATAGTTAATAAGTCTATATATATACTTAGTCTATAGACTTAATTAATGTGTTGTTCACATAAATGCATTCAAAATAGTACTCGTATGATAATATAATAATTGTAATTGTATTTTTACGTTTATATATTTATATCCATATATTATTAAATAAAACCATGTTGAATAATGTATGTTGAATTATATTTGTTGAGCAATGTAGTTTTATTACATGTAAAAGATACGAATCCAACAACATATGTTTGTGATATTTTGATTTTCATAAATGTTGAGTTATCGGATGTATATTTACATGTAATGTATAGGCTAGGATTATAAAAACGATGTTGAGTTATATGTATGTTGAGTTATATTTGTTGAGTAATAGGGTTTTTGTTAACATGTAAAAGATACGAATCCAACCAAATATTTTTTGGATGTTGAGTTATCGGCAATGTTGAGTTATCGGCATGTTGAGTTACCGAGATTCTACTGTATATAATAACGCTGTTTCACTCATTTGTAGTACATTACTCTGGACATTATCGGTGTTTTCACAACTAGTTTAGTACATAGCATTAATCGTCATATATATATATATATATATATATATATATATATATATATATATATATATATATATATATATATATAAGTATATGAATGTACTATTACATGACATTAATAAGACACAAATTAATGTATAGTATACAATATGGTTATTTATTCAATATTTTAATATAAAAATATAAACAATTTTATATTTTAAAAAAAAAGTTTACGAATTATTACAATTTTTTTTTCAATCGACTGTATTAAAAATAGGTTTTTTTTCAAGAATTTAAATAGTTAGAAATTTTTTTAAATATATTTCATTTTTTATCTTATTTTTTTATAAATTTTTAATTATTAGTTTGTTCTATCATTTTTTTTCTTTTGTAAATTTGAAAAAACCAAGATACATCTTATATTATAGAATTTAAAAAGCTTTATAAAAATATAAATTATATTAATTTTAGATAATAAAAATATTATTTAAAAAAAAATCCCGATTTTCCTCCATATTGGTCAGAAATGCTGATAATTTTTTTTATTTCTATAAATATTTAGATAGCTATATATATAATAAATATATTCTGTTAATTTCATTATACAATATTCATTATTGAATGAGTTATGTTATAATATGTATTATAAATAAATTAATACATTAATAATTTCTATCTACAAAATTTAACATTTTTACCAATTTTTTTGCACAATTTTCGTCATAACTTTATTTTAATAAAAATTAAAAAATCTAAGATATGACTTCTACTATAGAATTTGATAAGCACTCCAAATATAAAAATTTTATTATAATAGCATAAATTTATAAAATCTCATTTTAGTACCTATATCACATCTTCGAATACCTTATAGTTATTATTTATATCAGCAAGATTAGCCGATTATATCTATATATGTGGTTATATGTCATTTAGTAAATGGTTTGGGGTTATATAATATATAAAAAGGTGTATTATTACTAAGGTTCGTGGTTAAAAAGTATAATAAAAATGAAAAATATTTATAGGCATTTTTAAAAGCTCTGACACATGTCGAATACTACATATTAAAAAAATACCATTGTTAAAGAAATACCCCAAATATTCAATGATAAACGATAAGGCAATATTCATAAAAAAATTAACCAGCGGAACCGGCTTAGTGTGGGTGTTTGACATTCTCTGTATGTGTATGAGTGCGTACATTTGTATATATGCATGTGTGTATGTGCTTGTGCATGTGTGTGTATGTGTATGTGTGGGTGTGTATATGTGTATGTGATGGGATATTCATAACACTAATGTATTATGTAAATTGAATTATATATTTATATATATATATATTTATATTTAGAATTTATATATTTCATATATTTTTCATAATTATATTGTAAATATTTATAATGAATTTACTTAGAATAATTATTTTACCTAATTTTATTCATTAAAAAACTATCAAGTCCTTCAATAAGGCTTAATTGAATTGAAATTTTCAGAAAATTTAGAATAGATATAATAATATTTGCATTTTTAATATAATAATTAGCACATTTTAAAATATTAATAATTTTATCTTTTATTTTATACAGTAATCCTCACCTTTATTGCGTTGTATTGGTGTGCCCCTGCAGCAGGAGCTACTAACATCGAGTGATGTGTTCCCTCCCGCTGCGAGAGGCATTCTTCACTTTTGACTTTTAAGTACGATTAATCTGTAGGAAAATGCGATATATTTACTATTTTTTATAAGGTCACATAATATTAAATCTAAATATAATTAGATATATATATATATTTATAATAATTTTTTTCGATACATTTATTTATAAACTTGTATGAATGATTAGTTTATTTAAAATCTCAACTGTATTATGAAATAGATACATTTATAAAAATAATATAAGTTATTAGAAATAATGTATAAATTTATAGAATAACGATGAGGTTGGGTGTTTGTCATATTTATAAGATAGATACAATATGCTATGATAAGATGTAGCGTAAATATACTCGAGACGTGGGGATGCGACGAGGTGGTATGTATGAGTGCAGAACAGGTGTGAATGTAAATACAAAATGTATTTATAATAAAACATAAACATAATATATATATATATATATATATATATATATATATATTAGTGATCTAAATGAGTCAACATTTCCTGCTTCGAAACAACGCAAACATACATAATGTATGTTTCGAAACATCTGAAAATCCTAAATTTTCGCTACGATAAACATAAAAAAATATGTTTCATAACATATATAAGCCAATTATTAAAATTCTTTTCACCATATTAGATTGTCGAACTTGTTTACAGGATTATATTTTTTAAATTGACTGCGAAATAGATTTTCATACTTGATTTCAAACTAGATTTATATACTCGATTCGATTTGTCTTACTCAATTGTCGAAATTGATTGTAAAATTAGATTGTGTTATCATACTTGATCTTAAAACTAGTGTATTTGATTAGATTATCGAACATGAGTGTGACTCTAGATTTTTATATTTGATTCGATTTATTTTACTAGATTGTCAAATTTATTTATAAGCCTATATTTTTGAAATTCACTGCGAATTAGATTTGCATACTTGATTCGATTTGTCGTATTAGATTTCTAATTAGATTATCCTTGTATACCTGATTGTCATAATATATTAGATTTTATTTCTTTCCTATTGAATTAAATGAGTGTACGTGATTATCAAATTTTTTTATCTGATTAGATTTTTATACTCGATTCGATTTTTCGAACTCGGTTGTTAACATTTATTGTAAAGTTAGACTGTTGTATCATTCATGATTTTTAAACTAGTTTATCTGATTACATTTTTGAACATATGTGTGTCTCTAGATTTTTATTTATAATAATATCAATGTTATCAATTGTATTTTAAAATTATATAAGATATTTTTTTAATTACAATATAATTTAATTATCCATTAAATTTTAATTTTAAATATTTATTTCAAAAGTATATAATTTTTATAACTAATATATTATTATAAACGAAATTGTATTGCTTAGTATATAAACAAGTTATACATAGATTGTTTAATTACCATCTTCTATAATAATTATTTTTGCATCTATTTGATAACATTTTTTTTAATTTAAATAAAATTTATTTTTTTTGAATATTTAAAATTTCAAAGATAATAAACTCTATCGAGCCGTTCACTAACCCGGGTCGGATCGAAAAACTCGGCTCGTTTTAGATCACTACTATATATACCTACTGGGCCACTCGGTATCGGAAAAGATCAGGTATTCGGGACACCGAGCTCCAGATAGGCATTCACTCGTTTTTCATATCGTGTATTATATCAGATTAAAATATATTATAGTACATAGAATTAATAATTCTTATATCTAACTAGACATGATTAATTATAAATATATGTTTATATTATTATCGATAAATATTACGTTTATCAGAAATGAAAATAAACATATATATATATATATACAGTAAAACCTCTCTATAAGAAACTATTTTTTTTCGGTACTTTTTTTCTTATAGAGAGGTTTTCTTATAAAGAGGTTTATACTTTTCCAATGATTTTGATAATAAATATGGAGAAATATTATCTTACATAATTCTTGATTGTTCAGTAAACCTTCATCAACTTCTTTAATTATATTATATTTAAAATGTATACTGTATTATTTGCGCTTAGACATGTTAATATATAATGAAATTTTATTAGATTTACATTTGCAATTATAAATTAGAATCATCATTGATGAATATAATATAATGAATATTATAATAATCTATTATTTAAAAATTAATTGTATAATATAATACATTTTATCATCAATACATTTAAGGATATAATAACATTTATTAATTAATTTTAATACATTTATGGATACAATATACAATAATATTTATTAATTAATTTTAATAAATTTAAGGATATAAATAATATTTATTAATTAATTTTAATAAATTTTAATAATTCATGGATATACACTAACAATTATTAATATAATTTTAATTCATTGTGAGCTATTTATGTATTATAAAATATTTGTAAGAAAAAAAAATATCTTATATAATAATTAATTTCTAGAATTTTTATCTAGAATCTATTCTACAATTATTCTATTTATGTAATTATTTTTTATATTTTGTATACAATAAGTTTCTTATAAAGAGGTTTTTCTTATATTTTTCTTATAAGATTTTCTTATAGAGGTTTTTTTAATGTGGAAAAGGTTGAATTCCAAACAAATGTGTGAACAATTTTCTTATAAAGAGGTTTTTCTTATAAAGAGGTTTCTTATAGAGAGGTTTTACTGTATATATATAACAATGATTTATATTTGGAGTATAAATATATATAACAGTGATTTTTTCCTCATCATTATTTGATATTTCAATAAATAAATATTATTATTATCATTCGCATTATAATAATAATAATATTTATTTATTGAAATCTCAAATATATATATATTGAATACAATACAAATAGCGTATGGAGCCCCCCATTAACGTACACATAAATGCGCCTACGACTAACATCTCTGGTGTTGTACATACTGTCCACCATGTTGATCATGGAGAGGACTTTAATTCTCGTTACCGCCCGCTGCCCTTTGCATTCCCTGTGAAAATAAGTATATGAATGTACTATTACATGACATTAATAAGACAAAAATTAATGTATAGTATACAATATGGTTATTTATTCAATATTTTAATGTAAAAATATAAACAATTTTATATTTAAAAAAAAAAAGTTTCTGAATTATTAAAATTTTTTTTTTCAATCGACTGGATAGGTTTTTTTTCAAGAATTTAAATCGTTAGAAATTTTTTTAAATATATTTCATTTTTTATCTTATTTTTAAATAAATTGTAAATTATTAGTTTGTTCTATCATTTTTTTTCTTTTGTATATT
The DNA here is from genome assembly GCA_964019155.1 of Osedax fenrisi. NCBI lineage: Eukaryota > Metazoa > Annelida > Polychaeta > Sabellida > Siboglinidae > Osedax > Osedax fenrisi. The sequence continues at coordinate 16,204,301 of OZ025240.1, forward strand.
TGTAAAAACCAAGATACATCTTATATTATAGAATTTAAAAAGCTTTATAAAAATATATATTATATTAATATGTATGTGTGGGTGTGTATGTGTATATGCATGTGTGTGTGTTATAGTACGTATGTGTATGTATGTATGAGTTAATATTTGTTTGTGTGTATGTATATGTTAATATGCATATGTGTATGTAATGGGACATTCATAACACTAATGTATTATGTAAATTGAATTATAATTTATATATTTATATTTATTTATATATTTATATTTAGAATTTATATATTTCATATATTTTTCATAATTATATTGTAAATATTTATAATGAATTTACTTAGAATAATTATTTTACCTAATTTTAGTCATTAAAAACTATCAAGTCCTTCAAGACTTAATTGAAGTGAAATTTTCAGAAAATTTAGAATAGATATAATAATATTTGCATTTTTTTAATATAATAATTAGTACATTTTAAAATATTCATAATTTTATCTTATATTTTATACAGTAATCCTCACCTTTATTGCGTTGTATCGGTGTGCCCCTGCAGCAGGAGCTACTAACCTCGAGTGATGTTTTCCCTCCCACTGCGAGAGGCAATCTTCACTTTTGACTTTTAAGTATGATTCATCTGTTGGAAAATGCGACATCTTGATTATTTTTATAAGGTTACATAATATTAAATCTAAATATAATTAGATATATATATTTATTTATAATAATTTGTTTCTATACATTTATTTATATATTTGCATTAATGATTTATTTATTTAAACTATCTAATTTATTATGAACATAATAATAAATGAAAATAATATAAGTTATTACAAATAATGCATAAATTTAAAATTTATTTATATTAAAATAATTATTTCTACACAATCACTAGTATTCAACTTGATTCAGAGATCACATTATAAACGTTATAAAGTAATTATTAATTTTTAATAAAGCATACTATTATAATGTAGTCATTAATTTTTAATAAAGCGTAACGTTATAAATTAATTTTTAATTTTTAAAAGAGTATATTAAGTTATTAATTATGATAACGTCAAAGATTTTGAAGCAAAGATATAACACTCCCTATCTACGCAACATGGTTAGTAATCATACATCCCGCTACTAGCAGCAGTATCAAATCTATTTAGGTTTTCCGCGATTTGCATACTACAATGTTTCCATTGCTCAATTAAATTACATGTAATATAAATTAGCTATTACCTGCCACATAGATATTTATAGCATTTAAAACCAAAATATGCTATTGCTTTGTTATATATTAGTAATGAACACTTATTGTTCATAATAAAAATAATAATTTAAAGCATATTATTTTTCATTTTAAAAGTGTATAGTTTGATACAAATTTACATTATAAACAACACATAATTGGTAAAATTGACCCTATATAGATGGCGCTGTTGGTTTTTGTATACAAAATAGAATTATACGATTTCGTGTGTGTGTTAAATCTTTCCTTAGAAAAAATCTTTGGTAACGTTACTAACGTTATAAAGTTATGTATTGTAAAGTCATTTAAAATTATAATATAGCGTAACATTATAAAGTAATCATTAAATTTTAATAAAGCATAATGTTATAAAGTATTCATTAAGTCATAATAAAGCATAACGTAAGTTTTGCCAGACTAAAAGTTTTCACGATTTCATATATATCTTAAACTAAATCTTTACCATTATTTTACTCCATATGAAGTAATATATATAAATATATATATATATATATATATATATATATATATATATATATATATTATGATAAATTTATAAGAAACTATAAAAATAACATTTAGAACTACCATATCATCTTCCCTGTTAAATAAATAATTTTACTTGATACTTATTATCACCGAAATAATGATATATCTGTATATACAGTTTAATTTCAAGTAGCTAATTGGCTCTGGACAATCCCAAATATTGCTATATAATTGAGGCGGTATTTAATGTATGGATAGGCGCAAATAGTGTGCTTTCGTGCATTGTTTGACGAGAAAGAAAATATATCTTATAAATAATTTTTATAATATTTATTTACTAGATATTTATTAAAGTTAAGATATTTTAAATGAGTTATACATTTACAATTATATAGGTATTTATTGTAAACATCTGTATATCTAATAAAAAAGTAATTTAACATAGAAGAGGATTACTATATTTTCCAAACATATTATTTTTTTTAGAAAATGCTGATTTTGTAACATTAATTTAAATAATAAATTAGTAGGATTTTAGTGATTTAAAAAAATATATTGTCTATCTTTATTATGAAAATACTATTTCTCAAGCCTAGAATGGATTTTCCTATTCTTAAATAAAAATTGATTATATCATATTTTTTAAGTAATATTTATTAAAATTATAAAATGGAATTATTGAAATAGGTATATAACGAATCAGACCATGTAATAGATTTACGCAAACCTTGTAACGTTTTTTAAGCGGTTCATCTAATTCCCTTAGTGATGAGTCATGAGTTACCGGTTTTCTGTGTATGTTTAAATTAGATCTGTTAACAGCCGATTACAAAAATCAATAATAAATTATATCCAAATATTCAATTACATATTGTTATATTTTAAATAAAATACATTAAAAAGTGGTCTATTACATACACACACACACACATATATATATATATATATATATATATATATATATATATATATATATATATATATATATATATATATATATATATATATATATATATATACATATATATAGATAGATAGATAGATCAAAAGTTTATAGTATTACTGGTTATATATAACAAAAGAAAAAAAACAATATAATTATATAACATATATAAACAAAATATATAATCATTGACTATATATATGTATAGTCAACGGCTCATATAATAAATTTTTATTTTACTTCTCCATTTATTTCTTGTTTTTTTGTATCGTGTCGTTTTGTTTTACTGTTATCACATTTATATATTTTTGTTATATATGTTATATAATTTAATATGTTTATTTTTGCTTACTTGCTTATTTCTGGATTGTTGTTTCCCGGACAGTAAAAGTTCTCCAAACATCACGGTTCATCATAGATACTTTCATAGCTACTTTACCAGCTTCGCGCTTGAGATTACTGATGTAGCTTTCTGGTGGCATTCCCCGTTTTCTAGTTACATAAGTAGGCTCCCAAAGAACTAGGTCTGAAACAGCTTCATCATCCCTACGTAGGCAATGTCCTGCAAACTTTAAGAATCGACGTCTTATCTTTATAGATATTTTTCTATAGCCCCATACAGTACTTCGTTAGTAACTTTCTTCGTTTAATATCATCGTAGAATTCGAATGTATGTGCCATCAAGTTGTTTGAGTAGTGTTTTTGTGAGGGTCCAAGTGTCACTTCCGTATAGCAGAACCGATTCAACTGTGATGTGCATGAGCCTGAGTTTCATTTTCCTACTAAGAGTTGATTTCCAGATATTCCTCATTTGATGACATGTTCTCCAAGCAAATGCTTTTCTGCTTTTTAAATCTTTTTCACTGCTGTCTATCCATGCCCTTAGGTACGTGAAGTCTTCAACCCTTTTCAGATTTGACCCATCTATAGCTTTGATTTCAAACTGTTGATTGGTATTGTAGTATTGTGGTATTGTTATAGTAGTTCTTTTTTTATATATAACCAGTAATTCAATAAACGTTTGATCTATCAATCTATACACACATTTATATAAATATATATATCTATATATATATTTCTCTAAACATATAACAATGCGGCAATCGTGACGATTCTACAAACTTAAGAAATTAATGCAAGATCGGATGACACCAGTTATACTCATATTTTATTCCTCTTTAATATGCATTATCAAAATGTTACATTGTATTATGTACTAAAGTATTCTCATATATTAAAGTGGATTTATAAATTAAGATTATAAATAAATTCGCCTTGAATATTCAATATGTGGCGCTTTTTAATAACATTAGATTTATCCAATGAGATTCATAGTTACCAGTAATCTCGTACGATGTAATTTCGTAAGACTTATTACATTTATTTTAATTTATTTCATAATTATACAGTTCTTATACGAATATTATATCTTATAATTATTTTTTTGAGACAAGGTGCTCCTATAGGGCTAACTCCGATAGTGCTAACTCACATAGGGCTAATTCAGATAGAGATAACTCGGATAGGTCTAATTCAGACAGGGCTAACTCCGTAGGGCTAACTACGATATGGCTAATTCAGATAGTACTAACTCCGATAGGGCTAATTCAGATAGGGCTAACTCCGATAGAGCTAATTCAGATAGGGCTAATTCAGATAGAGCTAACTCCGATAGGGCAAATTCAGATAGGGCTAACTCCTATTATGAAGATTATATTCTTTATATATAAATTAAACCTATAAATACAGTAATCCTCACCTTAATTGCGTTGTATTGGTGTGCCCCTGCAGCAGGAGCTACTAACATCGAGTGATGTGTTCCCTCCCGCTGCGACAGGCACTCTTTACTTTTGACTTTTAAGTATGATTCATCTGTAGGAAAATGTGATATATTTACTATTTTTTATAAGGTCACATAATATTAAATCTAAATATAATTAGATATATATATATTTATAATAATTTTCTTCGATACATTTATTTATAAACTTGTATGAATGATTAGTTTATTTAAAATCTCAACTGTATTATGAAATAAATACATTTATAAAAATAATATAAGTTATTAGAAATAATGTATACATTTATAGAATAATGATGAGGTTGGGTGTTTGTCATATTTATAAGATAGATACAATATGCTATGATAAGATGTAGCGTAAATATACTCGAGGCGTGGGGAAACGATGAAGTGGTATGTACGAGTGCAGAACAGGTGTGAATGTAAATACAAAATGTATTTATAATAAAATATAAACATAAATATATGTATATATATATATTAGTGATCAAAATGAGCCAACATTTCCTGCTTCGAAACAACGCAAACATCCAAAATGTATATTTCGAAACATCTGAAACATCCTAAATTTTCGCTCCGAAAAACATCAAAAAATAAGTTTCATAACATATATAAGCCAATTATTCAAATTCGATTCACCATATTAGATTGTCGAACTTATTTACAGGATTATATTTTTTAAATTGACTAAGAACTAGATTTTGAAACTTGATTTCAAACTAGATTTACATACTCAATTCGATTTGTCGTACTTGATTTCAAAATTAGATTATCCTTGTATGATTGTACCTGATTGTCATAATATATTAGATTTTTTTTATAATAATATCAATTGTATTTTAAAATTATATAAGATATTTTTTTAATTACATAATATAATATCTATTAAATTTTTATTTTGAGTAATTTTTATAACTAATATATTATTATAAACGAAATTGCATATAAACAAGCTTAGTATATAAACAAGTTATACATATAAGAGATTGTTTAATTACCCTCTTCTATAATAATAATTTTTGCATCTATTTGATAAAATTTTTTTTAATTTAAATAAATTTTATTTTTTTTGAATATTAAAAATTTCAAAGATAATAAACTCGATCGAGCCGTTCCTTAACCCGGGTCGGATCGAAAAACTCGGCTCGTTTTAGATCACTACTATATATACCTACTGGGCTACTCGGTATCGGAAAAGATCAGGTATTCGGGACACCGAGCTCCAGATAGGCATTCACTCGTTTTTCATATCGTGTATTATAACGTGCTTGGTTCATTCAGCCTCCTCGAGACAAGATCCCGTGGGGAAGTTATGCTTGATCATACTTTGTTTATTATCCTCCTCTTCCTTCTCCTCTATTTAACTATAGGTTATTCATCTTGTTTACAATATTAATATAGTATGTAAATATATTAATATATGTATATATATATAATATCCTATATATACATTTAATTTACCTTATATCTTACTAAAAATAACGATATGTATAATTTAGTTATTTCAGTTTTTCATGAATATTTTAGTATACTAGAATGTTCATGAAAAACTGAAATAAGTAAATTATAGATTTAATATATATACAGTCAAAGCTCGATAACTCAACATTGACGGGACGGAGTTTTCATGTTGAGTTAGCGAGTATGTTGAGTTATCGGATGTATAAATTTATTTTTATTTATAATGGTATATTTGTTATGCTACTAATAGTATACTATATATATACTATATATATATATATATATATTACTCCTAATGATGGTTTATGATTATTATTAAGTTTATAGATTGTTTATTGTTCTAAAATAATAATTATAATAAATAAAAAGTCATAGGAATAGCACTGATTTCTTGGGAATAGTACTATATTCATTTTTTATTAAAGTAATTATTCATTTTTGTACCATCCAGCTATGGTAGATATAGAAACATTTAATCGTTTGGCAACTGACTTTCTTGATTCGCCTTTATCAATATTAATGATAGATTCTAACTTATCATTTATGGAGATAGACGTAGATTTTCTCTTGACTGACATGTTACTTAATTAGATTCATAATCTTTAATGATTTCGAATATACAAAAATGTATATTAATAAACTTATTGTTAAAAATAATCATTCACCATTGGATAATTCAAAATAGGCCTAATCCTTGATTAGGCCTTGCAAGGATGCACTCATGAGTCATTGTCCATTTTTATGGATAGTTAATAAGTCTATATATATACTTAGTCTATAGACTTAATTAATGTGTTGTTCACATAAATGCATTCAAAATAGTACTCGTATGATAATATAATAATTGTAATTGTATTTTTACGTTTATATATTTATATCCATATATTATTAAATAAAACCATGTTGAATAATGTATGTTGAATTATATTTGTTGATCAATGTAGTTTTATTACATGTAAAAGATACGAATCCAACAACATATGTTTGTGATATTTTGATTTTCATAAATGTTGAGTTATCGGATGTATATTTACATGTAATGTATAGGCTAGGATTATAAAAACGATGTTGAGTTATATGTATGTTGAGTTATATTTGTTGAGTAATAGGGTTTTTGTTAACATGTAAAAGATACGAATCCAACCAAATATTTGTTGGATGTTGAGTTATCGGCAATGTTGAGTTATCGGCATGTTGAGTTACCGAGATTCTACTGTATATAATAACGCTGTTTCACTCATTTGTAGTACATTACTCTGGACATTATCGGTGTTTTCACAACTAGTTTAGTACATAGCATTAATCGTCATATATATATATATATATATATATATATATATATATATATATATATAAGTATATGAATGTACTATTACATGACATTAATAAGACACAAATTAATGTATAGTATACAATATGGTTATTTATTCAATATTTTAATATAAAAATATAAACAATTTTATATTTTAAAAAAAAAGTTTCTGAATTATTAAAATTTTTTTTTTCAATCGACTGGATAGGTTTTTTTTCAAGAATTTAAATCGTTAGAAATTTTTTTAAATATATTTCATTTTTTATCTTATTTTTAAATAAATTGTAAATTATTAGTTTGTTCTATCATTTTTTTTCTTTTGTAAATTTGTAAAAACCAAGATACATCTTATAATATAGAATTTAAAAAGCTTTATAAAAATATAAATTATATTAATTTTAGATAATAAAAATATTATTTAAAAAAAAATCCCGATTTTCCCCCATATTGGTCAGAAATGCTGATAATTTTTTTTATTTCTATAAATATTTAGATAGCTATATATATAATAAATATATTCTGTTAATTTAATTATACAATATTCATTATTGAATGAGTTATGTTATAATATGTATTATAAATAAATTAATACATTAATAATTTTTATCTACAAAATTTAACATTTTTACCAATTTTTTTGCACAATTTTCGTCATAACTTTATTTTAATAAAAATTAAAAAATCTAAGATATGACTTCTACTATAGAATTTGATAAGCATTCCAAATATAAAAATTTTATTATAATAGCATAAATTTATAAAATCTCATTTTAGTACCTATATCACATCTTCGAATACCTTATAGTTATTATTTATATCAGCAAGATTAGCCGATTATATCTATATATGTGGTTATATGTCATTTAGTAAATGGTTTGGGGTTATATAATATATAAAAAGGTGTATTATTACTAAGGTTCGTGGTTAAAAAGTATAATAAAAATGAAAAATATTTATAGGCATTTTTAAAAGCTCTGACGCATGTCGAATACTACATATTAAAAAAATACCATTGTTAAAGAAATACCCCAAACATTCAATGATAAACGATAAGGCAATATTCATAAAAAAATTAACCAGCGGAACCGGCTTAGTGTGGGTGTTTGACATTCTCTGTATGTGTATGAATGCGTACATTTGTATATATGCATGTGTGTGTATGTGCTTGTGCTTGTATGTGTATATGTGTATGTGATGGGATATTCATAACACTAATGTATTATGTAAATTGAATTATATATTTATATTTATTTATATATTTATATTTAGAATTTATATATTTCATATATTTTTCATAATTATATTGTAAATATTTATAATGAATTTACTTAGAATAATTATTTTACCTAATTTTATTCATTAAAAAACTATCAAGTCCTTCAATAAGGCTTAATTGAATTGAAATTTTCAGAAAATTTAGAATAGATATAATAATATTTGCATTTTTAATATAATAATTAGCACATTTTAAAATATTAATAATTTTATCTTTTATTTTATACAGTAATCCTCACCTTTATTGCGTTGTATTGGTGTGCCCCTGCAGCAGGAGCTACTAACATCGAGTGATGTGTTCCCTCCCGCTGCGAGAGGCATTCTTCACTTTTGACTTTTAAGTACGATTAATCTGTAGGAAAATGCGATATATTTACTATTTTTTATAAGGTCACATAATATTAAATCTAAATATAATTAGATATATATATATATTTATAATAATTTTTTTCGATACATTTATTTATAAACTTGTATGAATGATTAGTTTATTTAAAATCTCAACTGTATTATGAAATAGATACATTTATAAAAATAATATAAGTTATTAGAAATAATGTATAAATTTATAGAATAACGATGAGGTTGGGTGTTTGTCATATTTATAAGATAGATACAATATGCTATGATAAGATGTAGCGTAAATATACTCGAGACGTGGGGATGCGACGAGGTGGTATGTATGAGTGCAGAACAGGTGTGAATGTAAATACAAAATGTATTTATAATAAAACATAAACATAAATATATATATATATATATATATATATATTAGTGATCTAAATGAGTCAACATTTCCTGCTTCGAAACAACGCAAACATACATAATGTATGTTTCGAAACATCTGAAAATCCTAAATTTTCGCTACGATAAACATAAAAAAATATGTTTCATAACATATATAAGCCAATTATTAAAATTCTTTTCACCATATTAGATTGTCGAACTTGTTTACAGGATTATATTTTTTAAATTGACTGCGAAATAGATTTTCATACTTGATTTCAAACTAGATTTATATACTCGATTCGATTTGTCTTACTCAATTGTCGAAATTGATTGTAAAATTAGATTGTGTTATCATACTTGATCTTAAAACTAGTGTATTTGATTAGATTATCGAACATGAGTGTGACTCTAGATTTTTATATTTGATTCGATTTATTTTACTAGATTGTCAAATTTATTTATAAGCCTATATTTTTGAAATTCACTGCGAATTAGATTTGCATACTTGATTCGATTTGTCGTATTAGATTTCTAATTAGATTATCCTTGTATACCTGATTGTCATAATATATTAGATTTTATTTCTTTCCTATTGAATTAAATGAGTGTACGTGATTATCAAATTTTTTTATCTGATTAGATTTTTATACTCGATTCGATTTTTCGAACTCGGTTGTTAACATTTATTGTAAAGTTAGACTGTTGTATCATTCATGATTTTTAAACTAGTTTATCTGATTACATTTTTGAACATATGTGTGTCTCTAGATTTTTATTTATAATAATATCAATGTTATCAATTGTATTTTAAAATTATATAAGATATTTTTTTAATTACAATATAATTTAATTATCCATTAAATTTTAATTTTAAATATTTATTTCAAAAGTATATAATTTTTATAACTAATATATTATTATAAACGAAATTGTATTGCTTAGTATATAAACAAGTTATACATAGATTGTTTAATTACCATCTTCTATAATAATTATTTTTGCATCTATTTGATAACATTTTTTTTAATTTAAATAAAATTTATTTTTTTTGAATATTTAAAATTTCAAAGATAATAAACTCTATCGAGCCGTTCACTAACCCGGGTCGGATCGAAAAACTCGGCTCGTTTTAGATCACTACTATATATACCTACTGGGCCACTCGGTATCGGAAAAGATCAGGTATTCGGGACACCGAGCTCCAGATAGGCATTCACTCGTTTTTCATATCGTGTATTATATCAGATTAAAATATATTATAGTACATAGAATTAATAATTCTTATATCTAACTAGACATGATTAATTATAAATATATGTTTATATTATTATCGATAAATATTACGTTTATCAGAAATGAAAATAAACATATATATATATATATACAGTAAAACCTCTCTATAAGAAACTATTTTTTTTCGGTACTTTTTTTCTTATAGAGAGGTTTTCTTATAAAGAGGTTTATACTTTTCCAATGATTTTGATAATAAATATGGAGAAATATTATCTTACATAATTCTTGATTGTTCAGTAAACCTTCATCAACTTCTTTAATTATATTATATTTAAAATGTATACTGTATTATTTGCGCTTAGACATGTTAATATATAATGAAATTTTATTAGATTTACATTTGCAATTATAAATTAGAATCATCATTGATGAATATAATATAATGAATATTATAATAATCTATTATTTAAAAATTAATTGTATAATATAATACATTTTATCATCAATACATTTAAGGATATAATAACATTTATTAATTAATTTTAATACATTTATGGATACAATATACAATAATATTTATTAATTAATTTTAATAAATTTAAGGATATAAATAATATTTATTAATTAATTTTAATAAATTTTAATAATTCATGGATATACACTAACAATTATTAATATAATTTTAATTCATTGTGAGCTATTTATGTATTATAAAATATTTGTAAGAAAAAAAAATATCTTATATAATAATTAATTTCTAGAATTTTTATCTAGAATCTATTCTACAATTATTCTATTTATGTAATTATTTTTTATATTTTGTATACAATAAGTTTCTTATAAAGAGGTTTTTCTTATATTTTTCTTATAAGATTTTCTTATAGAGGTTTTTTTAATGTGGAAAAGGTTGAATTCCAAACAAATGTGTGAACAATTTTCTTATAAAGAGGTTTTTCTTATAAAGAGGTTTCTTATAGAGAGGTTTTACTGTATATATATAACAATGATTTATATTTGGAGTATAAATATATATAACAGTGATTTTTTCCTCATCATTATTTGATATTTCAATAAATAAATATTATTATTATCATTCGCATTATAATAATAATAATATTTATTTATTGAAATCTCAAATATATATATATTGAATACAATACAAATAGCGTATGGAGCCCCCCATTAACGTACACATAAATGCGCCTACGACTAACATCTCTGGTGTTGTACATACTGTCCACCATGTTGATCATGGAGAGGACTTTAATTCTCGTTACCGCCCGCTGCCCTTTGCATTCCCTGTGAAAATAAGTATATGAATGTACTATTACATGACATTAATAAGACAAAAATTAATGTATAGTATACAATATGGTTATTTATTCAATATTTTAATGTAAAAATATAAACAATTTTATATTTAAAAAAAAAAAGTTTCTGAATTATTAAAATTTTTTTTTTCAATCGACTGGATAGGTTTTTTTTCAAGAATTTAAATCGTTAGAAATTTTTTTAAATATATTTCATTTTTTATCTTATTTTTAAATAAATTGTAAATTATTAGTTTGTTCTATCATTTTTTTTCTTTTGTATATTTGTAAAAACCAAGATACATCTTATATTATAGAATTTAAAAAGCTTTATAAAAATATATATTATATTAATATGTATGTGTGGGTGTGTATGTGTATATGCATGTGTGTGTGTTATAGTACGTATGTGTATGTATGTATGAGTTAATATTTGTTTGTGTGTATGTATATGTTAATATGCATATGTGTATGTAATGGGACATTCATAACACTAATGTATTATGTAAATTGAATTATAATTTATATATTTATATTTATTTATATATTTATATTTAGAATTTATATATTTCATATATTTTTCATAATTATATTGTAAATATTTATAATGAATTTACTTAGAATAATTATTTTACCTAATTTTAGTCATTAAAAACTATCAAGTCCTTCAAGACTTAATTGAAGTGAAATTTTCAGAAAATTTAGAATAGATATAATAATATTTGCATTTTTTTAATATAATAATTAGTACATTTTAAAATATTCATAATTTTATCTTATATTTTATACAGTAATCCTCACCTTTATTGCGTTGTATCGGTGTGCCCCTGCAGCAGGAGCTACTAACCTCGAGTGATGTTTTCCCTCCCACTGCGAGAGGCAATCTTCACTTTTGACTTTTAAGTATGATTCATCTGTTGGAAAATGCGACATCTTGATTATTTTTATAAGGTTACATAATATTAAATCTAAATATAATTAGATATATATATTTATTTATAATAATTTGTTTCTATACATTTATTTATATATTTGCATTAATGATTTATTTATTTAAACTATCTAATTTATTATGAACATAATAATAAATGAAAATAATATAAGTTATTACAAATAATGCATAAATTTAAAATTTATTTATATTAAAATAATTATTTCTACACAATCACTAGTATTCAACTTGATTCAGAGATCACATTATAAACGTTATAAAGTAATTATTAATTTTTAATAAAGCATACTATTATAATGTAGTCATTAATTTTTAATAAAGCGTAACGTTATAAATTAATTTTTAATTTTTAAAAGAGTATATTAAGTTATTAATTATGATAACGTCAAAGATTTTGAAGCAAAGATATAACACTCCCTATCTACGCAACATGGTTAGTAATCATACATCCCGCTACTAGCAGCAGTATCAAATCTATTTAGGTTTTCCGCGATTTGCATACTACAATGTTTCCATTGCTCAATTAAATTACATGTAATATAAATTAGCTATTACCTGCCACATAGATATTTATAGCATTTAAAACCAAAATATGCTATTGCTTTGTTATATATTAGTAATGAACACTTATTGTTCATAATAAAAATAATAATTTAAAGCATATTATTTTTCATTTTAAAAGTGTATAGTTTGATACAAATTTACATTATAAACAACACATAATTGGTAAAATTGACCCTATATAGATGGCGCTGTTGGTTTTTGTATACAAAATAGAATTATACGATTTCGTGTGTGTGTTAAATCTTTCCTTAGAAAAAATCTTTGGTAACGTTACTAACGTTATAAAGTTATGTATTGTAAAGTCATTTAAAATTATAATATAGCGTAACATTATAAAGTAATCATTAAATTTTAATAAAGCATAATGTTATAAAGTATTCATTAAGTCATAATAAAGCATAACGTAAGTTTTGCCAGACTAAAAGTTTTCACGATTTCATATATATCTTAAACTAAATCTTTACCATTATTTTACTCCATATGAAGTAATATATATAAATATATATATATATATATATATATATATATATATATATATATTATGATAAATTTATAAGAAACTATAAAAATAACATTTAGAACTACCATATCATCTTCCCTGTTAAATAAATAATTTTACTTGATACTTATTATCACCGAAATAATGATATATCTGTATATACAGTTTAATTTCAAGTAGCTAACTGGCTCTGGACAATCCCAAATATTGCTATATAATTGAGGCGTTATTTAATGTATGGATAGGCGCAAATAGTGTGCTTTCGTGCATTGTTTGACGAGAAAGAAAATATATCTTATAAATAATTTTTATAATATTTATTTACTAGATATTTATTAAAGTTAAGATATTTTAAATGAGTTATACATTTACAATTATATAGGTATTTATTGTAAACATCTGTATATCTAATAAAAAAGTAATTTAACATAGAAGAGGATTACTATATTTTCCAAACATATTATTTTTTTTAGAAAATGCTGATTTTGTAACATTAATTTAAATAATAAATTAGTAGGATTTTAGTGATTTAAAAAAATATATTGTCTATCTTTATTATGAAAATACTATTTCTCAAGCCTAGAATGGATTTTCCTATTCTTAAATAAAAATTGATTATATCATATTTTTTAAGTAATATTTATTAAAATTATAAAATGGAATTATTGAAATAGGTATATAACGAATCAGACCATGTAATAGATTTACGCAAACCTTGTAACGTTTTTTAAGCGGTTCATCTAATTCCCTTAGTGATGAGTCATGAGTTACCGGTTTTCTGTGTATGTTTAAATTAGATCTGTTAACAGCCGATTACAAAAATCAATAATAAATTATATCCAAATATTCAATTACATATTGTTATATTTTAAATAAAATACATTAAAAAGTGGTCTATTACATACACACACACACACATATATATATATATATATATATATATATATATATATATATATATATATATATATATATATATATATATATATATATATATATACATATATATAGATAGATAGATAGATCAAAAGTTTATAGTATTACTGGTTATATATAACAAAAGAAAAAAAACAATATAATTATATAACATATATAAACAAAATATATAATCATTGACTATATATATGTATAGTCAACGGCTCATATAATAAATTTTTATTTTACTTCTCCATTTATTTCTTGTTTTTTTGTATCGTGTCGTTTTGTTTTACTGTTATCACATTTATATATTTTTGTTATATATGTTATATAATTTAATATGTTTATTTTTGCTTACTTGCTTATTTCTGGATTGTTGTTTCCCGGACAGTAAAAGTTCTCCAAACATCACGGTTCATCATAGATACTTTCATAGCTATTTTACCAGCTTCGCGCTTGAGATTCCTGATGTAGCTTTCTGGTGGCATTCCCCGTCTTCTAGTTACATGAGTAGGCTCCCAAAGAACTAGGTCTGAAACAGCTTCATCATCTCTACGTAGGCAATGTCCAGCAAACTTTAAGAATCGACGTCTTATCTTTATAGATATTTTTCTATAGCCCCATACAGTACTTCGTTAGTAACTTTCTTCGTTTAATATCATCGTAGAATTCGAATGTATGTGCCATCAAGTTGTTTGAGTAGTGTTTTTGTGAGGGTCCAAGTGTCACTTCCGTATAGCAGAACCGATTCAACTGTGATGTGCATGAGCCTGAGTTTCATTTTCCTACTAAGAGTTGATTTCCAGATATTCCTCATTTGATGACATGTTCTCCAAGCAAATACTTTTCTGCTTTTTAAATCTTTTTCACTGCTGTCTATCCATGCCCTTAGGTACTTGAAGTCTTCAACCCTTTTCAGATTTGACCCATCTATAGCTTTGATTTCAAACTGTTGATTGGTATTGTAGTATTGTGGTATTGTTATAGTAGTTCTTTTTTTATATATAACCAGTAATTCAATAAACGTTTGATCTATCAATCTATACACACATTTATATAAATATATATATCTATATATATATTTCTCTAAACATATAACAATGCGGCAATCGTGACGATTCTACAAACTTAAGAAATTAATGCAAGATCGGATGACACCAGTTATACTCATATTTTATTCCTCTTTAATATGCATTATCAAAATGTTACATTGGATTATGTACTAAAGTATTCTCATATATTAAAGTGGATTTATAAATTAAGATTATAAATAAATTCGCCTTGAATATTCAATATGTAGCGCTTTTTAATAACATTAGATTCATCCAATGAGATTCATAGTTACCAGTAATCTCGTACGATGTAATTTCGTAAGACTTATTACATTTATTTTATTTATTTCATAATTATACAGTTCTTATACGAATATTATATCTTATAATTATTTTTTTGAGACAAGGTGCTCCTATAGGGCTAACTCCGATAGTGCTAACTCACATAGGGCTAATTCAGATAGAGATAACTCGGATAGGTCTAATTCAGACAGGGCTAACTCCGTAGGGCTAACTCCGATAGGGCTAATTCAGATAGGGCTAACTCCGATATAGCTAATTCAGATATGGCTAATTCAGATAGAGCTAACTCCGATAGGGCAAATTCAGATAGGGCTAACTCCTATTATGAAGATTATATTCTTTATATATAAATTAAACCTATAAATACAGTAATCCTCACCTTAATTGCGTTGTATTGGTGTGCCCCTGCAGCAGGAGCTACTAACATCGAGTGATGTGTTCCCCCCCGCTGCGAGAGGCATTCTTCACTTTTGACTTTTAAGTACGATTAATCTGTAGGAAAATGCGATATATTTACTATTTTTTATAAGGTCACATAATATTAAATCTAAATATAATTAGATATATATATATTTATAATAATTTTTTTCGATACATTTATTTATAAACTTGTATGAATGATTAGTTTATTTAAAATCTCAACTGTATTATGAAACAGATACATTTATAAAAATAATATAAGTTATTAGAAATAATGTATAAATTTATAGAATAACGATGAGGTTGGGTGTTTGTCATATTTATAAGATAGATACAATATGCTATGATAAGATGTAGCGTAAATATACTCAAGACGTGGGGATGCGACGAGGTGGTATGTACGAGTGCAGAACAGGTGTGAATGTAAATACAAAATGTATTTATAATAAAACATAAACATAAATATATATATATATATATATTAGTGATCTAAATGAGTCAACATTTCCTGCTTCGAAACAACGCAAACATACATAATGTATGTTTCGAAACATCTGAAAATCCTAAATTTTCGCTCCGATAAACATAAACAAATATGTTTCATAACATATATAAGCCAATTATTAAAATTCTTTTCACCATATTAGATTGTCGAACTTGTTTACAGGATTATATTTTTTAAATTGACTGCGAAATAGATTTTCATACTTGATTTCAAACTAGATTTACATACTCAATTCGATTTGTCGTACTTGATTTCAAAATTAGATTATCCTTGTATGATTGTACCTGATTGTCATAATATATTAGATTTTATTTATAATAATATCAATTGTATTTTAAAATTATATAAGATATTTTTTTAATTACATAATATAATATCTATTAAATTTTTATTTTAAGTAATTTTTATAACTAATATATTATTATAAACGAAATTGCATATAAACAAGCTTAGTATATAAACAAGTTATACATATAAGAGATTGTTTAATTACCCTCTTCTATAATAATAATTTTTGCATCTATTTGATAAAATTTTTTTTAATTTAAATAAATTTTATTTTTTTTGAATATTTAAAATTTCAAAGATAATAAACTCGATCGAGCCGTTCCTTAACCCGGGTCGGATCGAAAAACTCGGCTCGTTTTAGATCACTACTATATATACCTACTGGGCTACTCGGTATCGGAAAAGATCAGGTATTCGGGACACCGAGCTCCAGATAGGCATTCACTCGTTTTTCATATCGTGTATTATATCAGATTACCAATTTTTATATTTTTATATATTTTATATATTTGTATATATTTATATATTATAGTACATAGAATTAATAATTCTTATATCTAACTAGACATGATTAATTATAAATATATGTTTATAGAATTATCGATAAATATTACGTTTATCAGAAATGAAAATAAACATATATATATATATATAACAATGATTTATATTTGGAGTATAAATATATATAACAGTGATTTTTTCCTCTTCATTATTTGATATTTCAATAAATAAATATTATTATTATCATTCGCATTATAATAATATTTATTTATTGAAATCTCAAATATATATATATTGAATAAAATACGAATAGCGGATGGAGACCCCCATTAACGTACACATAAAGGCGCTTACGACTAACCTTTCTGGTGTTGTACATACTGTCCACCATGTTGATCATGGATAGGACTTTAATTCGAGATACCGACCACTGTACTCTGCATACCCTGGACCTTGGTAAAGAACCTGCTTCTTGTACGTGCTTGGTTCATTCAGCCTACTCGAGACAAGATCCTGTGGGGAAGTTATGCTTGATCATACTTTGTTTATTATCCTCATCTTCCTTCTCCTCTATTTAACTATAGGTTATTCATCTTGTTTACAATATTAATATAGTATGTAAATATATTAATATATGTATATATATATAATATCCTATATATACATTTAATTTACCTTATATCTTACTAAAAATAACGATATGTATAATTTAGTTATTTCAGTTTTTCATGAATATTTTAGTATACTAGAATGTTCATGAAAAACTGAAATAAGTAAATTATAGATTTAATATATATACAGTCAAAGCTCGATAACTCAACATTGACGGGACGGAGTTTTCATGTTGAGTTAGCGAGTATGTTGAGTTATCGGATGTATAAATTTATTGTTATTTATAATGGTATATTTGTTATGCTACTAATAGTATACTATATATATACTATATATATATATATATATATATATATATATATATTACTCCTAATGATGGTTTATGATTATTATTAAGTTTATAGATTGTTTATTGTTCTAAAATAATAATTATAATAAATAAAAAGTCATAGGAATAGCACGGATTTCTTGGGAATAGTACTATATTCATTTTTTATTAAAGTAATTATTCATTTTTGTACCATCCAGCTATGGTAGATACAGAAACATTTAATCGTTTGGCAACTGACTTTCTTGATTCGCCTTTATCAATATTAATGATAGATTCTAACTTATCATTTATGGAGATAGACGTAGATTTTCTCTTGACTGACATGTTACTTAATTAGATTCATAATCTTTAATGATTTCGAATATACAAGAATGTATATTAATAAACTTATTGTTAAAAATAATCATTTCCCATTGGATAATTCAAAATAGTCCTAATCCTTGATTAGGCCTTGCAAGGATGCACTCATGAGTTATTGTCCATTTTTATGGATAGTTAATAAGTCTATATATATACTTAGTCTATAGACTTAATTAATGTGTTGTTCACATAAATGCATTCAAAATAGTACTCGTATGATAATATAATAATTGTAATTGTATTTTTACGTTTATATATTTATATCCATATATTATTAAATAAAACCATGTTGAATAATGTATGTTGAATTATATTTGTTGAGCGATGTAGTTTTATTACATGTAAAAGATACGAATCCAAGAACATATGTTTGTGATATTTTGATTTTCATAAATGTTGAGTTATCGGATGTATATTTACATGTAATGTATAGGCTAGGATTATAAAAACGATGTTGAGTTATATGTATGTTGAGTTATATTTGTTGAGTAATAGGGTTTTTGTTAACATGTAAAAGATACGAATCCAACCAAATATTTTTTGGATGTTGAGTTATCGGCAATGTTGAGTTATCGGCATGTTGAGTTACCGAGATTATACTGTATATAATAACGCTGTTTCACTCATTTATAGTACATTACTCTGGACATTATCGGTGTTTTCACAACTAGTTTAGTACATAGCATTAATCGTCATATATATATATATATATATATATATAAGTATATGAATGTACTATTACATGACATTAATAAGACAAAAATTAATGTATAGTATACAATATGGTTATTTATTCAATATTTTAATATAAAAATATAAACAATTTTATATTTAAAAAAAAAAGTTTACGAATTATTACAATTTTTTTTTCAATCGACTGTATTAAAAATAGGTTTTTTTTCAAGAATTTAAATAGTTAGAAATTTTTTTAAATATATTTCAATTTATATCTTATTTTTTTATAAATTTTAAATTATTAGTTTGTTCTATCATTTTTTTTCTTTTGTAAATTTGTAAAAACCAAGATACATCTTATATTATAGAATTTAAAAAGCTTTATAAAAATATAAATTATATTAATTTTAGATAATAAAAATATTATTTAAAAAAAAATCCCGATTTTCCCCCATATTGGTCAGAAATGCTGATAATTTTTTTTATTTCTATAAATATTTAGATAGCTATATATATAATAAATATATTCTGTTAATTTAATTATACAATATTCATTATTGAATGAGTTATGTTATAATATGTATTATAAATAAATTAATACATTAATAATTTTTATCTACAAAATTTAACATTTTTACCAATTTTTTTGCACAATTTTCGTCATAACTTTATTTTAATAAAAATTAAAAAATCTAAGATATGACTTCTACTATAGAATTTGATAAGCATTCCAAATATAAAAATTTTATTATAATAGCATAAATTTATAAAATCTCATTTTAGTACCTATATCACATCTTCGAATACCTTATAGTTATTATTTATATCAGCAAGATTAGCCGATTATATCTATATATGTGGTTATATGTCATTTAGTAAATGGTTTGGGGTTATATAATATATAAAAAGGTGTATTATTACTAAGGTTCGTGGTTAAAAAGTATAATAAAAATGAAAAATATTTATAGGCATTTTTAAAAGCTCTGACACATGTCGAATACTACATATTAAAAAAATACCATTGTTAAAGAAATACCCCAAACATTCAATGATAAACGATAAGGCAATATTCATAAAAAAATTAACCAGCGGAACCGGCTTAGTGTGGGTGTTTGACATACTCTGTATGTGTATGAATGCGTACATTTGTGTATATGCATGTGTGTGTGTGTGCTTGTGTGTGTATGTGTATATGTGGGTGTGTATATGTGTATGTGATGGGATATTTATAACACTAATGTATTATGTAAATTGAATTATATATTTATATTTATTTATATATTTATATTTAGAATTTATATATTTCATATATTTTTCATAATTATATTGTAAATATTTATAATGAATTTACTTAGAATAATTATTTTACCTAATTTTATTCATTAAAAAACTATCAAGTCCTTCAATAAGGCTTAATTGAATTGAAATTTTCAGAAAATTTAGAATAGATATAATAATATTTGCATTTTTAATATAATAATTAGTACATTTTAAAATATTAATAATTTTATCTTTTATTTTATACAGTAATCCTCACCTTTATTGCGTTGTATTGGTGTGCCCCTGCAGCAGGAGCTACTAACATCGAGTGATGTGTTCCCTCCCGCTGCGAGAGGCATTCTTCACTTTTGACTTTTAAGAACGATTAATCTGTAGGAAAATGCGATATATTTACTATTTTTTATAAGGTCACATAATATTAAATCTAAATATAATTAGATATATATATATTTATAATAATTTTTTTCGATACATTTATTTATAAACTTGTATGAATGATTAGTTTATTTAAAATCTCAACTGTATTATGAAATAGATACATTTATAAAAATAATATAAGTTATTAGAAATAATGTATAAATTTATAGAATAACGATGAGGTTGGGTGTTTGTCATATTTATAAGATAGATACAATATGCTATGATAAGATGTAGCGTAAATATACTCGAGACGTGGGGATGCGACGAGGTGGTATGTACGAGTGCAGAACAGGTGTGAATGTAAATACAAAATGTATTTATAATAAAACATAAACATAAATATATATATATATATATATATATATATATATATTAGTGATCTAAATGAGTCAACATTTCCTGCTTCGAAACAACGCAAACATACATAATGTATGTTTCGAAACATCTGAAAATCCTAAATTTTCGCTCCGATAAACATAAAAAAATATGTTTCATAACATATATAAGCCAATTATTAAAATTCTTTTCACCATATTAGATTGTCGAACTTGTTTACAGGATTATATTTTTTAAATTGACTGCGAAATAGATTTTCATACTTGATTTCAAACTAGATTTATATACTCGATTCGATTTGTCTTACTCAATTGTCGAAATTGATTGTAAAATTAGATTGTGTTATCATACTTGATCTTCAAACTAGTTTATTTGATTAGATTATCGAACATGAGTGTGACTCTAGATTTTTATATTTGATTCGATTTATTTTACTAGATTGTCAAATTTATTTATAAGCCTATATTTTTGAAATTCACTGCGAATTAGATTTTCATACTTGATTCGATTTGTCGTACTCTGTTGTTAAAATTTATTGTAAAGTTAGACTGTTGTATCATTCATTATTTTCAAACTAGTTTATCTGATTTTACTAACATATGTGTGTCTCTAGATTTTTATTTATAATAATATCAATTGTAATCAATTGTATTTTAACATTATATAAGATATTTTTTTAATTACAATATTATAATATCTATTAAATTTTAATTTTAAATATTTATTTCTAAAGTAATTTTTATAACTAATATATTATTATAAACGAAATTGCATTGCTTAGTATATAAACAAGTTATACATATAAGAGATTGTTTAATTACTATCTTCTATAATAATAATTTTTGCATCTATTTGATAACATTTTTTTTAATTTAAATAAATTTTATTTTTTTTGAATATTTTAAATTTCAAAGATAATAAACTTGATCGAGCCGTTCACTAACCCGGGTCGGATCGAAAAACTCGGCTCGTTTTAGATCACTACTATATATACCTACTGGGCCATTCGGTATCGGAAATGATCAGGTATTTGGGACACCGAGCTCCAGATAGGCATTCACTTGTTTTTCATATCGTGTATTATATCAGATTAAAAATATATTATAGTACATAGAATTAATAATTCTTATATCTAACATGATTAATTATAAATATATGTTTATATTATTATCGATAAATATTACGTTTATCAGAAAAGAAAATAAACATATATATATATATATATATATATATATATATACAGTAAAACCTCTCTATAAGAAACTATTTTTTTTCGGTACTTTTTTTCTTATAGAGAGGTTTTCTTATAAAGAGGTTTATACTTTTCCAATGATTTTGATAATAAATATGGAGAAATATTATCTTACATAATTCTTGATTGTTCAGTAAACCTTCATCAACTTCTTTAATTATATTATATTTAAAATGTATACTGTATTATTTGCGCTTAGACATGTTAATACATAATGAAATTTTATTAGATTTACATTTGCAATTATAAATTAGAATCATCATTGATGAATATAATATAATGAATATTATAATAATCTATTATTTAAAAATTAATTGTATAATATAATACATTTTATCATCAATACATTTAAGGATATAATAACATTTATTAATTAATTTTAATACATTTATGGATACAATATACAATAATATTTATTAATTAATTTTAATACATTTATGGATACAATATACAATAATATTTATTAATTAATTTTAATAAATTTAAGGATATAAATAATATTTATTAATTAATTTTAATAAATTTTAATAATTCATGGATATACACTAACAATTATTAATATAATTTTAATTCATTGAGAGCTATTTATGTATTATAAAATATTTGTAAGAAAAAAAAATATCTTATATAATAATTAATTTCTATAATTTGTATCTATTCTACAATTATTCTATTTATGTAATTATGTTTTATATTTTGTATACAATAAGTTTCTTATAAAGAGGTTTTTCTTATATTTTTCTTATAAGATTTTCTTATAGAGGTTTTTTTAATGTGGAAAAGGTTGAATTCCAAACAAATGTGTGAACAATTTTCTTATAAAGAGGTTTCTTATAGAGAGGTTTTACTGTATATATATAACAATGATTTATATTTGGAATATAAATATATATAACAGTGATTTTTTCCTCTTCATTATTTGATATTTCAATAAATAAATATTATTATTATCATTCGCATTATAATAATAATAATATTTATTTATTGAAATCTCAAATATATATATATTGAATACAATACAAATAGCGTATGGAGCCCTCCATTAACGTACACATAAATGCGCCTACGACTAACATCTCTGGTGTTGTAAATTACTGTCCACCATGTTGATCATGGAGAGGACTTTAATTCTCGTTACCGCCCGCTGCCCTTTGCATTCCCTGTGAAAATAAGTATATGAATGTACTATTACATGACATTAATAAGACAAAAATTAATGTATAGTAATAATATAGTTATTAATATATAACAATATGGTTATTTATTCACTATTTTAATGTAAAAATATAAACAATTTTATATTTAAAAAAAAAAAGTTTCTGAATTATTAAAATTTTTTTTTTCAATCGACTGGATAGGTTTTTTTTCAAGAATTTAAATCGTTAGAAATTTTTTTAAATATATTTCATTTTTTATCTTATTTTTTTATAAATTTTAAATTATTAGTTTGTTCTATCATTTTTTTTCTTTTGTAAATTTGTAAAAACCAAGATACATCTTATAGAATTTAAAAAGCTTTATAAAAATATAAATTATATTAATATGTATGTGTGGGTGTGTATGTGTATATGCATGTGTGTGTGTTATAGTACGTATGTGTATGTATGTATGAGTTAATATTTGTTTGTGTGTATGTATATGTTAATATGCATATGTGTATGTAATGGGACATTCATAACACTAATGTATTATGTAAATTGAATTATAATTTATATATTTATATTTATTTATATATTTATATTTAGAATTTATATATTTCATATATTTTTCATAATTATATTGTAAATATTTATAATGAATTTACTTAGAATAATTATTTTACCTAATTTTAGTCATTAAAAACTATCAAGTCCTTCAAGACTTAATTGAAGTGAAATTTTCAGAAAATTTAGAATAGATATAATAATATTTGCATTTTTTTAATATAATAATTAGTACATTTTAAAATATTCATAATTTTATCTTATATTTTATACAGTAATCCTCACCTTTATTGCGTTGTATCGGTGTGCCCCTGCAGCAGGAGCTACTAACATCGAGTGATGTTTTCCCTCCCGCTGCGAGAGGCAATCTTCACTTTTGACTTTTAAGTATGATTCATCTGTTGGAAAATGCGACATCTTGATTATTTTTATAAGGTTACATAATATTAAATCTAAATATAATTAGATATATATATTTATTTATAATAATTTGTTTCTATACATTTATTTATATATTTGCATTAATGATTTATTTATTTAAACTATCTAATTTATTATGAACATAATAATAAATGAAAATAATATAAGTTATTACAAATAATGCATAAATTTAAAATTTATTTATATTAAAATAATTATTTCTACACAATCACTAGTATTCAACTTGATTCAGAGATCACATTATAAACGTTATAAAGTAATTATTAATTTTTAATAAAGCATACTATTATAATGTAGTCATTAATTTTTAATAAAGCGTAACGTTATAAATTAATTTTTAATTTTTAAAAGAGTATATTAAGTTATTAATTATGGTAACGTCAAAGATTTTGAAGCAAAGATATAACACTCCCTATCAACGCAACATGGTTAGTAATCATACATCCCGCTACTAGCAGCAGTATCAAATCTATTTAGGTTTTCCGCGATTTGCATACTACAATGTTTCCATTGCTCAATTAAATTACATGTAATATAAATTAGCTATTACCTGCCACATAGATATTTATAGCATTTAAAACCAAAATATGCTATTGCTTTGTTATATATTAGTAATGAACACTTATTGTTCATAATAAAAATAATAATTTAAAGCATATTATTTTTCATTTTAAAAGTGTATAGTTTGATACAAATTTACATTATAAACAACACATAATTGGTAAAATTGACCCTATATAGATGGCGCTGTTGGTTTTTGTATACAAAATAGAATTATACGATTTCGTGTGTGTTAAATCTTTCCTTAGAAAAAATCTTTGGTAACGTTACTAACGTTATAAAGTTATGTATTGTAAAGTCATTTAAAATTATAATATAGCGTAACATTATAAAGTAATCATTAAATTTTAATAAAGCATAATGTTATAAAGTATTCATTAAGTCATAATAAAGCATAACGTAAGTTTTGCCAGACTAAAAGTTTTCACGATTTCATATATATCTTAAACTAAATCTTTACCATTATTTTACTCCATATGAAGTAATATATATAAATATATATATATATATATATATATTATGATAAATTTATAAGAAACTATAAAAATAACATTTAGAACTACCATATCATCTTCCCTGTTAAATAAATAATTTTACTTGATACTTATTATCACCGAAATAATGATATATCTGTATATACAGTTTAATTTCAAGTAGCTAACTGGCTCTGGACAATCCCAAATATTGCTATATAATTGAGGCGGTATTTAATATATGGATAGGCGCAAATAGTGTGCTTTCGTGCATTGTTTGACGAGAAAGAAAATATATCTTATAAATAATTTTTATAATATTTATTTACTAGATATTTATTAAAGTTAAGATATTTTAAATGAGTTATACATTTACAATTATATAGGTATTTAGTGTAAACATCTGTATATCTAATAAAAAAGTAATTTAACATATAAGAGGATTACTATATTTTCCAAACATATTATTTTTTTTAGAAAATGCTGATTTTGTAACATTAATTTAAATAATAAATTAGTAGGATTTTAGTGATTTAAAAAAATATATTGTCTATCTTTATTATGAAAATACTATTTCTCAAGCCTAGAATGGATTTTCCTATTCTTAAATAAAAATTGATTATATCATATTTTTTAAGTAATATTTATTAAAATTATAAAATGGAATTATTGAAATAGGTATATAACGAATCAGACCATGTAATAGATTTACGCAAACCTTGTAACGTTTTTTAAGCGGTTCATCTAATTCCCTTAGTGATGAGTCATGAGTTACCGGTTTTCTGTGTATGTTTAAATTAGATCTGTTAACAGCCGATTACAAAAATCAATAATAAATTATATCCAAATATTCAATTACATATTGTTATATTTTAAATAAAATACATTAAAAAGTGGTCTATTACATACACATATATATATATATATATATATATATATATATATATATATATATATATATATATATATATACATATATATAGATAGATCAAAAGTTTATAGTATTACTGGTTATATATAACAAAAGAAAAAAAACAATATAATTATATAACATATATAAACAAAATATATAATCATTGACTATATATATGTATAGTCAACGGCTCATATAATAAATTTTTATTTTACTTCTCCATTTATTTCTTGTTTTTTTGTATCGTGTCGTTTTGTTTTACTGTTATCACATTTATATATTTTTGTTATATATGTTATATAATTTAATATGTTTATTTTTGCTTACTTGCTTATTTCTGGATTGTTGTTTCCCGGACAGTAAAATTTCTCCAAACATCACGGTTCATCATAGATACTTTCATAGCTACTTTACCAGCTTCGCGCTTGAGATTCCTGATGTAGCTTTCTGGTGGCATTCCCCGTTTTCTAGTTACATAAGTAGGCTCCCAAAGAACTAGGTCTGAAACAGCTTCATCATCCCTACGTAGGCAATGTCCAGCAAACTTTAAGAATCGACGTCTTATCTTTATAGATATTTTTCTATAGCCCCATACAGTACTTCGTTAGTAACTTTCTTCGTTTAATATCATCGTAGAATTCGAATGTATGTGCCATCAAGTTGTTTGAGTAGTGTTTTTGTGAGGGTCCAAGTGTCACTTCCGTATAGCAGAACCGATTCAACTGTGATGTGCATGAGCCTGAGTTTCATTTTCCTACTAAGAGTTGATTTCCAGATATTCCTCATTTGATGACATGTTCTCCAAGCAAATGCTTTTCTGCTTTTTAAATCTTTTTCACTGCTGTCTATCCATGCCCTTAGGTACTTGAAGTCTTCAACCCTTTTCAGATTTGACCCATCTATAGCTTTGATTTCAAACTGTTGATTGGTATTGTAGTATTGTGGTATTGTTATAGTAGTTCTTTTTTTATATATAACCAGTAATTCAATAAACGTTTGATCTATCAATCTATACACACATTTATATAAATATATATATCTATATATATATTTCTCTAAACATATAACAATGCGGCAATCGTGACGATTCTACAAACTTAAGAAATTAATGCAAGATCGGATGACACCAGTTATACTCATATTTTATTCCTCTTTAATATGCATTATCAAAATGTTACATTGTATTATGTACTAAAGTATTCTCATATATTAAAGTGGATTTATAAATTAAGATTATAAATAAATTCGCCTTGAATATTCAATATGTGGCGCTTTTTAATAACATTAGATTCATCCAATGAGATTCATAGTTACCAGTAATCTCGTACGATGTAATTTCGTAAGACTTATTACATTTATTTTAATTTATTTCATAATTATACAGTTCTTATACGAATATTATATCTTATAATTATATTTTTGAGACAAGGTGCTCCTATAGGGCTAACTCCGATAGTGCTAACTCACATAGGGCTAATTCAGATAGAGATAACTCGGATAGGTCTAATTCAGACAGGGCTAACTCCGTAGGGCTAACTACGATATGGCTAATTCAGATAGTACTAACTCCGATAGGGCTAATTCAGATAGGGCTAACTCCGATAGAGCTAATTCAGATAGGGCTAATTCAGATAGAGCTAACTCCGATAGGGCAAATTCAGATAGGGCTAACTCCTATTATGAAGATTATATTCTTTATATATAACTTAAACCTATAAATACAGTAATCCTCACCTTAATTGCGTTGTATTGGTGTGCCCCTGCAGCAGGAGCTACTAACATCGAGTGATGTGTTCCCTCCCGCTGCGAGAGGCATTCTTCACTTTTGACTTTTAAGTACGATTAATCTGTAGGAAAATGCGATATATTTACTATTTTTTATAAGGTCACATAATATTAAATCTAAATATAATTAGATATATATATATTTATAATAATTTTTTTCGATACATTTATTTATAAACTTGTATGAATGATTAGTTTATTTAAAATCTCAACTGCATTATGAAATAGATACATTTATAAAAATAATATAAGTTATTAGAAATAATGTATAAATTTATAGAATAACGATGAGGTTGGGTGTTTTTCATATTTATAAGATAGATACAATATGCTATGATAAGATGTAGCGTAAATATACTCGAGACGTGGGGATGCGACTAGGTGGTATGTACGAGTGCAGAACAGGTGTGAATGTAAATACAAAATGTATTTATAATAAAACATAAACATAAATATATATATATATATATATATATATATATATATATATATATATATTAGTGATCTAAATGAGTCAACATTTCCTGCTTCGAAACAACGCAAACATACATAATGTATGTTTCGAAACATCTGAAAATCCTAAATTTTCGCTCCGATAAACATAAAAAAATATGTTTCATAACATATATAAGCCAATTATTAAAATTCTTTTCACCATATTAGATTGTCGAACTTGTTTACAGGATTATATTTTTTAAATTGACTGCGAAATAGATTTTCATACTTGATTTCAAACTAGATTTATATACTCGATTCGATTTGTCTTACTCAATTGTCGAAATTGATTGTAAAATTAGATTGTGTTATCATACTTGATCTTAAAACTAGTTTATTTGATTAGATTATCGAACATGAGTGTGACTCTAGATTTTTATATTTGATTCGATTTATTTTACTAGATTGTCAAATTTATTTATAAGCCTATATTTTTGAAATTCACTGCGAATTAGATTTGCATACTTGATTCGATTTGTCGTATTAGATTTCTAATTAGATTATCCTTGTATACCTGATTGTCATAATATATTAGATTTTATTTCTTTCCTATTGAATTAAATGAGTGTACGTGATTATCAAATTTTTTTATCTGATTAGATTTTTATACTCGATTCGATTTTTCGAACTCGGTTGTTAACATTTATTGTAAAGTTAGACTGTTGTATCATTCATGATTTTTAAACTAGTTTATCTGATTACATTTTTGAACATATGTGTGTCTCTAGATTTTTATTTATAATAATATCAATGTTATCAATTGTATTTTAAAATTATATAAGATATTTTTTTAATTACAATATAATTTAATTATCCATTAAATTTTAATTTTAAATATTTATTTCAAAAGTATAAAATTTTTATAACTAATATATTATTATAAACGAAATTGTATTGCTTAGTATATAAACAAGTTATACATAGATTGTTTAATTACCATCTTCTATAATAATTATTTTTGCATCTATTTGATAACATTTTTTTTAATTTAAATAAAATTTATTTTTTTTGAATATTTAAAATTTCAAAGATAATAAACTCTATCGAGCCGTTCACTAACCCGGGTCGGATCGAAAAACTCGGCTCGTTTTAGATCACTACTATATATACCTACTGGGCCACTCGGTATCGGAAAAGATCAGGTATTCGGGACACCGAGCTCCAGATAGGCATTCACTCGTTTTTCATATCGTGTATTATATCAGATTAAAATATATTATAGTACATAGAATTAATAATTCTTATATCTAACTAGACATGATTAATTATAAATATATGTTTATATTATTATCGATAAATATTACGTTTATCAGAAATGAAAATAAACATATATATATATATATACAGTAAAACCTCTCTATAAGAAACTATTTTTTTTCGGTACTTTTTTTCTTATAGAGAGGTTTTCTTATAAAGAGGTTTATACTTTTCCAATGATTTTGATAATAAATATGGAGAAATATTATCTTACATAATTCTTGATTGTTCAGTAAACCTTCATCAACTTCTTTAATTATATTATATTTAAAATGTATACTGTATTATTTGCGCTTAGACATGTTAATATATAATGAAATTTTATTAGATTTACATTTGCAATTATAAATTAGAATCATCATTGATGAATATAATATAATGAATATTATAATAATCTATTATTTAAAAATTAATTGTATAATATAATACATTTTATCATCAATACATTTAAGGATATAATAACATTTATTAATTAATTTTAATACATTTATGGATACAATATACAATAATATTTATTAATTAATTTTAATAAATTTAAGGATATAAATAATATTTATTAATTAATTTTAATAAATTTTAATAATTCATGGATATACACTAACAATTATTAATATAATTTTAATTCATTGTGAGCTATTTATGTATTATAAAATATTTGTAAGAAAAAAAAATATCTTATATAATAATTAATTTCTAGAATTTGTATCTATTCTACAATTATTCTATTTATGTAATTATTTTTTATATTTTGTATACAATAAGTTTCTTATAAAGAGGTTTTTCTTATATTTTTCTTATAAGATTTTCTTATAGAGGTTTTTTTAATGTGGAAAAGGTTGAATTCCAAACAAATGTGTGAACAATTTTCTTATAAAGAGGTTTTTCTTATAAAGAGGTTTCTTATAGAGAGGTTTTACTGTATATATATAACAATGATTTATATTTGGAGTATAAATATATATAACAGTGATTTTTTCCTCTTCATTATTTGATATTTCAATAAATAAATATTATTATTATCATTCGCATTATAATAATAATAATATTTATTTATTGAAATCTCAAATATATATATATTGAATACAATACAAATAGCGTATGGAGCCCCCCATTAACGTACACATAAATGCGCCTACGACTAACATCTCTGGTGTTGTACATACTGTCCACCATGTTGATCATGGAGAGGACTTTAATTCTCGTTACCACCCGCTGCCCTTTGCATTCCCTGTGAAAATAAGTATATGAATGTACTATTACATGACATTAATAAGACAAAAATTAATGTATAGTATACAATATGGTTATTTATTCAATATTTTAATGTAAAAATATAAACAATTTTATATTTAAAAAAAAAAAGTTTCTGAATTATTAAAATTTTTTTTTTCAATCGACTGGATAGGTTTTTTTTCAAGAATTTAAATCGTTAGAAATTTTTTTAAATATATTTCATTTTTTATCTTATTTTTTTATAAATTTTAAATTATTAGTTTGTTCTATCATTTTTTTTCTTTTGTAAATTTGTAAAAACCAAGATACATCTTATAGAATTTAAAAAGCTTTATAAAAATATAAATTATATTAATATGTATGTGTGGGTGTGTATGTGTATATGCATGTGTGTGTGTTATAGTACGTATGTGTATGTATGTATGAGTTAATATTTGTTTGTGTGTATGTATATGTTAATATGCATATGTGTATGTAATGGGACATTCTTAACACTAATGTATTATGTAAATTGAATTATAATTTATATATTTATATTTATTTATATATTTATATTTAGAATTTATATATTTCATATATTTTTCATAATTATATTGTAAATATTTATAATGAATTTACTTAGAATAATTATTTTACCTAATTTTAGTCATTAAAAACTATCAAGTCCTTCAAGACTTAATTGAAGTGAAATTTTCAGAAAATTTAGAATAGATATAATAATATTTGCATTTTTTTAATATAATAATTAGTACATTTTAAAATATTCATAATTTTATCTTATATTTTATACAGTAATCCTCACCTTTATTGCGTTGTATCGGTGTGCCCCTGCAGCAGGAGCTACTAACATCGAGTGATGTTTTCCCTCCCGCTGCGAGAGGCAATCTTCACTTTTGACTTTTAAGTATGATTCATCTGTTGGAAAATGCGACATCTTGATTATTTTTATAAGGTTACATAATATTAAATCTAAATATAATTAGATATATATATTTATTTATAATAATTTGTTTCTATACATTTATTTATATATTTGCATTAATGATTTATTTATTTAAACTATCTAATTTATTATGAACATAATAATAAATGAAAATAATATAAGTTATTACAAATAATGCATAAATTTAAAATTTATTTATATTAAAATAATTATTTCTACACAATCACTAGTATTCAACTTGATTCAGAGATCACATTATAAACGTTATAAAGTAATTATTAATTTTTAATAAAGCATACTATTATAATGTAGTCATTAATTTTTAATAAAGCGTAACGTTATAAATTAATTTTTAATTTTTAAAAGAGTATATTAAGTTATTAATTATGGTAACGTCAAAGATTTTGAAGCAAAGATATAACACTCCCTATCAACGCAACATGGTTAGTAATCATACATCCCGCTACTAGCAGCAGTATCAAATCTATTTAGGTTTTCCGCGATTTGCATACTACAATGTTTCCATTGCTCAATTAAATTACATGTAATATAAATTAGCTATTACCTGCCACATAGATATTTATAGCATTTAAAACCAAAATATGCTATTGCTTTGTTATATATTAGTAATGAACACTTATTGTTCATAATAAAAATAATAATTTAAAGCATATTATTTTTCATTTTAAAAGTGTATAGTTTGATACAAATTTACATTATAAACAACACATAATTGGTAAAATTGACCCTATATAGATGGCGCTGTTGGTTTTTGTATACAAAATAGAATTATACGATTTCGTGTGTGTTAAATCTTTCCTTAGAAAAAATCTTTGGTAACGTTACTAACGTTATAAAGTTATGTATTGTAAAGTCATTTAAAATTATAATATAGCGTAACATTATAAAGTAATCATTAAATTTTAATAAAGCATAATGTTATAAAGTATTCATTAAGTCATAATAAAGCATAACGTAAGTTTTGCCAGACTAAAAGTTTTCACGATTTCATATATATCTTAAACTAAATCTTTACCATTATTTTACTCCATATGAAGTAATATATATAAATATATATATATATATATATATATATATTATGATAAATTTATAAGAAACTATAAAAATAACATTTAGAACTACCATATCATCTTCCCTGTTAAATAAATAATTTTACTTGATACTTATTATCACCGAAAT
The DNA here is from genome assembly GCA_964019155.1 of Osedax fenrisi. NCBI lineage: Eukaryota > Metazoa > Annelida > Polychaeta > Sabellida > Siboglinidae > Osedax > Osedax fenrisi. The sequence goes on from OZ025240.1 coordinate 16,238,358, forward strand.
AATGATATATCTGTATATACAGTTTAATTTCAAGTAGCTAACTGGCTCTGGACAATCCCAAATATTGCTATATAATTGAGGCGGTATTTAATATATGGATAGGCGCAAATAGTGTGCTTTCGTGCATTGTTTGACGAGAAAGAAAATATATCTTATAAATAATTTTTATAATATTTATTTACTAGATATTTATTAAAGTTAAGATATTTTAAATGAGTTATACATTTACAATTATATAGGTATTTAGTGTAAACATCTGTATATCTAATAAAAAAGTAATTTAACATATAAGAGGATTACTATATTTTCCAAACATATTATTTTTTTTAGAAAATGCTGATTTTGTAACATTAATTTAAATAATAAATTAGTAGGATTTTAGTGATTTAAAAAAATATATTGTCTATCTTTATTATGAAAATACTATTTCTCAAGCCTAGAATGGATTTTCCTATTCTTAAATAAAAATTGATTATATCATATTTTTTAAGTAATATTTATTAAAATTATAAAATGGAATTATTGAAATAGGTATATAACGAATCAGACCATGTAATAGATTTACGCAAACCTTGTAACGTTTTTTAAGCGGTTCATCTAATTCCCTTAGTGATGAGTCATGAGTTACCGGTTTTCTGTGTATGTTTAAATTAGATCTGTTAACAGCCGATTACAAAAATCAATAATAAATTATATCCAAATATTCAATTACATATTGTTATATTTTAAATAAAATACATTAAAAAGTGGTCTATTACATACACATATATATAGATAGATCAAAAGTTTATAGTATTACTGGTTATATATAACAAAAGAAAAAAAACAATATAATTATATAACATATATAAACAAAATATATAATCATTGACTATATATATGTATAGTCAACGGCTCATATAATAAATTTTTATTTTACTTCTCCATTTATTTCTTGTTTTTTTGTATCGTGTCGTTTTGTTTTACTGTTATCACATTTATATATTTTTGTTATATATGTTATATAATTTAATATGTTTATTTTTGCTTACTTGCTTATTTCTGGATTGTTGTTTCCCGGACAGTAAAATTTCTCCAAACATCACGGTTCATCATAGATACTTTCATAGCTACTTTACCAGCTTCGCGCTTGAGATTCCTGATGTAGCTTTCTGGTGGCATTCCCCGTTTTCTAGTTACATAAGTAGGCTCCCAAAGAACTAGGTCTGAAACAGCTTCATCATCCCTACGTAGGCAATGTCCAGCAAACTTTAAGAATCGACGTCTTATCTTTATAGATATTTTTCTATAGCCCCATACAGTACTTCGTTAGTAACTTTCTTCGTTTAATATCATCGTAGAATTCGAATGTATGTGCCATCAAGTTGTTTGAGTAGTGTTTTTGTGAGGGTCCAAGTGTCACTTCCGTATAGCAGAACCGATTCAACTGTGATGTGCATGAGCCTGAGTTTCATTTTCCTACTAAGAGTTGATTTCCAGATATTCCTCATTTGATGACATGTTCTCCAAGCAAATGCTTTTCTGCTTTTTAAATCTTTTTCACTGCTGTCTATCCATGCCCTTAGGTACTTGAAGTCTTCAACCCTTTTCAGATTTGACCCATCTATAGCTTTGATTTCAAACTGTTGATTGGTATTGTAGTATTGTGGTATTGTTATAGTAGTTCTTTTTTTATATATAACCAGTAATTCAATAAACGTTTGATCTATCAATCTATACACACATTTATATAAATATATATATCTATATATATATTTCTCTAAACATATAACAATGCGGCAATCGTGACGATTCTACAAACTTAAGAAATTAATGCAAGATCGGATGACACCAGTTATACTCATATTTTATTCCTCTTTAATATGCATTATCAAAATGTTACATTGTATTATGTACTAAAGTATTCTCATATATTAAAGTGGATTTATAAATTAAGATTATAAATAAATTCGCCTTGAATATTCAATATGTGGCGCTTTTTAATAACATTAGATTCATCCAATGAGATTCATAGTTACCAGTAATCTCGTACGATGTAATTTCGTAAGACTTATTACATTTATTTTAATTTATTTCATAATTATACAGTTCTTATACGAATATTATATCTTATAATTATTTTTTTGAGACAAGGTGCTCCTATAGGGCTAACTCCGATAGTGCTAACTCACATAGGGCTAATTCAGATAGAGATAACTCGGATAGGTCTAATTCAGACAGGGCTAACTCCGTAGGGCTAACTACGATATGGCTAATTCAGATAGTACTAACTCCGATAGGGCTAATTCAGATAGGGCTAACTCCGATAGAGCTAATTCAGATAGGGCTAATTCAGATAGAGCTAACTCCGATAGGGCAAATTCAGATAGGGCTAACTCCTATTATGAAGATTATATTCTTTATATATAAATTAAACCTATAAATACTGTAATCCTCACCTTAATTGCGTTGTATTGGTGTGCCCCTGCAGCAGGAGCTACTAACATCGAGTGATGTGTTCCCTCCCGCTGCGAGAGGCACTCTTTACTTTTGACTTTTAAGTATGATTCATCTGTAGGAAAATGTGATATATTTACTATTTTTTATAAGGTCACATAATATTAAATCTAAATATAATTAGATATATATATATTTATAATAATTTTCTTCGATACATTTATTTATAAACTTGTATGAATGATTAGTTTATTTAAAATCTCAACTGTATTATGAAACAAATACATTTATAAAAATAATATAAGTTATTAGAAATAATGTATACATTTATAGAATAACGATGAGGTTGGGTGTTTGTCATATTTATAAGATAGATACAATATGCTATGATAAGATGTAGCGTAAATATACTCGAGGCGTTGGGATACGATGAGGTGGTATGTACGAGTGCAGAACAGGTGTGAATGTAAATACAAAATGTATTTATAATAAAATATAAACATAAATATATGTATATATATATATATTAGTGATCAAAATGAGCCAACATTTCGAAACAACCTGCTTCGAAACAACGCAAACATCCAAAATGTATATTTCGAAACATCTGAAACATCCTAAATTTTCGCTCCGAAAAACATAAAAAAATATGTTTCATAACATATATAAGCCAATTATTCAAATTCGATTCACCATATTAGATTGTCGAACTTATTTACAGGATTATATTTTTTAAATTGACTAAGAACTAGATTTTGAAACTTGATTTCAAACTAGATTTACATACTCAATTCGATTTGTCGTACTTGATTTCAAAATTAGATTATCCTTGTATGATTGTACCTGATTGTCATAATATATTAGATTTTATTTATAATAATATCAATTGTATTTTAAAATTATATAAGATATTTTTTTAATTACATAATATAATATCTATTAAATTTTTATTTTAAGTAATTTTTATAACTAATATATTATTATAAACGAAATTGCATATAAACAAGCTTAGTATATAAACAAGTTATACATAGATTGTTTAATTACCATCTTCTATAATAATTATTTTTGCATCTATTTGATAACATTTTTTTTAATTTAAATAAAATTTATTTTTTTTGAATATTTAAAATTTCAAAGATAATAAACTCTATCGAGCCGTTCACTAACCCGGGTCGGATCGAAAAACTCGGCTCGTTTTAGATCACTACTATATATACCTACTGGGCCACTCGGTATCGGAAAAGATCAGGTATTCGGGACACCGAGCTCCAGATAGGCATTCACTCGTTTTTCATATCGTGTATTATATCAGATTAAAATATATTATAGTACATAGAATTAATAATTCTTATATCTAACTAGACATGATTAATTATAAATATATGTTTATATTATTATCGATAAATATTACGTTTATCAGAAATGAAAATAAACATATATATATATATATACAGTAAAACCTCTCTATAAGAAACTATTTTTTTTCGGTACTTTTTTTCTTATAGAGAGGTTTTCTTATAAAGAGGTTTATACTTTTCCAATGATTTTGATAATAAATATGGAGAAATATTATCTTACATAATTCTTGATTGTTCAGTAAACCTTCATCAACTTCTTTAATTATATTATATTTAAAATGTATACTGTATTATTTGCGCTTAGACATGTTAATATATAATGAAATTTTATTAGATTTACATTTGCAATTATAAATTAGAATCATCATTGATGAATATAATATAATGAATATTATAATAATCTATTATTTAAAAATTAATTGTATTATATAATACATTTTATCATCAATACATTTAAGGATATAATAACATTTATTAATTAATTTTAATACATTTATGGATACAATATACAATAATATTTATTAATTAATTTTAATAAATTTAAGGATATAAATAATATTTATTAATTAATTTTAATAAATTTTAATAATTCATGGATATACACTAACAATTATTAATATAATTTTAATTCATTGTGAGCTATTTATGTATTATAAAATATTTGTAAGAAAAAAAAATATCTTATATAATAATTAATTTCTAGAATTTGTATCTATTCTACAATTATTCTATTTATGTAATTATTTTTTATATTTTGTATACAATAAGTTTCTTATAAAGAGGTTTTTCTTATATTTTTCTTATAAGATTTTCTTATAGAGGTTTTTTTAATGTGGAAAAGGTTGAATTCCAAACAAATGTGTGAACAATTTTCTTATAAAGAGGTTTTTCTTATAAAGAGGTTTCTTATAGAGAGGTTTTACTGTATATATATAACAATGATTTATATTTGGAGTATAAATATATATAACAGTGATTTTTTCCTCTTCATTATTTGATATTTCAATAAATAAATATTATTATTATCATTCGCATTATAATAATAATAATATTTATTTATTGAAATCTCAAATATATATATATTGAATACAATACAAATAGCGTATGGAGCCCCCCATTAACGTACACATAAATGCGCCTACGACTAACATCTCTGGTGTTGTACATACTGTCCACCATGTTGATCATGGAGAGGACTTTAATTCTCGTTACCGCCCGCTGCCCTTTGCATTCCCTGTGAAAATAAGTATATGAATGTACTATTACATGACATTAATAAGACAAAAATTAATGTATAGTATACAATATGGTTATTTATTCAATATTTTAATGTAAAAATATAAACAATTTTATATTTAAAAAAAAAAAGTTTCTGAATTATTAAAATTTTTTTTTTCAATCGACTGGATAGGTTTTTTTTCAAGAATTTAAATCGTTAGAAATTTTTTTAAATATATTTCATTTTTTATCTTATTTTTAAATAAATTGTAAATTATTAGTTTGTTCTATCATTTTTTTTCTTTTGTAAATTTGTAAAAACCAAGATACATCTTATAATATAGAATTTAAAAAGCTTTATAAAAATATAAATTATATTAATTTTAGATAATAAAAATATTATTTAAAAAAAAATCCCGATTTTCCCCCATATTGGTCAGAAATGCTGATAATTTTTTTTATTTCTATAAATATTTAGATAGCTATATATATAATAAATATATTCTGTTAATTTAATTATACAATATTCATTATTGAATGAGTTATGTTATAATATGTATTATAAATAAATTAATACATTAATAATTTTTATCTACAAAATTTAACATTTTTACCAATTTTTTTGCACAATTTTCGTCATAACTTTATTTTAATAAAAATTAAAAAATCTAAGATATGACTTCTACTATAGAATTTGATAAGCATTCCAAATATAAAAATTTTATTATAATAGCATAAATTTATAAAATCTCATTTTAGTACCTATATCACATCTTCGAATACCTTATAGTTATTATTTATATCAGCAAGATTAGCCGATTATATCTATATATGTGGTTATATGTCATTTAGTAAATGGTTTGGGGTTATATAATATATAAAAAGGTGTATTATTACTAAGGTTCGTGGTTAAAAAGTATAATAAAAATGAAAAATATTTATAGGCATTTTTAAAAGCTCTGACGCATGTCGAATACTACATATTAAAAAAATACCATTGTTAAAGAAATACCCCAAACATTCAATGATAAACGATAAGGCAATATTCATAAAAAAATTAACCAGCGGAACCGGCTTAGTGTGGGTGTTTGACATTCTCTGTATGTGTATGAATGCGTACATTTGTATATATGCATGTGTGTGTATGTGCTTGTGCTTGTATGTGTATATGTGGGTGTGTATATGTGTATGTGATGGGATATTCATAACACTAATGTATTATGTAAATTGAATTATATATTTATATTTATTTATATATTTATATTTAGAATTTATATATTTCATATATTTTTCATAATTATATTGTAAATATTTATAATGAATTTACTTAGAATAATTATTTTACCTAATTTTATTCATTACAAAACTATCAAGTCCTTCAATAAGGCTTAATTGAATTGAAATTTTCAGAAAATTTAGAATAGATATAATAATATTTGCATTTTTAATATAATAATTAGTACATTTTAAAATATTAATAATTTTATCTTTTATTTTATACAGTAATCCTCACCTTTATTGCGTTGTATTGGTGTGCCCCTGCAGCAGGAGCTACTAACATCGAGTGATGTGTTCCCTCCCGCTGCGAGAGGCATTCTTCACTTTTGACTTTTAAGTACAATTAATCTGTAGGAAAATGCGATATATTTACTATTTTTTATAAGGTCACATAATATTAAATCTAAATATAATTAGATATATATATATATTTATAATAATTTTTTTCGATACATTTATTTATAAACTTGTATGAATGATTAGTTTATTTAAAATCTCAACTGTATTATGAAATAGATACATTTATAAAAATAATATAAGTTATTAGAAATAATGTATAAATTTATAGAATAACGATGAGGTTGGGTGTTTGTCATATTTATAAGATAGATACAATATGCTATGATAAGATGTAGCGTAAATATACTCGAGACGTGTGGATGCGACGAGGTGGTATGTACGAGTGCAGAACAGGTGTGAATGTAAATACAAAATGTATTTATAATAAAACATAAACATAAATATATATATATATATATATATATATTAGTGATCTAAATGAGTCAACATTTCCTGCTTCGAAACAACGCAAACATACATAATGTATGTTTCGAAACATCTGAAAATCCTAAATTTTCGCTCCGATAAACATAAAAAAATATGTTGCATAACATATATAAGCCAATTATTAAAATTCTTTTCACCATATTAGATTGTCGAACTTGTTTACAGGATTATATTTTTTAAATTGACTGCGAAATAGATTTTCATACTTGATTTCAAACTAGATTTATATACTCGATTCGATTTGTCTTACTCAATTGTCGAAATTGATTGTAAAATTAGATTGTGGTATCATACTTGATCTTCAAACTAGGTTATTTGATTAGATTATCGAACATGAGTGTGACTCTAGATTTTTATATTTGATTCGATTTATTTTACTAGATTGTCAAATTTATTTATAAGCCTATATTTTTGAAATTCACTGCGAATTAGATTTGCATACTTGATTCGATTTGTCGTATTAGATTTCTAATTAGATTATCCTTGTATACCTGATTGTCATAATATATTAGATTTTATTTCTTTCCTATTGAATTAAATGAGTGTACTTGATTATCAAATTTTTTTATCTGATTAGATTTTTATACTCTATTCGATTTTTCGAACTCGGTTGTTAACATTTATTGTAAAGTTAGACTGTTGTATCATTCATGATTTTTAAACTAGTTTATCTGATTACATTTTTGAACATACGTGTGTATCTAGATTTTTATTTATAATAATATCAATGTTATCAATTGTATTTTAAAATTATATAAGATATTTTTTTAATTACAATATAATTTAATTATCCATTAAATTTTAATTTTAAATATTTATTTCAAAAGTATATAATTTTTATAACTAATATATTATTATAAACGAAATTGTATTGCTTAGTATATAAACAAGTTATACATAGATTGTTTAATTACCATCTTCTATAATAATTATTTTTGCATCTATTTGATAACATTTTTTTTAATTTAAATAAAATTTATTTTTTTTGAATATTTAAAAATTCAAAGATAATAAACTCTATCGAGCCGTTCACTAACCCGGGTCGGATCGAAAAACTCGGCTCGTTTTAGATCACTACTATATATACCTACTGGGCCACTCGGTATCGGAAAAGATCAGGTATTCGGGACACCGAGCTCCAGATAGGCATTCACTTGTTTTTCATATCGTGTATTATATCAGATTAAAAATATATTATAGTACATAGAATTAATAATTCTTATATCTAACATGATTAATTATAAATATATGTTTATATTATTATCGATAAATATTACGTTTATCAGAAAAGAAAATAAACATATATATATATATATATATATATATATATATATACAGTAAAACCTCTCTATAAGAAACTATTTTTTTTCGGTACTTTTTTTCTTATAGAGAGGTTTTCTTATAAAGAGGTTTATACTTTTCCAATGATTTTGATAATAAATATGGAGAAATATTATCTTACATAATTCTTGATTGTTCAGTAAACCTTCATCAACTTCTTTAATTATATTATATTTAAAATGTATACTGTATTATTTGCGCTTAGACATGTTAATACATAATGAAATTTTATTAGATTTACATTTGCAATTATAAATTAGAATCATCATTGATGAATATAATATAATGAATATTATAATAATCTATTATTTAAAAATTAATTGTATAATATAATACATTTTATCATCAATACATTTAAGGATATAATAACATTTATTAATTAATTTTAATACATTTATGGATACAATATACAATAATATTTATTAATTAATTTTAATAAATTTAAGGATATAAATAATATTTATTAATTAATTTTAATAAATTTTAATAATTCATGGATATACACTAACAATTATTAATATAATTTTAATTCATTGAGAGCTATTTATGTATTATAAAATATTTGTAAGAAAAAAAAATATCTTATATAATAATTAATTTCTATAATTTGTATCTATTCTACAATTATTCTATTTATGTAATTATGTTTTATATTTTGTATACAATAAGTTTCTTATAAAGAGGTTTTTCTTATATTTTTCTTATAAGATTTTCTTATAGAGGTTTTTTTAATGTGGAAAAGGTTGAATTCCAAACAAATGTGTGAACAATTTTCTTATAAAGAGGTTTTTCTTATAAAGAGGTTTCTTATAGAGAGGTTTTACTGTATATATATAACAATGATTTATATTTGGAATATAAATATATATAACAGTGATTTTTTCCTCTTCATTATTTGATATTTCAATAAATAAATATTATTATTATCATTCGCATTATAATAATAATAATATTTATTTATTGAAATCTCAAATATATATATATTGAATACAATACAAATAGCGTATGGAGCCCTCCATTAACGTACACATAAATGCGCCTACGACTAACATCTCTGGTGTTGTAAATTACTGTCCACCATGTTGATCATGGAGAGGACTTTAATTCTCGTTACCGCCCGCTGCCCTTTGCATTCCCTGTGAAAATAAGTATATGAATGTACTATTACATGACATTAATAAGACAAAAATTAATGTATAGTAATAATATAGTTATTAATATATAACAATATGGTTATTTATTCACTATTTTAATGTAAAAATATAAACAATTTTATATTTAAAAAAAAAAAGTTTCTGAATTATTAAAATTTTTTTTTTCAATCGACTGGATAGGTTTTTTTTCAAGAATTTAAATCGTTAGAAATTTTTTAAAATATATTTCATTTTTTATCTTATTTTTTTATAAATTTTAAATTATTAGTTTGTTCTATCATTTTTTTTCTTTTGTAAATTTGTAAAAACCAAGATACATCTTATAGAATTTAAAAAGCTTTATAAAAATATAAATTATATTAATATGTATGTGTGGGTGTGTATGTGTATATGCATGTGTGTGTGTTATAGTACGTATGTGTATGTATGTATGAGTTAATATTTGTTTGTGTGTATGTATATGTTAATATGCATATGTGTATGTAATGGGACATTCATAACACTAATGTATTATGTAAATTGAATTATAATTTATATATTTATATTTATTTATATATTTATATTTAGAATTTATATATTTCATATATTTTTCATAATTATATTGTAAATATTTATAATGAATTTACTTAGAATAATTATTTTACCTAATTTTAGTCATTAAAAACTATCAAGTCCTTTAAGACTTAATTGAAGTGAAATTTTCAGAAAATTTAGAATAGATATAATAATATTTGCATTTTTTTAATATAATAATTAGTACATTTTAAAATATTCATAATTTTATCTTATATTTTATACAGTAATCCTCACCTTTATTGCGTTGTATCGGTGTGCCCCTGCAGCAGGAGCTACTAACATCGAGTGATGTTTTCCCTCCCGCTGCGAGAGGCAATCTTCACTTTTGACTTTTAAGTATGATTCATCTGTTGGAAAATGCGACATCTTGATTATTTTTATAAGGTTACATAATATTAAATCTAAATATAATTAGATATATATATTTATTTATAATAATTTGTTTCTATACATTTATTTATATATTTGCATTAATGATTTATTTATTTAAACTATCTAATTTATTATGAACATAATAATAAATGAAAATAATATAAGTTATAACAAATAATGCATAAATTTAAAATTTATTTATATTAAAATAATTATTTCTACACAATCACTAGTATTCAACTTGATTCAGAGATCACATTATAAACGTTATAAAGTAATTATTAATTTTTAATAAAGCATACTATTATAATGTAGTCATTAATTTTTAATAAAGCGTAACGTTATAAATTAAATTTTAATTTTTAAAAGAGTATATTAAGTTATTAATTATGGTAACGTCAAAGATTTTGAAGCAAAGATATAACACTCCCTATCAACGCAACATGGTTAGTAATCATACATCCCGCTACTAGCAGCAGTATCAAATCTATTTAGGTTTTCCGCGATTTGCATACTACAATGTTTCCATTGCTCAATTAAATTACATGTAATATAAATTAGCTATTACCTGCCACATAGATATTTATAGCATTTAAAACCAAAATATGCTATTGCTTTGTTATATATTAGTAATGAACACTTATTGTTCATAATAAAAATAATAATTTAAAGCATATTATTTTTCATTTTAAAAGTGTATAGTTTGATACAAATTTACATTATAAACAACACATAATTGGTAAAATTGACCCTATATAGATGGCGCTGTTGGTTTTTGTATACAAAATAGAATTATACGATTTCGTGTGTGTGTTAAATCTTTCCTTAGAAAAAATCTTTGGTAACGTTACTAACGTTATAAAGTTATGTATTGTAAAGTCATTTAAAATTATAATATAGCGTAACATTATAAAGTAATCATTAAATTTTAATAAAGCATAATGTTATAAAGTATTCATTAAGTCATAATAAAGCATAACGTAAGTTTTGCCAGACTAAAAGTTTTCACGATTTCATATATATCTTAAACTAAATCTTTACCATTATTTTACTCCATATGAAGTAATATATATAAATATATATATATATATATATATATATATATATATATTATGATAAATTTATAAGAAACTATAAAAATAACATTTAGAACTACCATATCATCTTCCCTGTTAAATAAATAATTTTACTTGATACTTATTATCACCGAAATAATGATATATCTGTATATACAGTTTAATTTCAAGTAGCTAACTGGCTCTGGACAATCCCAAATATTGCTATATAATTGAGGCGGTATTTAATATATGGATAGGCGCAAATAGTGTGCTTTCGTGCATTGTTTGACGAGAAAGAAAATATATCTTATAAATAATTTTTATAATATTTATTTACAAGATATTTATTAAAGTTAAGATATTTTAAATGAGTTATACATTTACAATTATATAGGTATTTAGTGTAAACATCTGTATATCTAATAAAAAAGTAATTTAACATATAAGAGGATTACTATATTTTCCAAACATATTATTTTTTTTAGAAAATGCTGATTTTGTAACATTAATTTAAATAATAAATTAGTAGGATTTTAGTGATTTAAAAAAATATATTGTCTATCTTTATTATGAAAATACTATTTCTCAAGCCTAGAATGGATTTTCCTATTCTTAAATAAAAATTGATTATATCATATTTTTTAAGTAATATTTATTAAAATTATAAAATGGAATTATTGAAATAGGTATATAACGAATCAGACCATGTAATAGATTTACGCAAACCTTGTAACGTTTTTTAAGCGGTTCATCTAATTCCCTTAGTGATGAGTCATGAGTTACCGGTTTTCTGTGTATGTTTAAATTAGATCTGTTAACAGCCGATTACAAAAATCAATAATAAATTATATCCAAATATTCAATTACATATTGTTATATTTTAAATAAAATACATTAAAAAGTGGTCTATTACATACACACACACACACATATATATATATATATATATATATATATATATATATATATATATATATATATATATATATATATATATATACATATATATAGATAGATAGATAGATCAAAAGTTTATAGTATTACTGGTTATATATAACAAAAGAAAAAAAACAATATAATTATATAACATATATAAACAAAATATATAATCATTGACTATATATATGTATAGTCAACGGCTCATATAATAAATTTTTATTTTACTTCTCCATTTATTTCTTGTTTTTTTGTATCGTGTCGTTTTGTTTTACTGTTATCATATTTATATATTTTTGTTATATATGTTATATAATTTAATATGTTTATTTTTGCTTACTTGCTTATTTCTGGATTGTTGTTTCCCGGACAGTAAAAGTTCTCCAAACATCACGGTTCATCATAGATACTTTCATAGCTACTTTACCAGCTTCGCGCTTGAGATTCCTGATGTAGCTTTCTGGTGGCATTCCCCGTTTTCTAGTTACATAAGTAGGCTCCCAAAGAACTAGGTCTGAAACAGCTTCATCATCCCTACGTAGGCAATGTCCAGCAAACTTTAAGAATCGACGTCTTATCTTTATAGATATTTTTCTATAGCCCCATACAGTACTTCGTTAGTAACTTTCTTCGTTTAATATCATCGTAGAATTCGAATGTATGTGCCATCAAGTTGTTTGAGTAGTGTTTTTGTGAGGGTCCAAGTGTCACTTCCGTATAGCAGAACCGATTCAACTGTGATGTGCATGAGCCTGAGTTTCATTTTCCTACTAAGAGTTGATTTCCAGATATTCCTCATTTGATGACATGTTCTCCAAGCAAATGCTTTTCTGCTTTTTAAATCTTTTTCACTGCTGTCTATCCATGCCCTTAGGTACTTGAAGTCTTCAACCCTTTTCAGATTTGACCCATCTATAGCTTTGATTTCAAACTGTTGATTGGTATTGTAGTATTGTGGTATTGTTATAGTAGTTCTTTTTTTATATATAACCAGTAATTCAATAAACGTTTGATCTATCAATCTATACACACATTTATATAAATATATATATCTATATATATATTTCTCTAAACATATAACAATGCGGCAATCGTGACGATTCTACAAACTTAAGAAATTAATGCAAGATCGGATGACACCAGTTATACTCATATTTTATTCCTCTTTAATATGCATTATCAAAATGTTACATTATATTATGTACTAAAGTATTCTCATATATTAAAGTGGATTTATAAATTAAGATTATAAATAAATTCGCCTTGAATATTCAATATGTGGCGCTTTTTAATAACATTAGATTCATCCAATGAGATTCATAGTTACCAGTAATCTCGTACGATGTAATTTCGTAAGACTTATTACATTTATTTTAATTTATTTCATAATTATACAGTTCTTATACGAATATTATATCTTATAATTATTTTTTTGAGACAAGGTGCTCCTATAGGGCTAACTCCGATAGTGCTAACTCACATAGGGCTAATTCAGATAGAGATAACTCGGATAGGTCTAATTCAGACAGGGCTAACTCCGTAGGGCTAACTACGATATGGCTAATTCAGATAGTACTAACTCCGATAGGGCTAATTCAGATAGGGCTAACTCCGATAGAGCTAATTCAGATAGGGCTAATTCAGATAGAGCTAACTCCGATAGGGCAAATTCAGATAGGGCTAACTCCTATTATGAAGATTATATTCTTTATATATAAATTAAACCTATAAATACTGTAATCCTCACCTTAATTGCGTTGTATTGGTGTGCCCCTGCAGCAGGAGCTACTAACATCGAGTGATGTGTTCCCTCCCGCTGCGAGAGGCACTCTTTACTTTTGACTTTTAAGTATGATTCATCTGTAGGAAAATGTGATATATTTACTATTTTTTATAAGGTCACATAATATTAAATCTAAATATAATTAGATATATATATATTTATAATAATTTTCTTCGATACATTTATTTATAAACTTGTATGAATGATTAGTTTATTTAAAATCTCAACTGTATTATGAAACAAATACATTTATAAAAATAATATAAGTTATTAGAAATAATGTATACATTTATAGAATAACGATGAGGTTGGGTGTTTGTCATATTTATAAGATAGATACAATATGCTATGATAAGATGTAGCGTAAATATACTCGAGGCGTTGGGATACGATGAGGTGGTATGTACGAGTGCAGAACAGGTGTGAATGTAAATACAAAATGTATTTATAATAAAATATAAACATAAATATATGTATATATATATATATTAGTGATCAAAATGAGCCAACATTTCGAAACAACCTGCTTCGAAACAACGCAAACATCCAAAATGTATATTTCGAAACATCTGAAACATCCTAAATTTTCGCTCCGAATAACATAAAAAAATATGTTTCATAACATATATAAGCCAATTATTCAAATTCGATTCACCATATTAGATTGTCGAACTTATTTACAGGATTATATTTTTTAAATTGACTAAGAACTAGATTTTGAAACTTGATTTCAAACTAGATTTACATACTCAATTCGATTTGTCGTACTTGATTTCAAAATTAGATTATCCTTGTATGATTGTACCTGATTGTCATAATATATTAGATTTTATTTATAATAATATCAATTGTATTTTAAAATTATATAAGATATTTTTTTAATTACATAATATAATATCTATTAAATTTTTATTTTAAGTAATTTTTATAACTAATATATTATTATAAACGAAATTGCATATAAACAAGCTTAGTATATAAACAAGTTATACATAGATTGTTTAATTACCATCTTCTATAATAATTATTTTTGCATCTATTTGATAACATTTTTTTTAATTTAAATAAAATTTATTTTTCTTGAATATTTAAAATTTCAAAGATAATAAACTCTATCGAGCCGTTCACTAACCCGGGTCGGATCGAAAAACTCGGCTCGTTTTAGATCACTACTATATATACCTACTGGGCCACTCGGTATCGGAAAAGATCAGGTATTCGGGACACCGAGCTCCAGATAGGCATTCACTCGTTTTTCATATCGTGTATTATATCAGATTAAAATATATTATAGTACATAGAATTAATAATTCTTATATCTAACTAGACATGATTAATTATAAATATATGTTTATATTATTATCGATAAATATTATGTTTATCAGAAATGAAAATAAACATATATATATATATATACAGTAAAACCTCTCTATAAGAAACTATTTTTTTTCGGTACTTTTTTTCTTATAGAGAGGTTTTCTTATAAAGAGGTTTATACTTTTCCAATGATTTTGATAATAAATATGGAGAAATATTATCTTACATAATTCTTGATTGTTCAGTAAACCTTCATCAACTTCTTTAATTATATTATATTTAAAATGTATACTGTATTATTTGCGCTTAGACATGTTAATATATAATGAAATTTTATTAGATTTACATTTGCAATTATAAATTAGAATCATCATTGATGAATATAATATAATGAATATTATAATAATCTATTATTTAAAAATTAATTGTATAATATAATACATTTTATCATCAATACATTTAAGGATATAATAACATTTATTAATTAATTTTAATACATTTATGGATACAATATACAATAATATTTATTAATTAATTTTAATAAATTTAAGGATATAAATAATATTTATTAATTAATTTTAATAAATTTTAATAATTCATGGATATACACTAACAATTATTAATATAATTTTAATTCATTGTGAGCTATTTATGTATTATAAAATATTTGTAAGAAAAAAAAATATCTTATATAATAATTAATTTCTAGAATTTGTATCTATTCTACAATTATTCTATTTATGTAATTATTTTTTATATTTTGTATACAATAAGTTTCTTATAAAGAGGTTTTTCTTATATTTTTCTTATAAGATTTTCTTATAGAGGTTTTTTTAATGTGGAAAAGGTTGAATTCCAAACAAATGTGTGAACAATTTTCTTATAAAGAGGTTTTTCTTATAAAGAGGTTTCTTATAGAGAGGTTTTACTGTATATATATAACAATGATTTATATTTGGAGTATAAATATATATAACAGTGATTTTTTCCTCTTCATTATTTGATATTTCAATAAATAAATATTATTATTATCATTCGCATTATAATAATAATAATATTTATTTATTGAAATCTCAAATATATATATATTGAATACAATACAAATAGCGTATGGAGCCCCCCATTAACGTACACATAAATGCGCCTACGACTAACATCTCTGGTGTTGTACATACTGTCCACCATGTTGATCATGGAGAGGACTTTAATTCTCGTTACCGCCCGCTGCCCTTTGCATTCCCTGTGAAAATAAGTATATGAATGTACTATTACATGACATTAATAAGACAAAAATTAATGTATAGTATACAATATGGTTATTTATTCAATATTTTAATGTAAAAATATAAACAATTTTATATTTAAAAAAAAAAAGTTTCTGAATTATTAAAATTTTTTTTTTCAATCGACTGGATAGGTTTTTTTTCAAGAATTTAAATCGTTAGAAATTTTTTTAAATATATTTCATTTTTTATCTTATTTTTAAATAAATTGTAAATTATTAGTTTGTTCTATCATTTTTTTTCTTTTGTAAATTTGTAAAAACCAAGATACATCTTATAATATAGAATTTAAAAAGCTTTATAAAAATATAAATTATATTAATTTTAGATAATAAAAATATTATTTAAAAAAAAATCCCGATTTTCCCCCATATTGGTCAGAAATGCTGATAATTTTTTTTATTTCTATAAATATTTAGATAGCTATATATATAATAAATATATTCTGTTAATTTAATTATACAATATTCATTATTGAATGAGTTATGTTATAATATGTATTATAAATAAATTAATACATTAATAATTTTTATCTACAAAATTTAACATTTTTACCAATTTTTTTGCACAATTTTCGTCATAACTTTATTTTAATAAAAATTAAAAAATCTAAGATATGACTTCTACTATAGAATTTGATAAGCATTCCAAATATAAAAATTTTATTATAATAGCATAAATTTATAAAATCTCATTTTAGTACCTATATCACATCTTCGAATACCTTATAGTTATTATTTATATCAGCAAGATTAGCCGATTATATCTATATATGTGGTTATATGTCATTTAGTAAATGGTTTGGGGTTATATAATATATAAAAAGGTGTATTATTACTAAGGTTCGTGGTTAAAAAGTATAATAAAAATGAAAAATATTTATAGGCATTTTTAAAAGCTCTGACGCATGTCGAATACTACATATTAAAAAAATACCATTGTTAAAGAAATACCCCAAACATTCAATGATAAACGATAAGGCAATATTCATAAAAAAATTAACCAGCGGAACCGGCTTAGTGTGGGTGTTTGACATTCTCTGTATGTGTATGAATGCGTACATTTGTATATATGCATGTGTGTGTATGTGCTTGTGCTTGTATGTGTATATGTGGGTGTGTATATGTGTATGTGATGGGATATTCATAACACTAATGTATTATGTAAATTGAATTATATATTTATATTTATTTATATATTTATATTTAGAATTTATATATTTCATATATTTTTCATAATTATATTGTAAATATTTATAATGAATTTACTTAGAATAATTATTTTACCTAATTTTATTCATTACAAAACTATCAAGTCCTTCAATAAGGCTTAATTGAATTGAAATTTTCAGAAAATTTAGAATAGATATAATAATATTTGCATTTTTAATATAATAATTAGTACATTTTAAAATATTAATAATTTTATCTTTTATTTTATACAGTAATCCTCACCTTTATTGCGTTGTATTGGTGTGCCCCTGCAGCAGGAGCTACTAACATTGAGTGATGTGTTCCCTCCCGCTGCGAGAGGCATTCTTCACTTTTGACTTTTAAGTACAATTAATCTGTAGGAAAATGCGATATATTTACTATTTTTTATAAGGTCACATAATATTAAATCTAAATATAATTAGATATATATATATATTTATAATAATTTTTTTCGATACATTTATTTATAAACTTGTATGAATGATTAGTTTATTTAAAATCTCAACTGTATTATGAAATAGATACATTTATAAAAATAATATAAGTTATTAGAAATAATGTATAAATTTATAGAATAACGATGAGGTTGGGTGTTTGTCATATTTATAAGATAGATACAATATGCTATGATAAGATGTAGCGTAAATATACTCGAGACGTGTGGATGCGACGAGGTGGTATGTACGAGTGCAGAACAGGTGTGAATGTAAATACAAAATGTATTTATAATAAAACATAAACATAAATATATATATATATATATATATATATTAGTGATCTAAATGAGTCAACATTTCCTGCTTCGAAACAACGCAAACATACATAATGTATGTTTCGAAACATCTGAAAATCCTAAATTTTCGCTCCGATAAACATAAAAAAATATGTTGCATAACATATATAAGCCAATTATTAAAATTCTTTTCACCATATTAGATTGTCGAACTTGTTTACAGGATTATATTTTTTAAATTGACTGCGAAATAGATTTTCATACTTGATTTCAAACTAGATTTATATACTCGATTCGATTTGTCTTACTCAATTGTCGAAATTGATTGTAAAATTAGATTGTGGTATCATACTTGATCTTCAAACTAGTTTATTTGATTAGATTATCGAACATGAGTGTGACTCTAGATTTTTATATTTGATTCGATTTATTTTACTAGATTGTCAAATTTATTTATAAGCCTATATTTTTGAAATTCACTGCGAATTAGATTTGCATACTTGATTCGATTTGTCGTATTAGATTTCTAATTAGATTATCCTTGTATACCTGATTGTCATAATATATTAGATTTTATTTCTTTCCTATTGAATTAAATGAGTGTACTTGATTATCAAATTTTTTTATCTGATTAGATTTTTATACTCTATTCGATTTTTCGAACTCGGTTGTTAACATTTATTGTAAAGTTAGACTGTTGTATCATTCATGATTTTTAAACTAGTTTATCTGATTACATTTTTGAACATACGTGTGTATCTAGATTTTTATTTATAATAATATCAATGTTATCAATTGTATTTTAAAATTATATAAGATATTTTTTTAATTACAATATAATTTAATTATCCATTAAATTTTAATTTTAAATATTTATTTCAAAAGTATATAATTTTTATAACTAATATATTATTATAAACGAAATTGTATTGCTTAGTATATAAACAAGTTATACATAGATTGTTTAATTACCATCTTCTATAATAATTATTTTTGCATCTATTTGATAACATTTTTTTTAATTTAAATAAAATTTATTTTTTTTGAATATTTAAAAATTCAAAGATAATAAACTCTATCGAGCCGTTCACTAACCCGGGTCGGATCGAAAAACTCGGCTCGTTTTAGATCACTACTATATATACCTACTGGGCCACTCGGTATCGGAAAAGATCAGGTATTCGGGACACCGAGCTCCAGATAGGCATTCACTCGTTTTTCATATCGTGTATTATATCAGATTAAAATATATTATAGTACATAGAATTAATAATTCTTATATCTAACTAGACATGATTAATTATAAATATATGTTTATATTATTATCGATAAATATTACGTTTATCAGAAATGAAAATAAACATATATATATATATATACAGTAAAACCTCTCTATAAGAAACTATTTTTTTTCGGTACTTTTTTTCTTATAGAGAGGTTTTCTTATAAAGAGGTTTATACTTTTCCAATGATTTTGATAATAAATATGGAGAAATATTATCTTACATAATTCTTGATTGTTCAGTAAACCTTCATCAACTTCTTTAATTATATTATATTTAAAATGTATACTGTATTATTTGCGCTTAGACATGTTAATACATAATGAAATTTTATTAGATTTACATTTGCAATTATAAATTAGAATCATCATTGATGAATATAATATAATGAATATTATAATAATCTATTATTTAAAAATTAATTGTATAATATAATACATTTTATCATCAATACATTTAAGGATATAATAACATTTATTAATTAATTTTAATACATTTATGGATACAATATACAATAATATTTATTAATTAATTTTAATAAATTTAAGGATATAAATAATATTTATTAATTAATTTTAATAAATTTTAATAATTCATGGATATACACTAACAATTATTAATATAATTTTAATTCATTGAGAGCTATTTATGTATTATAAAATATTTGTAAGAAAAAAAAATATCTTATATAATAATTAATTTCTATAATTTGTATCTATTCTACAATTATTCTATTTATGTAATTATGTTTTATATTTTGTATACAATAAGTTTCTTATAAAGAGGTTTTTCTTATATTTTTCTTATAAGATTTTCTTATAGAGGTTTTTTTAATGTGGAAAAGGTTGAATTCCAAACAAATGTGTGAACAATTTTCTTATAAAGAGGTTTTTCTTATAAAGAGGTTTCTTATAGAGAGGTTTTACTGTATATATATAACAATGATTTATATTTGGAATATAAATATATATAACAGTGATTTTTTCCTCTTCATTATTTGATATTTCAATAAATAAATATTATTATTATCATTCGCATTATAATAATAATAATATTTATTTATTGAAATCTCAAATATATATATATTGAATACAATACAAATAGCGTATGGAGCCCTCCATTAACGTACACATAAATGCGCCTACGACTAACATCTCTGGTGTTATACATACTGTCCACCATGATCATGGATAGGACTTTAATTCGAGATACCGACCGCAGCCCTCTAATAATTTCTATCTACAATATTTAACATTTTTACCAATTTTTTTGCACAATTTTGGTCTTAACTTTTATTTTAATAACAAATTTAAAAAAACTAAGATATGACTTCTACTATAGAATTTGATAAGCATTCCAAATATATAAATTTTATTATAATAGCATAAATTTATAAAATCTCATTTTAGTACCTATATCACATCTTCGAATACCTTATAGTTATTATTTATATCAGCAATATTACCCGATTATATCTATATATGTGGTTCTTTGTCATTTAGTAAATGGTTTGGGGTTATATAAAATATAAAAAGGTGTATTATTACGAAGGTTTGTGGTTAAAAAGTATAATAAAAATGAAAAATATTTATAGGCATTTTTAAAAGCTCTGAAGCATGTCGAATACTACATATTAAAAAAATACCATTGTTAAAGAAATACTCCAAACATTCAATGATAAACAGGCCCAGTTATTTTGGGCCAAAGCCCAAAATAAAGAAAAAGGCCCAAAATAGCTTATTTTGGGCTTTTCGAAATCCTTATTTTGGGTTATTTTGGGCCTTTTTTTAAAAAACTTCAAAATACGTTAATATCCATCATAATGTATGATTCATATTATATATTTAATAACTATCATATTATATACCATATATACTATACTATTGTTGTATATTTTATAAGGTATCACATACTTTATTTAATTTGTATTATATAAAATGAGATTAAATAATAATGAGTAATAATAATTAATTATTTTTATGATAACTGTAGTTTATAAAAGTGATGATAATATATTGTATTTCTTTGAATGATGCATACCTTCAAGACTAATTTTACGTACATTATAATTATTTTTTATATATTTTAGCATAGGAAAATCTGACTCCACAGCTGATGTTCCAGGAATAATGTTTATGACAAATTATTTTTATTTTTTATATTTAATATCGTTCTACACATCTTCGAAATGTTTACTGAAAAATATTATTAATTCTTCTGGCTCTCTTTTATATTCTTCTATAATTTCATTATACTCGAATCTATTTCGTAGTTATTATTAACCTATATTGTTTCTTAAAAAAATGTAATATGTCTATTGAAAATATTGCCAAACACTTTTCCTTACATATGTACAATGCTTTGTTAGTCGATCATATCTTGGATATTATGTGGAGAATTGTTAGAATCTCTTTCACTCGATATAAATAGAAGTTTCTTTTGTAGTTTTAATATATTTATAGCAATATTTTGATAAAATAAATGTAGTTAAAAAGTATCAAAGTGAAACGAATTATCATTCGTATACGTTCCAATATACAATTTATAGTATACATTAATAATATAATTACCATATATAGCCAGGGTTGTTCAGTTTTTGTTGTTGATATTTTATTACAAAAAAACTATGGTTTATTTGATTTTTTTGGTTATTTTATATAAATTATTGTAAAATAATATATTAATTTAAATACTAATAATATAATTTAATATTAGTATGAATATTTTTAATAATAGTTCCGTCTGGAGGGAAATATGAGTTACATGGTTGTTCAGTTTTTTTGAATTTGTTTTTTTTCGGTTTATTCGGTTTTTTTATATAAAATAATTGAATATTAATTTCAATACTATAGTATCATTTAATATTTGTATCAATATTTTTAATAATAGTATAGATTATGTGTATTATATAAAGTTATTTATTTAATAAACATGCCTGGCCGAAAGAAAAATAAAATTTAGAAAGAATTTACTGAAATAACTAATAAATATGTGAATAAATTATACTATACTAGGTATATGAAATATCTAATAATAATTATAGAAGTATTTATTACAAATAACATTCAATATGAAAAACCAATATTTTTCACATACAAACCAAATAAACCGCAAAAAACCAACAACTCTGTATAGGACATATAATATAGGTTAGCAGACAATTCACTTAAAATGTGTAACAAATATAAACCATATTATGTAAATATAATACAAACATTTATAAAGCTGATAATTTCATATTTCTTTATTATGAATTCATTGTTTAAATTAAATGTATCAATTATTTATATTGTATAATCTGCAATTGAAAACTAATAAATTACAAATATTATTAAAATTTATTTAATTTAGAAAATTTTAAACTTACAATTTTTGAAAGTAGTTAGGTACTAATTTATTAATGATAATTATTTCTTCATGAATTGTCAAATTAAGATTATATACTTTCTTAGATATTATACCAGTTATTGTCAAAATCGTATTAATATTCCCAAAAAAACCCACCATTCCTTTTTAATAAGTTAATATCTTCCTTATAAATCCCTACTAATTGATTCTATCACTATAAATCAATTGTATATATACATTCTATATATAGATGAATCAAAATTTAAAATGTGTATTGTATTATATTTAAAATCTATATAATACTTATATGAATATATTTATATATTTCAATACTTATATTTCAATATAAATAATATGTAGAAAATCAGAAATAATTTGTGTGCCATCATTTTTTTTAATTCTTTTTAATGATTATAAATTATAAATTGAGAGGTACTTATTATAAAATTATATTAATATAATTATATATATATATATATATATATTCATTATTATGAAAACATTTATGAAATTCATCATTATGACAAAATATACAATAATAATGATTTTCATTTTTAAACAAATAGATAAATGAAACAAAATAACTATAATTCACAAAACAGATTGTACAATAAATATAATTGTTTATATGATTTATACTAACATTTCTTATATATTTTATATATATGTATACATTTTATACTCGTTAGCCAGTTAATTTGTTTAAAAAATATACTAAAAATTAAATATAATTAGTTACAATTTATAAAATAAGAGAAAAAGTAAAAAAGCCCAAAATAAGTTATTTTGGGCTTTGGCACAAAATTCTTATTTTGGGCTTTTTGATTTTATTTTGGGCATTGGCCCAAAATAACTGGGCCTGATGATAAACGATAAGGCAATATCCATAAAAAATGTAACCATCGGAACCGGCTTAGTGTGGGTGTTTGACATTCTCTGTATGTGTATGAGTGCGTACATGTGTATATATGCATGTATGTATGTGCTTGTGCATGTGTGTGTATGTGTATGTGTGGGTGTGTATGTGTATATACATGTGTGTGTGTGTTATAGTACGTATGTGTGTGTGTATGTATGTGTTATTATTTGTATGTTTGTATGTATATGTTAATATGCATATGTGTATGTGATGGGATATTCATAACACTACATATTATTACTATATATTATGTAAATTGAATTATATATTTATATTTATTTATATATTTATATTTAGAATTTATATATTTCATATATTTTTCATAATTATATTGTAAATATTTATAATGAATTTACTTAGAATAATTATTTTACCTAATTTTATTCATTAAAAAACTATCAAGTCCTTCAATAAGGCTTAATTGAATTGAAATTGTCAGAAAATTTAGAATAGATATACTAATATTTGCATTTTTAATATAATAATTAGTACATTTTAAAATATTAATAATTTTATCTTTTATTTTATACAGTAATCCTCACCTTTATTGCGTTGTATTGGTGTGCCCCTGCAGCAGGAGCTACTAACATCGAGTGATGTGTTCCCCCCCGCTGCGAGAGGCATTCTTCACTTTTGACTTTTAAGTACGATTAATCTGTAAGAAAATGCGATATATTTACTATTTTTTATAAGGTCACATAATATTAAATCTAAATATAATTAGATATATATATATATTTATAATAATTTTTTTCGACACATTTATTTATAAACTTGTATGAATGATTAGTTTATTTAAAATCTCAACTGTATTATGAAATAAATACATTTATAAAAATAATATATGTTATTAGAAATAATGTATAAATTTATAGAATAACGATGAGTTTGGGTGTTTGTCATATGTATAAGATAGATACAATATGCTATAATAAGATGTAGCGTAAATATACTCGAGGGGTAGGGTTGCGACGAGGTGGTATGCGACTAGGTGGTATGTACGTTTGCAGAACAGGTGTGAATGTAAATAGAAAATGTATTTATAATAAAATATAAAAATAAATATATATATATATACATATTAGTGATCTAAATGAGCCAACATTTCCTGCTTCGAAACAACGCAAACATCCAAAATGTATGTTTCGAAACATCTGAAACATCCTAAATTTTCGCTCCGAAAAACATAAAAAAAATATGTTTCATAACATATATAAGCCAATTATTCAAATTCGATTCACCATATTAGATTGTCGAACTTATTTACAGGATTATATTTTTTAAATTAACTAAGAACTAGATTTTGATACTTGATTTCAAACTAGATTTATATACTCGATTCGATTTGTCGTACTTGATTTCAAAATTAGATTATCCTTGTATGATTGTACCTGATTGTCATAATATATTAGATTTTATTTATAATAATATCAATTGTATTTTAAAATTATATAAGATATTTTTTTAATTACATAATATAATATCTATTAAATTTTTATTTTAAGTAATTTTTATAACTAATATATTATTATAAACGAAATTGCATATAAACAAGCTTAGTATATAAACAAGTTATACATATAAGAGATTGTTTAATTACCCTCTTCTATAATAATAATTTTTGCATCTATTTGATAACATTTTTTTTAATTTAAATAAAATTTATTTTTTTTGAATATTTAAAATTTCAAAGATAATAAACTCTATCGAGCCGTTCACTAACCCGGGTCGGATCGAAAAACTCGGCTCGTTTTAGATCACTACTATATATACCTACTGGGCCACTCGGTATCGGAAAAGATCAGGTATTCGGGACACCGAGCTCCAGATAGGCATTCACTCGCTTTTTCATATCGTGTATTATATCAGATTACAAATTTTTATATTTTTATATATTTTATATATTTGTATATATTTATATATTATAGTACATAGAATTAATAATTCTTATATCTAACTAGACATGATTAATTATAAATATATGTTTATAGAATTATCGATAAATATTACGTTTATCAGAAATGAAAATAAACATATATATATATATATATAACAATGATTTATATTTGGAGTATAAATATATATAACAGTGATTTTTTCCTCTTCATTATTTGATATTTCAATAAATAAATATTATTATTATCATTCGCATTATAATAATATTTATTTATTGAAATCTCAAATATATATATATTGAATAAAATACGAATAGCGGATGGAGCCCCCCATTAACGTACACATAAAGGCGCTTACGACTAACCTCTCTGGTGTTGTACATACTGTCCACCATGTTGATCATGGATAGGACTTTAATTCGAGATACCGACCACTGTGCTCTGCATACCCTGGACCTTGGTAAAGAACCTGCTTCTTGTACGTGCTTGGTTCGTTCAGCCTCCTCGAGACAAGATCCTGTGGGGAAGTTATGCTTGATCATACTTTGTTTATTATCCTCCTCTTCCTTCTCCTCTATTTAACTATAGGTTATTCATCTTGTTTACAATATTAATATAGTATGTAAATATATTAATATATGTATATATATATAATATCCTATATATACATTTAATTTACCTTATATCTAATAAAAATAACGATATGTATAATTTAGTTATTTCAGTTTTTCATGAATATTTTAGTATACTAGAATGTTCATGAAAAACTGAAATAAGTAAATTATAGATTTAATATATATACAGTCAAAGCTCGATAACTCAACATTGACGGGACGGAGTTTTCATGTTGAGTTAGCGAGTATGTTGAGTTATCGGATGTATAAATTTATTTTTATTTATAATGGTATATTTGTTATGCTACTAATAGTATACTATATATATACTATATATATATATATATATATATATATATATATATTACTCCTAATGATGGTTTATGATTATTATTAAGTTTATAGATTGTTTATTGTTCTAAAATAATAATTATAATAAATAAAAAGTCATAGGAATAGCACGGATTTCTTGGGAATAGTACTATATTCATTTTTTATTAAAGTAATTATTCATTTTTGTACCATCCAACTATGGTAGATACAGAAACATTTAATCGTTTGGCAACTGACTTTCTTGATTCGCCTTTATCAATATTAATGATAGATTCTAACTTATCATTTATGGAGATAGACGTAGATTTTCTCTTGACTGACATGTTACTTAATTAGATTCATAATCTTTAATGATTTCGAATATACAAGAATGTATATTAATAAACTTATTGTTAAAAATAATCATTCCCCATTGGATAATTCAAAATAGGCCTAATCCTTGATTAGGCCTTGCAAGGATGCACTCATGAGTCATTGTCCATTTTTATGGATAGTTAATAAGTCTATATATATACTTAGTCTATAGACTTAATTAATGTGTTGTTCACATAAATGCATTCAAAATAGTACTCGTATGATAATATAATAATTGTAATTGTATTTTTACGTTTATATATTTATATCCATATATTATTAAAACCATGTTGAATAATGTATGTTGAATTATATTTGTTGAGCAATGTAGTTTTATTACATGTAAAAGATACGAATCCAACAACATATGTTTGTGATATTTTGATTTTCATAAATGTTGAGTTATCGGATGTATATTTACATGTAATGTATAGGCTAGGATTATAAAAACGATGTTGAGTTATATGTATGTTGAGTTATATTTGTTGAGTAATAGGGTTTTTGTTAACATGTAAAAGATACGAATCCAACCAAATATTTTTTGGATGTTGAGTTATCGGCAATGTTGAGTTATCGGCATGTTGAGTTACCGAGATTCTACTGTATATAATAACGCTGTTTCACTCATTTGTAGTACATTACTCTGGACATTATCGGTGTTTTCACAACTAGTTTAGTACATAGCATTAATCGTCATATATATATATATATATATATATATATATAAGTATATGAATGTACTATTACATGACATTAATAAGACAAAAATTAATGTATAGTATACAATATGGTTATTTATTCAATATTTTAATATAAAAATATAAACAATTTTATATTTTAAAAAAAAAGTTTACGAATTATTACAATTTTTTTTTCAATCGACTGTATTAAAAATAGGTTTTTTTTCAAGAATTTAAATAGTTAGAAATTTTTTTAAATATATTTCATTTTGTTATCTTATTTTTAAATAAATTGTAAATTATTAGTTTGTTCTATCATTTTTTTTCTTTTGTAAATTTGTAAAAACCAAGATACATCTTATATTATAGAATTTAAAAAGCTTTATAAAAATATATATTATATTAATTTTAGATAAAAAAAATATTATTTAAAAAAAAATCCCGATTTTCCTCATATTGGTCAGAAATGCTGATAATTTTTTTTATTTCTATAAATATTTAGATAGCTATATATATAATAAATATATTCTGTTAATTTAATTATACAATATTCATTATTGAATAAGTTATGTTATAATATGTATTATAAATAAATTAATACATTAATAATTTCTACAAAATTTAACATTTTTACCAATTTTTTTGCACAATTTTGGTCTTAACTTTTATTTTAATAACAAATTTAAAAAATCTAAGATATGAATTCTACTATAGAATTTGATAAGCATTCCAAATATATAAATTTTATTATAATAAATATATAAAATCTCATTTTAGTACCTATATCACATCTTCGAATACCTTATAGTTATTATTTATATCAGCGATATTACCCGATTATATCTATATATGTGGTTATTTGTCATTTAGTAAATGGTTTGGAGTTATATAAAATACAAAAAGGTGTATTATTACGAAGGTTCGTGGTTAAAAAGTATAATAAAAATGAAAAATATTTATAGGCATATTTAAAAGCTCTGACGCATGTCGAATACTACATATTAAAAAAATACCATTGTTAAAGTAATACCCCAAACATTCAATGATAAACGATAAGGCAATATTCATAACAAATTTAACCAGCGGAACCGGCTTAGTGTGGGTGTTTGACATTCTCTGTATGTGTATGAGTGCGTACATGTGTATATATGCATGTATGTATGTGCTTGTGCATGTGTGTGTATGTGTATGTGTGGGTGTGTATGTGTATATGATGGGATATTCATAACACTAATGTATTATGTAAATTGAATTATATATTTATATTTATTTATATATTTATATTTAGAATTTATATATTTCATATATTTTTCATAATTATATTGTAAATATTTATAATGAATTTACTTAGAATAATTATTTTACCTAATTTTATTCATTAAAAAACTATCAAGTCCTTCAATAAAGCTTAATTGAATTGAAATTTTCAGAAAATTTAGAATAGATATAATAATATTTGCATTTTTAATATAATAATTAGTACATTTTAAAATATTAATAATTTTATCTTTTATTTTATACAGTAATCCTCACCTTTATTGCGTTGTATTGGTGTGCCCCTGCAGCAGGAGCTACTAACATCGAGTGATGTGTTCCCTCCCGCTGCGAGAGGCATTCTTCACTTTTGACTTTTAAGTACGATTAATCTGTAGGAAAATGCGATATATTTACTATTTTTTATAAGGTCACATAATATTAAATCTAAATATAATTAGATATATATATATATTTATAATAATTTTTTTCGACACATTTATTTATAAACTTGTATGAATGATTAGTTTATTTAAAATCTCAACTGTATTATGAAATAAATACATTTATAAAAATAATATATGTTATTAGAAATAATGTATAAATTTATAGAATAACGATGAGTTTGGGTGTTTGTCATATGTATAAGATAGATACAATATGCTATAATAAGATGTAGCGTAAATATACTCGAGGGGTAGGGTTGCGACGAGGTGGTATGCGACTAGGTGGTATGTACGAGTGCAGAACAGGTGTGAATGTAAATAGAAAATGTATTTATAATAAAATATAAAAATAAATATATATATATATACATATTAGTGATCTAAATGAGCCAACATTTCCTGCTTCGAAACAACGCAAACATCCAAAATGTATGTTTCGAAACATTTGAAACATCCTAAATTTTCGCTCCGAAAAACATAAAAAAAATATGTTTCATAACATATATAAGCCAATTATTCAAATTCGATTCACCATATTAGATTGTCGAACTTATTTACAGGATTATATTTTTTAAATTAACTAAGAACTAGATTTTGATACTTGATTTCAAACTAGATTTATATACTCGATTCGATTTGTCTTACTCAATTGTCTAAATTGATTGTAAAATTAGATTGTGTTATCATACTTGATCTTAAAACTAGTTTAGATTATCGAACATGAGTGTGACTCTAGATTTTTATATTTGATTCGATTTATTTTACTAGATTGTCAAATTTATTTATAAGCCTATATTTTTGAAATTCACTGCGAATTAGATTTTCATACTTGATTCGATTTGTCGTACTCTGTTGTTAAAATTTATTGTAAAGTTAGACTGTTGTATCATTCATG
This sequence comes from Osedax fenrisi, assembly GCA_964019155.1. Classification (NCBI taxonomy): domain Eukaryota; kingdom Metazoa; phylum Annelida; class Polychaeta; order Sabellida; family Siboglinidae; genus Osedax; species Osedax fenrisi. The sequence continues at coordinate 16,269,225 of OZ025240.1, forward strand.
ATTTTCAAACTAGTTTATCTGATTTTACTAACATATGTGTGTCTCTAGATTTTTATTTATAATAATATCAATTGTAATCAATTGTATTTTAAAATTATATAAGATATTTTTTTAATTACAATATAATTTAATTATACTATCCATTAAATTGTAATTTTAAATATTTATTTCAAAAGTATATAATTTTTATAACTAATATATTATTATAAACGAAATTGCATTGCTTAGTATATAAACAAGTTATACATAGATTGTTTAATTACCATCTTCTATAATAATAATTTTTGCATCTATTTGATAAAATTTTTTTTAATTTAAATAAAAATTTTTTTTTTTGAATATTTAAAATTTCAAAGATAATAAACTCGATCGAGCCGTTCACTAACCCGGGTCGGATCGAAAAACTCGGCTCATTTTAGATCACTACTATATATACCTACTGGGCCAATCGGAAAAGATCAGATATTCGGGACACCGATCTCCAGATAGGCATTCACTTGTTTTTCATATCGTGTATTATATCAGATTAAAAATATATTATAGTACATAGAATTAATAATTCTTATATCTAACATGATTAATTATAAATATGTTTATATTATTATTGATAAATATTACGTTTATCAGAAATAAAAATAAACATATATATATATATATATATATATATATATACAGTAAAACCTCTCTATAAGAAACTATTTTTTTTCGGTACTTTTTTTCTTATAGAGAGGTTTTCTTATAAAGAGGTTTATACTTTTCCAATGATATGGAGAAATATTATCTTACATAATTCTTGATTGTTCAGTAAACCTTCATCAACTTCTTTAATTATATTATATTTAAAATGTATACTGTATTATTTGCGCTTAGACATGTTAATACATAATGAAATTTTATTAGATTTACATTTGCAATTATAAATTAGAATCATCATTGATGAATATAATATAATGAATATTATAATAATCTATTATTTAAAAATTAATTGTATAATATAATACATTTTATCATCAATACATTTAAGGATATAATAACATTTATTAATTAATTTTAATACATTTATGGATACAATATACAATAATATTTATTAATTAATTTTAATAAATTTAAGGATATAAATAATATTTATTAATTAATTTTAATAAATTTTAATAATTCATGGATATACACTAACAATTATTAATATAATTTTAATTCATTGAGAGCTATTTATGTATTATAAAATATTTGTAAGAAAAAAAAATATCTTATATAATAATTAATTTCTATAATTTGTATCTATTCTACAATTATTCTATTTATGTAATTATGTTTTATATTTTGTATACAATAAGTTTCTTATAAAGAGGTTTTTCTTATATTTTTCTTATAAGATTTTCTTATAGAGGTTTTTTTAATGTGGAAAAGGTTGAATTCCAAACAAATGTGTGAACAATTTTCTTATAAAGAGGTTTTTCTTATAAAGAGGTTTCTTATAGAGAGGTTTTACTGTATATATATAACAATGATTTATATTTGGAATATAAATATATATAACAGTGATTTTTTCCTCTTCATTATTTGATATTTCAATAAATAAATATTATTATTATCATTCGCATTATAATAATAATAATATTTATTTATTGAAATCTCAAATATATATATATTGAATACAATACAAATAGCGTATGGAGCCCTCCATTAACGTACACATAAATGCGCCTACGACTAACATCTCTGGTGTTGTACATACTGTCCACCATGTTGATCATGGAGAGGACTTTAATTCTCGTTACCGCCCGCTGCCCTTTGCATTCCCTGTGAAAATAAGTATATGAATGTACTATTACATGACATTAATAAGACAAAAATTAATGTATAGTATACAATATGGTTATTTATTCAATATTTTAATGTAAAAATATAAACAATTTTATATTTAAAAAAAAAAAGTTTCTGAATTAGTAAAAATTTTTTTTTCAATCGACTGGATAGGTTTTTTTTCAAGAATTTAAATCGTTAGAAATTTTTTTAAATATATTTCATTTTTTATCTTATTTTTTTATAAATTTTAAATTATTAGTTTGTTCTATCATTTTTTTTCTTTTGTAAATTTGTAAAAACCAAGATACATCTTATAGAATTTAAAAAGCTTTATAAAAATATAAATTATATTAATATGTATGTGTGGGTGTGTATGTGTATATGCATGTGTGTGTGTTATAGTACGTATGTGTATGTATGTATGAGTTAATATTTGTTTGTGTGTATGTATATGTTAATATGCATATGTGTATGTAATGGGACATTCATAACACTAATGTATTATGTAAATTGAATTATAATTTATATATTTATATTTATTTATATATTTATATTTAGAATTTATATATTTCATATATTTTTCATAATTATATTGTAAATATTTATAATGAATTTACTTAGAATAATTATTTTACCTAATTTTAGTCATTAAAAACTATCAAGTCTTTCAAGACTTAATTGAAGTGAAATTTTCAGAAAATTTAGAATAGATATAATAATATTTGCATTTTTTTAATATAATAATTAGTACATTTTAAAATATTCATAATTTTATCTTATATTTTATACAGTAATCCTCACCTTTATTGCGTTGTATCGGTGTGCCCCTGCAGCAGGAGCTACTAACATCGAGTGATGTTTTCCCTCCCGCTGCGAGAGGCAATCTTCACTTTTGACTTTTAAGTATGATTCATCTGTTGGAAAATGCGACATCTTGATTATTTTTATAAGGTTACATAATATTAAATCTAAATATAATTAGATATATATATTTATTTATAATAATTTGTTTCTATACATTTATTTATATATTTGCATTAATGATTTATTTATTTAAACTATCTAATTTATTATGAACATAATAATAAATGAAAATAATATAAGTTATTACAAATAATGCATAAATTTAAAATTTATTTATATTAAAATAATTATTTCTACACAATCACTAGTATTCAACTTGATTCAGAGATCACATTATAAACGTTATAAAGTAATTATTAATTTTTAATAAAGCATACTATTATAATGTAGTCATTAATTTTTAATAAAGCGTAACGTTATAAATTAATTTTTAATTTTTAAAAGAGTATATTAAGTTATTAATTATGGTAACGTCAAAGATTTTGAAGCAAAGATATAACACTCCCTATCTACGCAACATGGTTAGTAATCATACATCCCGTTACTAGCAGCAGTATCAAATCTATTTAGGTTTTCCGCGATTTGCATACTACAATGTTTCCATTGCTCAATTAAATTACATGTAATATAAATTAGCTATTACCTGCCACATAGATAATTATAGCATTTAAAACCAAAATATGCTATTGCTTTGTTATATATTAGTAATGAACACTTATTGTTCATAATAAAAATAATAATTTAAAGCATATTATTTATCATTTTAAAAGTGTATAGTTTGATACAAATTTACATTATAAACAACACATGATTGGTAAAATTGACCCTATATAGATGGCGCTGTTGGTTTTTGTATACAAAATAGAATTATACGATTTCGTGTGTGTGTTAAATCTTTCCTTAGAAAAAATCTTTGGTAACGTTACTAACGTTATAAAGTTATGTATTGTAAAGTCATTTAAAATTATAATATAGCGTAACATTATAAAGTAATCATTAAATTTTAATAAAGCATAATGTTATAAAGTATTCATTAAGTCATAATAAAGCATAACGTAAGTTTTGCCAGACTAAAAGTTTTCACGATTTCATATATATCTTAAACTAAATCTTTACCATTATTTTACTCCATATGAAGTAATATATATAAATATATATATATATATATATATATATATATATATTATGATAAATTTATAAGAAACTATAAAAATAACATTTATAACTACCATATCATCTTCCCTGTTAAATAAATAATTTTACTTGATACTTATTATCACCGAAATAATGATATATCTGTATATACAGTTTAATTTCAAGTAGCTAACTGGCTCTGGACAATCCCAAATATTGCTATATAATTGAGGCGGTATTTAATATATGGATAGGCGCAAATAGTGTGCTTTCGTGCATTGTTTGACGAGAAAGAAAATATATCTTATAAATAATTTTTATAATATTTATTTACTAGATATTTATTAAAGTTAAGATATTTTAAATGAGTTATACATTTACAATTATATAGGTATTTATTGTAAACATCGGTATATCTAATAAAAAAGTAATTTAACATAGAAGAGGATTACTATATTTTCCAAACATATTATTTTTTTTAGAAAATGCTGATTTTGTAACATTAATTTAAATAATAAATTAGTAGGATTTTAGTGATTTAAAATAATATATTGTCTATCTTTATTATGAAAATACTATTTCTCAAGCCTAGAATGGATTTTCCTATTCTTAAATAAAAATTGATTATATCATATTTTTTAAGTAATATTTATTAAAATTATAAAATGGAATTATTGAAATAGGTATATAACGAATCAGACCATGTAATAGATTTACGCAAACCTTGTAACGTTTTTTAAGCGGTTCATCTAATTCCCTTAGTGATGAGTCATGAGTTACCGGTTTTCTGTGTATGTTTAAATTAGATCTGTTAACAGCCGATTACAAAAATCAATAATAAATTATATCCAAATATTCAATTACATATTGTTATATTTTAAATAAAATACATTAAAAAGTGGTCTATTACATACACACACACAAATATATATATATATATATATATATATATATATATATATATATATATATATATATATATATACATATATATAGATAGATAGATAGATCAAAAGTTTATAGTATTACTGGTTATATATAACAAAAGAAAAAAAACAATATAATTATATAACATATATAAACAAAATATATAATCATTGACTATATATATGTATAGTCAACAGCTCATATAATACATTTTTATTTTACTTCTCCATTTATTTCTTGTTTTTTTGTATCGTGTCGTTTTGTTTTACTGTTATCACATTTATATATTTTTGTTATATATGTTATATAATTTAATATGTTTATTTTTGCTTACTTGCTTATTTCTGGATTGTTGTTTCCCGGACAGTAAAAGTTCTCCAAACATCACGGTTCATCATAGATACTTTCATAGCTACTTTACCAGCTTCGCGCTTGAGATTCCTGATGTAGCTTTCTGTTGGCATTCCCCGTCTTCTAGTTACATGAGTAGGCTCCCAAAGAACTAGGTCTGAAACAGCTTCATCATCTCTACGTAGGCAATGTCCAGCAAACTTTAAGAATCGACGTCTTATCTTTATAGATATTTTTCTATAGCCCCATACAGTACTTCGTTAGTAACTTTCTTCGTTTAATATCATCGTAGAATTCGAATGTATGTGCCATCAAGTTGTTTGAGTAGTGTTTTTGTGAGGGTCCAAGTGTCACTTCCGTATAGCAGAACCGATTCAACTGTGATGTGCATGAGCCTGAGTTTCATTTTCCTACTAAGAGTTGATTTCCAGATATTCCTCATTTGATGACATGTTCTCCAAGCAAATGCTTTTCTGCTTTTTAAATCTTTTTCACTGCTGTCTATCCATGCCCTTAGGTACTTGAAGTCTTCAACCCTTTTCAGATTTGACCCATCTATAGCTTTGATTTCAAACTGTTGATTGGTATTGTAGTATTGTGGTATTGTTATAGTAGTTCTTTTTTTATATATAACCAGTAATTCAATAAACGTTTGATCTATCAATCTATACACACATTTATATAAATATATATATCTATATATATATTTCTCTAAACATATAACAATGCGGCAATCGTGACGATTCTACAAACTTAAGAAATTAATGCAAGATCGGATGACACCAGTTATACTCATATTTTATTCCTCTTTAATATGCATTATCAAAATGTTACATTGTATTATGTACTAAAGTATTCTCATATATTAAAGTGGATTTATAAATTAAGATTATAAATAAATTCGCCTTGAATATTCAATATGTGGCGCTTTTTAATAACATTAGATTCATCCAATGAGATTAATAGTTACCAGTAATCTCGTACGATGTAATTTCGTAAGACTTATTACATTTATTTTAATTTATTTCATAATTATACAGTTCTTATACGAATATTATATCTTATAATTATTTTTTTGAGACAAGGTGCTCCTATAGGGCTAACTCCGATAGTGCTAACTCACATAGGGCTAATTCAGATAGAGATAACTCGGATAGGTCTAATTCAGACAGGGCTAACTCCGTAGGGCTAACTACGATATGGCTAATTCAGATAGTACTAACTCCGATAGGGCTAATTCAGATAGGGCTAACTCCGATAGAGCTAATTCAGATAGGGCTAATTCAGATAGAGCTAACTCCGATAGGGCAAATTCAGATAGGGCTAACTCCTATTATGAAGATTATATTCTTTATATATAAATTAAACCTATAATTACAGTAATCCTCACCTTAATTGCGTTGTATTGGTGTGCCCCTGCAGCAGGAGCTACTAACATCGAGTGATGTGTTCCCTCCCGCTGCGAGAGGCATTCTTCACTTTTGACTTTTAAGTACGATTAATCTGTAGGAAAATGCGATATATTTACTATTTTTTATAAGGTCACATAATATTAAATCTAAATATAATTAGATATATATATATATTTATAATAATTTTTTTCGACACATTTATTTATAAACTTGTATGAATGATTAGTTTATTTAAAATCTCAACTGTATTATGAAATAAATACATTTATAAAAATAATATATGTTATTAGAAATAATGTATAAATTTATAGAATAACGATGAGTTTGGGTGTTTGTCATATGTATAAGATAGATACAATATGCTATAATAAGATGTAGCGTAAATATACTCAAGACGTGGGGATGCGACGAGGTGGTATGTACGAGTGCAGAACAGGTGTGAATATAAATACAAAATGTATTTATAATAAAACATAAACATAAATATATATATATATATATATATATATATTAGTGATCTAAATGAGTCAACATTTCCTGCTTCGAAACAACGCAAACATACATAATGTATGTTTCGAAAAATCTGAAAATCCTAAATTTTCGCTCCGATAAACATAAAAAAATATGTTTCATAACATATATAAGCCAATTATTAAAATTCTTTTCACCATATTAGATTGTCGAACTTGTTTACAGGATTATATTTTTTAAATTGACTGCGAAATAGATTTTCATACTTGATTTCAAACTAGATTTAATACTCGATTCGATTTGTCTTACTCAATTGTCGAAATTGATTGTAAAATTAGATTGTGTTATCATACTTGATCTTCAAACTAGTTTATTTGATTAGATTATCGAACATGAGTGTGACTCTAGATTTTTATATTTGATTCGATTTATTTTACTAGATTGTCAAATTTATTTATAAGCCTATATTTTTGAAATTCACTGCGAATTAGATTTGCATACTTGATTCGATTTGTCGTATTAGATTTCTAATTAGATTATCCTTGTATACCTGATTGTCATAATATATTAGATTTTATTTCTTTCCTATTGAATTAAATGAGTGTACTTAATTATCAAATTTTTTTATCTGATTAGATTTGTATACTCGATTCGATTTTTCGAACTCGGTTGTTAACATTTATTGTAAAGTTAGACTGTTGTATCATTCATGATTTTTAAACTAGTTTATCTGATTACATTTTGAACATATGTGTGTCTCTAGATTTTTATTTATAATAATATCAATGTTATCAATTGTATTTTAAAATTATATAAGATATTTTTTTAATTACAATATAATTTAATTATCCATTAAATTTTTATTTTAAATATTTATTTCAAAAGTATATAATTTGTATAACTAATATATTATTATAAACGAAATTGTATTGCTTAGTATATAAACAAGTTATACATAGATTGTTTAATTACCATCTTCTATAATAATTATTTTTGCATCTATTTGATAACATTTTTTTTAATTTAAATAAAATTTATTTTTTTTGAATATTTAAAATTTCAAAGATAATAAACTCTATCGAGCCGTTCACTAACCCGGGTCGGATCGAAAAACTCGGCTCGTTTTAGATCACTACTATATATACCTACTGGGCCACTCGGTATCGGAAAAGATCAGGTATTCGGGACACCGAGCTCCAGATAGGCATTCACTCGTTTTTCATATCGTGTATTATATCAGATTAAAATATATTATAGTACATAGAATTAATAATTCTTATATCTAACTAGACATGATTAATTATAAATATATGTTTATATTATTATCGATAAATATTACGTTTATCAGAAATGAAAATAAACATATATATATATATATACAGTAAAACCTCTCTATAAGAAACTATTTTTTTTCGGTACTTTTTTTCTTATAGAGAGGTTTTCTTATAAAGAGGTTTATACTTTTCCAATGATTTTGATAATAAATATGGAGAAATATTATCTTACATAATTCTTAATTGTTCAGTAAACCTTCATCAACTTCTTTAATTATATTATATTTAAAATGTATACTGTATTATTTGCGCTTAGACATGTTAATATATAATGACATTTTATTAGATTTACATTTGCAATTATAAATTAGAATCATCATTGATGAATATAATATAATGAATATTATAATAATCTATTATTTAAAAATTAATTGTATAATATAATACATTTTATCATCAATACATTTAAGGATATAATAACATTTATTAATTAATTTTAATACATTTATGGATACAATATACAATAATATTTATTAATTAATTTTAATAAATTTAAGGATATAAATAATATTTATTAATTAATTTTAATAAATTTTAATAATTCATGGATATACACTAACAATTATTAATATAATTTTAATTCATTGTGAGCTATTTATGTATTATAAAATATTTGTAAGAAAACAAAATATCTTATATAATAATTAATTTCTAGAATTTGTATCTATTCTACAATTATTCTATTTATGTAATTATTTTTTATATTTTGTATACAATAAGTTTCTTATAAAGAGGTTTTTCTTATATTTTTCTTATAAGATTTTCTTATAGAGGTTTTTTTAATGTGGAAAAGGTTGAATTCCAAACAAATGTGTGAACAATTTTCTTATAAAGAGGTTTTTCTTATAAAGAGGTTTCTTATAGAGAGGTTTTACTGTATATATATAACAATGAGTTATATTTGGAGTATAAATATATATAACAGTGATTTTTTCCTCTTCATTATTTGATATTTCAATAAATAAATATTATTATTATCATTCGCATTATAATAATAATAATATTTATTTATTGAAATCTCAAATATATATATATTGAATACAATACAAATAGCGTATGGAGCCCCCCATTAACGTACACATAAATGCGCCTACGACTAACATCTCTGGTGTTGTACATACTGTCCACCATGTTGATCATGGAGAGGACTTTAATTCTCGTTACCGCCCGCTGCCCTTTGCATTCCCTGTGAAAATAAGTATATGAATGTACTATTACATGACATTAATAAGACAAAAATTAATGTATAGTATACAATATGGTTATTTATTCAATATTTTAATGTAAAAATATAAACAATTTTATATTTAAAAAAAAAAAGTTTCTGAATTATTAAAATTTTATTTTTAATCGACTGGATAGGTTTTTTTTCAAGAATTTAAATCGTTAGAAATTTTTTTAAATATATTTCATTTTTTTATCTTATTTTTAAATAAATTGTAAATTATTAGTTTGTTCTATCATTTTTTTTCTTTTGTAAATTTGTAAAAACCAAGATACATCTTATATTATAGAATTTAAAAAGCTTTATAAAAATATATATTATATTAATTTTAGATAAAAAAAATATTATTTAAAAAAAAATCACGATTTTCCTCATATTGGTCAGAAATGCTGATAATTTTTTTTATTTCTATAAATATTTAGATAGCTATATATATAATAAATATATTCTGTTAATTTAATTATACAATATTCATTATTGAATAAGTTATGTTATAATATGTATTATAAATAAATTAATACATTAATAATTTCTACAAAATTTAACATTTTTACCAATTTTTTTGCACAATTTTGGTCTTAACTTTTATTTTAATAACAAATTTAAAAAATCTAAGATATGACATCTACTATAGAATTTGATAAGCATTCCAAATATATAAATTTTATTATAATAAATATATAAAATCTCATTTTAGTACCTATATCACATCTTCGAATACCTTATAGTTATTATTTATATCAGCGATATTACCCGATTATATCTATATATGTGGTTATTTGTCATTTAGTAAATGGTTTGGAGTTATATAAAATACAAAAAGGTGTATTATTACGAAGGTTCGTGGTTAAAAAGTATAATAAAAATGAAAAATATTTATAGGCATATTTAAAAGCTCTGACGCATGTCGAATACTACATATTAAAAAAATACCATTGTTAAAGTAATACCCCAAACATTCAATGATAAACGATAAGGCAATATTCATAACAAATTTAACCATCGGAACCGGCTTAGTGTGGGTGTTTGACATTCTCTGTATGTGTATGAGTGCGTACATGTGTATATATGCATGTATGTATGTGCTTGTGTGTGTATGTGTATGTGTATGTGTGGGTGTGTATGTGTATATGTATGTGTGTGTGTGTTATAGTACGTATGTGTGTGTGTATGTATGTGTTATTATTTGTATGTTTGTATGTATATGTTAATATGCATATGTGTATGTGATGGGATATTTATAACACTAATGTATTATGTAAATTGAATTATAATTTATATATTTATATTTATATATTTATATTTATTTATATATTTATATTTAGAATTTATATATTTCATATATTTTTCATAATTATATTGTAAATATTTATTATGAATTTACTTAGAATAATTATTTTACATAATTTTAGTCATTAAAAACTATCAAGTCCTTCAATGAGGCTTAATTGAAGTGAAATTTTCAGAAAATTTAGAATAGATATAATAATATTTGCATTTTTTTAATATAATAATTAGTACATTTTAAAATATTCATAATTTTATCTTATATTTTATACAGTAATCCTCACCTTTATTGCGTTGTATTGGTGTGCCCCTGCAGCAGGAGCTACTAACATCGAGTGATGTGTTCCCTCCCGCTGCGAGAGGCATTCTTCACTTTTGACTTTTAAGTATGATTAATCTGTAGGAAAATGCGATATCTTGATTATTTTTGTAATGTTTCTTAAGATTAAATCTAAATATAATTAGATATATATATATATTTATAATAATTTTTTTCGATACATTTATTTATAAACTTGTATGAATGATTAGTTTATTTAAAATCTCAACTGTATTATGAAATAAATACATTTATAAAAATAATATAAGTTATTAGAAATAATGTAATATATATTTGTATGCATAATATATATTTAATATATAATAAATATTACAAACTAATATACAAATTAATTATAGTATTATATTTTAAAGTATAAATAAAATATGATATGTATAAATTTTAATGAAAATAGGGAAAATCGTGTTTTGGTATGGTAAAATTTGATCTATTTCATAAATATTCTCAATTGATGTGACTTTGTAATCAAATTGAATACAACAGAGTATCATATATTACAATACAATTAACATTACAATATAACAAAATATAAATTGTATAAGGCTTGGTTAGTGTAGGGTTTCTATGAAATAGGCGCGATATGAATTAGCGTGTGAAGTAGAGCGTGACGATGTAAGACCGCCCATATTGAACTCTCGAAATATTCAGCTGTTCACTTATAAAGTGTGCCACCTGTCATGTATAGCCATAAAATGAATAGTATATATATATAAATAGAGTTATATAATATATTATAATGTATTAAAACCTGTTTTTATTTTTTTTTTGATTGATTCGATAATGGGTAGCTGCCTTCATCTGTTTCTGTTCCGCGAGGAAATTCTTAATCTGTGAATGCGTTCGTTAACGATTATATGTATAGTAAACATAAATTTAAATTTAAGTTATCTAAATATCAATTGAATTTAATGTCTTATTCTTTATATATATATATATATATATATATATATATATATATATATATAAAGAAGACTTCCACTTAGAAGAAGACTTTATGTAGTTATAACTATATACAGTGGAAAGTTACAACTCTATGTGTCTGAGTCATGGACATTAACAGTTCAACAACAGAAATCCCTAAACGGTACCTATAAACGAATTCTCCGTAAATGCTCTTAATATATCTTGGCAAGAACACATGGAAAACAAACAATTATATGGACATTTTCCTCCAGTTTCTACCAAAGTGATGTCCAGGAGAATGCGAATGATCGGTCACTGTGTACGACATCCTGAACTGTCTACGAACCTGCTCATATTATGAGAACCTACCCATGGCAGTGCAAATCGTGGTCGTCATCGCCTAACCTATGTTGATGTTACACCAATACATCGGTCTCACAGAGAAGCAAGAAATAAGAACCTGCATGATGGATAGATATGTCTGGAGGAAGTTGTGTTATAATGATGATCGAGATGAAGATTGGCAAGATCGTCTTCGAAATTAAGCAAATATATATAGTAAATCTATTATGGTAGTAATAATTAATTTAGAATACGATAATAAACATGAAATAGATATATAAAGATCAATAGGAGATAAGGTTAAACAAAGAGCGATAAAGGAGACAAAGAAAGATACAAAGGGATAAAATCAGAAATAAAGGAAGATAAATAGTCACAAAGGAAGAAAAGATAGAGAGAGATAAAGGGATATAATGAGAAACATAGGAATGCAAAGCCAATAATAGATAGAGAGATGTACCTTTATAGAACCTTAGCTTGTTTTCTTATAAATTCGAAACGAATTCTCGCCGCCGCTGATGAAGGAAACTGGGAGGACTTTTTAACTTTACTTCTGTAATCATTATTAAATGTAAATAAATTAATATTAATATATATATATTGTAGTTTAGCATATAATATTAACTTTACGATCGGCGGACATTCATACATATAATACAATTCAATCAAGTAAAGTTAATGATCAACGGATATCGATTTCCATAATATAGTATATCAAATTAACTTTACTATAGACGGACATCAATGTCCGTCGAATTTGTCCGCTGATCGTAAAGTTATCTTGATCCTAAATTATACTCAGTATAATTATATTAAGTAATAATACTAAGTATAATTTTTAAATTCCAGTATTATAAAATATCTATAATCTATAAAATACCTACATTTTAAATCAACATATAATTTACATATATCATATTTAATTATTACTTATATATTTTTTTTATTAAAATATAATAATGTAATGTTGGTGATAATGTTAAATGGTGATGTGGTAACAACAAAAGCATAATAAAATGTTGATAATATTATATAATATGTTAAATCATTAAATATTATTAAATATTATTAATTTAATGATTACATCCCATCATTTAATCATAAATGTAATTATAATTAGGAAATATTAGAAAAATAAAAAACTAGACATATTATAGAATAATTATTATAATATAAATAATGTTACAGAAATTGAATTTGAAATTAATATTTTTTTTAATATTACTATACTTCAAAATTAAAAAATTAATATATATTATATATTATTTTTTTATAATATTATATAATATAATAGTATAGAATTTATAATAGATGATAAAATCCTTTATTAAATTATTAATTAATTAAAATGTTTATTAAATTATAAAGTTTTTTGAAATTAATTTTCACGATTTATATAATATATATTAATTTATTGTTTGTTTACATAAACTACCGGAGACTTTGCATGTAAATCCACGGATAACTATAGCAAAGCCTTTGACTATAGTATTATCAAGAACATGTCATTGGTATTATCCGGGGTATTATGGTAAATGTTAATTAATTATAATAAATTAAAACTTACCATGTTGTTTACATCCGGGTATATTGTAATACACGTTTGGCGCCTGGGTTTCGCGGAAATGATTAATAGGTAATATTAGTAATATTGAATTATATATTATTTGAAAATTAATTAAATTTCCGAAATTGTTGATGTACTAGGTATCCTATAGTTAAATCATCCCGATCGTTAAATCATCCGGGAACCCACACCTGTAAACTGTTCGACAAACAGTAAAAACCTATATAATATTTTATATCTATATTTAATTAATTAAATTAATTGTTATTAGTTTAGTTTATGATATAATTATCAAACATAATAAATAAATAAATATTTATAACACAGACATTGATTAAATTCATTAATTTAGTTTTTTTAATAATCAATGAATATGAATATCTATTTAATATAAATGAATATTCAATATTTATTATTATGAATTTGAATTCAAATCATTTATTTACATTGAATTTGAGTAAATATATTTAATTCAATGGAAATAATAATGGATGCCGCTCGTTCAAATGGGTTCAAATGGTGAAATAAATTACATTGCGGATTTATACAAATAGCAGTCTACCCCCCTCAAATTCTGTGATTTATAGCCATAACAAATCTGAAAATCGGAAAATCTTTGGCCATAATAAATATATCCTATATATATCCAATATATAACCTATATATAGGTGAATCTAGGAAAAAAAATAAATGGAAAAAAAACAGTAAATAAAGAACCATCAAAGGGCTTTAGGTATCATTACAAAATATCAGGAAAAAAATAACGGAAAAATTATTACAAGAAAATATTAGGGAAAAAAAAGAATAGCAAAAAAATAACTGCAGTTATTTTTTTTATGATAAAAATATTATTAACAAAATAACAGATATATAATATATTTTACAACATCAATTCTATATACATTCAATTAAAAGACATAATTTATCTGATAATTATACAATGCATTATACATCCTATTTACATTTTATCCCAAACTAGACTCTCATTTATCGGGTTTCTGAGTTATCGGAAGTCTGAGTTATCTGGAGTTGTATATATATACAATCAATAATTAATACTCTCTGATAAGATATCAAAATTATCCCTCTATAGAGAGAAGTATACTTATGTAAATACATGTAAGATTAATTCGATATCTCAGAAATATTTTGTCGGTACCTTGTATTCTAATATATACGGGGTGAACTGTATTTATATGGCAAAGAAAATAATCCTAATAACAATCCTTTTATATATTATTATATATAACAGAATATATTTGGTTAGTTTGTTGCTATATCATCGAAATGTTTAATAAAAATTGTTGATACATTTGTATTTTAAATCTTATAATAATCCAATTTATAAAATTAAACAAAATCTCTAGGCCTTTTATATATTTGGAATTTATATAGATAGTTTTTAACCTATTAACCTCAACCTAAATGGGTTTTTATTACAGATAGGTAAACCTAAGTCGATATAAAAATGTTATTAACTCATGTTATTTTTAGATTTATCTGCTGCCTTCGATACGCTCAACCACAAGATTCTTATACAAAGGCTAATCGAGAGTGGATTTTCTGGGAAAGCTTTATATTGGTTAAAATCGTACATTTCTGATAGAATGAGTAGAGTCAGTATTGGCGATTATTCTTCCGAATATCAAAAGATGACTCACGGAGTACCACAAGGATCAGTACTAGGACCAATACTTTTTTCGATATACTTATCACCTGTTTTCAAAATCTTCGCCAACCATCCATTGATTAAATTTCATTCATACGCCGATGACATCCACATTTTTACTGATGCTGATAATGAAAATGACTCATCTGCCCACATCCGTTTGCAGAACTTTCTACGTGAACTCTCTATCTGGTTTCATGAAAACTCATTACAACTGAACCCTTTAAAAACTGAAGTAATGTACGTCAATCACACTTCTAGACACTTTTCAACATCGTTCACTTTTTCATTTGACAAGTGTTTATTATCATCATCACAAACGATAAAGAACTTGGGTGTAATTTTGAATTCTAACCACGACATGAAATCTTTTATATCAGAAAAAATTCGTTCAGTAAACTTTCAACTGTACAGAATTAAAAAAATCAGAAAATCTTTAAATTTCTTTACTTGCAAAATTTTAGTGACTAGTTTAATATTAGGAGTTTTCGATTATTGTAATGTGCTGCTTATAGGTCTACCAGCTATCACATTGGCTGAACTTACCTCCATTCAACGATATGCTGTACGTGTAATTCACAAGCTACCTCATCGAGAAGAAAATAACCATATCAGCATCACATAATTAATGAAGGAATTACACTGGCTACCCATAAAAGAAAGAATCATCTATAAAATATGTCTTATGACTCATAATGCACTCCACTTTGAAACGCCGTAATATTTATATGAATTGATAGAGAGAATCGACCAGACAAGAAGTCTCAGGCCATGTCATGTTAATCGTATACGACCTAGATCGACAATACATTCTACTGCTGCCCGTTCACGCGCCTTCTCGTCACAACACCGATAGCCTGGAACTCACTACCTGCTACACTCAGTGCTGAAAGAAACTCAGAAAAGTTCAAAAATAATTTAAAAACATATTTATTTACACTATACTTTTCTTATTATTTCATTATACATTATTGTTAACTTAATTGTTTAAACGATGTCTAAATCAAATTTCTTCTTTAAAAATATATAATATAATTTTCGTATTCTTATAATTATTTTGAAACAATATTAAAATTATATTTGTTTTAATTTGTATTAATAACTATTTCTATATTTTCTATACATGGAAGGGGAAACTTATTAGCTTTTTTGATAGATTGTCTAATAGTGTTGGTTTAATAGTCTAACGGTTTCGAATATCGAATCGAATATTTGATTCTTTCAAATAGTACATTTTCGAATTTGACAGATATTCGAAAATTTCGAATATCTATTTCTAATTATTCGAAAATGTCGAATACCTAAATCTAATTATTCGAAAATATCGAATACCTAAATCTAATTATTCGAAAAATTATTCGAAAAAAAGATAATGTCTATAGAACTAGTAATTGTAATCATTATAAACTTTTTTATATTTATTCTTAGTAAATAATTAAATAAATGTAAACATATATTCTAAATTTAATTTTATAATTACATCAATATTTTTCTATGAGTTTAATATAGGTATTATAAAGTATATTTAGTATATTTATTAATTAGTATATTTATAGTATAGGTATAATTAGATCATATTTATAATTATAATATATAATAGTATAATATTGTATTGATACAATCAAATTAATGTGACTCAAACATGTGCTATATAATATAACTGTTTAATAAATAGTGAATGACATTTTTTTTAAATGTGGGTGTATATATGATATCCCCCCACAAAAATATTGGGTAAGATTTATCATCCTTCTATATTTAAACTGTCACTGCATATAAATGATAAAAGGTATTCAATATTATATATATAATTTAAATAAATTGTTCTAAAAAATGTTACAAATAATGGTTACTATCCTTATTTTGGGTGGTTTAACTCTTTTTTGTATATAATTTAATAATGTTTAAAAAAAATTGATGAATGATTTCTAAGTATTACTTATATTACTAATTATAATACTAATTATATTATATGTAATCATTGTTATCATAGATAATATACCATAAAGCATAATTTATTTAAATAAAACAATAAATAAAAATAATAATAGTAATGCAAGAAATAAAACTTTAATATTATATAATGTTGAAAATATATTAGATATTAACAAAAATTAAAGAAAATACAAATGAGTAAGTAAAATATATAACAAAATAAAAAATAAAAATTATAATTTGAAAACTAAATAATACAGATGTAAATATTACACATAAAAATTGTTGATAAAACATTTTGATAAATCATAGATAAATTACAGACTATATCATAGAGCTAGAGAGAAACTAAATTTCTCTCTAGCTCTATGGACTATATATATACATATAAATATACCTAACTATATAATTATAATAAATCATAGAAATATTGCATAACACAGTAGAAGATGTGGGGCAAATTAAATAAATACCCCACATCGTGCAATTTCTATTTATATACTAATTAATCTTAAACATACAATTAATAATAACCTTAAGGTATACTACAAGTTAAAATAGGAATAAAAAAAATTACTTTTATGATAATCTCTGATTTTCTTGAAATGTTATCAATATAAATTATAAGTACTATTTATCATACTATTATAATTACTTGTAGTATACAACATTATAATTACCTATATACAATAGCCCATTTAATTATACTATAAAATAATAATAAACCAATACCAAATACCTAATAATAATTTAGATAATATAATATACTATATGTTATGTATCCTAGAATTGTAATCCGAAACCAAATATCAATAATTCTAAAAGAAATTATTTTCAATAGACTCATAAAATTCATAAATTACAATAATATAATTAATAAAAGTCAAATCGGATTCATTAAAAATCATAATACAACTCAATGAGTTGTACTCATGCAATATTATATCTCTATAACAATATTTTAGTTAATAAAGATGATAGATTTATACAATTATTGTAGATCTAAATAAGACTTTGATACCTATAGATACCTAGTAGCCTAGTGCTACTACCTAGTATACTAGCACATATCAATTATTAATAAATAAAATATATGATTATGGAAAATCAGGTAATTCGCTAAAATTAATATTCAATTACTTACTTCATAGAATTCAAACAATTAAAATTAATAATTCTTATTCATCATTTTTAAATAATAATATAAATAAATATTAATATAATTAATTGAACATGGTTATAATTTAAATTAACTAAATTTGGGATATTCGTATATTCAAGTTACGGTACATATGTTATTGGACCTATATAATCATTAATGTGGAAGTATAGCTATCTCAAGTTAAGTTAGCAGAGTGAATACAGAATTATATGTGTAACTAATACAAGTATATGTATAAGAAATAACTCCCAAACATCATTACTGTACATTAGATGTACAACGTTCATACAACTAAATCCTATAAACATTATTTAAATAGCATGATTTAACCTATAGAAATATATATGTAGATTAAATTATAATATACAATTATTTATTTTAATGTTCGGTCACAGATTCAATATATATATATATATTTACATGTACAGGAGGGTATCCTCGTTGTGAGTATAGATTACAAGATAATCTCTGGTACTCTCCTTTGAGCAGACATTGTATATACTGCATTATATTTTATTTCAACTCAATAAACCATATTCAATTCAATAACTCTAATAAAGTAAACTGTTACCATACGATGCTGATTTAACAATTTACACCTATCAACTATTCAGGACGGGAGACGATCAAAAAGGACGAATTGAGGGTTAAAGGTTAAATTTGAAATAGGATTAAATAGTATATATATATTTTTTGTATATATATTTGTGGGTTATTTGGTTTAATTGGTTTAGTTTTGTACTGCTTGGTTATTTTAGCTGCATTACATCCCAAAGTATCTTATACAAATTTATTTCACATTTAAAATGTAACCTTTAACCCTCAACTCGTCCTTTTTTTATCGTAACCCTTCAGGACCAGTTATAGAAATGACCACTGGAAAGCTCTGCCTTGTGATATCAGATCAATCGTAACTATCACTACGTCCGGCAACAAAAATGACAGGACAGATGACGTCTTGATATGAAGCTGTTCGATATAAGCATATCATTTCAATATAATGTAGTACGAAAATATATAATATATAATAAGTAAATTCGATAGTTTTATTTATATATTTATAATTTTATATAATATAAAATTTATATATTTATTTATAAATCAATATATTTTAAGGTGTATGCCTGATATGTGTTTTATATGGCATATGCCTGTTATGTCCCAGGGTTATGTATAGAGTAGATTAATTATTCATCAAGGATCATACATTTATTAAGTTAAGTTACATGCACTGACCAGTCCCAGCTAACAGTAGTAGCCTTATAATAGCAACATAATAGCATAACTAATAGGATAAAATGTTTACATTGTGTTATTATGCTGCTATTATGTTACCATTAAAAGTATATTATACTGCTATTAATTTGTAATGCTATTATGCTTCTATTATGTTTCCATTAAAAGTCTATTATGCAATTATTATGCTGCTATTAATTTTAAAAGTCTATTATGCTGCTAGTATGTTTCTATTTTAATAATATTACTAGTATATATAATATACCTACTTATTAGTATAGTTCAAATACTATATTGCAATCGATATGTACTATTAAAGTTAGCATCTCAACATCAAAACATCTCTTAACTACCAATGAAATAATACAAAGGTCTGTTCTTAGATCGATTTTAATTATTATATTTTCTTATTGAATGAGCTATATTTATTCATTTAAAGTTAATAATTCAAATTATTGAGCTGTTAAAATAAAAGACGACAAATATTGTCAATTGATTATTTAGTATCAATGATAACAGAAATTATGATTACCATAAGATTATTTAAAAATTAATCCTTATAAATATATTAAACTAACCTATAGTATAGGAATTAGATAGGAATACTATAGATATAAATAATAGTATAGATAGGAATCAAGAATTGTAATATACAGAAGATATACACTACGAAATGAAAAATAAGAAAGATATGAATATAAAAATTAACTTTATTATCCATGATAATTATCATATGGCAAATCATGACGGAACATACATAAATATTGCACAATGGTATAACGATATAATAACGATATAATCAAATCGAAGTAATCAAATACTATACAAATAATATATATATATATATATATATATATATATATATATATATATATATATATATATATATATATATATATATAATATAAATATAATTCTAAACTAATATGGCTTTCTAAATGATGTATGGCAATTACCCTGTTGCGAGTAAACAATATAGTATCTTCCGATTGTCTACTATTCCCGTAGACTATAGTCTACTGAAAGGTGTCAATCAATAACTTGACATTCTCTTGTTTGTGGATAACGCCCACACCGACAGCAGGAGTTCCCGCGACCTCTCTGCCCACGTAGGTCAACTGTACGACGAAACAGATTAGTAAGTTTATATTAGTAAGTTTAATAAGATAATAATTATATAAATAAAATTACGAATATAGGCGAATAATACAATTTATATAATAATACTTTTAATATATATTTAATATATTTTTATATTATATAAGATAACTTTATTTATTATTTTACATATTTTATTATATAAATATAATTTGTAAATTATTAAATATTGAATTTCATTGTAGGTTTATACAAACAACTATAACGTTATTTTATAAATATCGTATAACTAACTATATGTCTATAATATTATTTAATTATTAGTAAACATTACCTGTGTTCCCACAATATTGGTAAATCTTGGATTTATAAAACTCCAAGATCCTTGATTTCTATGTTCTTCTTGACTCCAAATGAATTCTACAATCATTGAAAATATAAGTATTTTCCATAAAATGATATTAATTTTGCATTTCGAATATATTATCATCTGTATTAATACCAAAATAACCTGATGCATTGGAATATCTATTTATAGAATCACGGAGTTCTTCAGCAGGGAAAGGACATAGCGACTAAAATGAAATAAATTATTCAGAGTTTAATTTTAATAATTATATTATTATTGATATTCAGTAAATATTTTAAATATATCAATATGTATACTTAAATATATACATACATCTCACTTATTTAAATAATAAAATAATTTGTGTTCAGAGATTATTTTGTTTAGGTTTAGATAAACCTTATAGATAAGTATATATGAATTAGAGACCTGTACCCTTTTTATATTATAATATAGATCAGTAGTTCATCACAGAATAATGATAGATAATTTGTATTATATTTAGTAATAACAACAACATTAATAAATAGAACAATATTAATATAAATATGTCTATATTTATAATAGTGTCTTTGATTCAATTGCCCATAACATTATTTGTGACATTGGTTATATTAATAAAATAGATTTATAATTTCACATAAAGTATATTTATATTATTAAAAAGATAATTATATGTATTATTAAGAAACACATGTATATAACTAACCTCTACTCTAATGATGGCGACATCCTTTAGGTTTTGATTAGCACTTCTATGATCATTGAGGGTATAGTAATGCTTTCCAGAAACAAATATTACTTTTTTGACCTGTATAATTGGGCATAGTTAAAATAATATCTGTTGGTATTCTTAAATAAATCTCAAGGGAGGTAATCTTAGTAGAGTTTATTTTTTAAATATAGGGAAATATGGGTATAATAAAATATCACAACTATAAATATAACGTTAAAATGACTACATTACTCTATACTATTCAGATAACATTAATAGTTTATATATAGGTAATACGACAAATATTAGATAATTAACTTTAAAAAATATTTTATTATTTTACTAAAAAAAATAAATTTTATTATATTAATGCAAAATATACTTATGCAACATATATTATTTATATAATCTGAAAATATAATGAGATTTATCCTTACAACGATTTAAACTTCCAATAATTATGAAGATTTAAATACATTTCTGCATATGAGCTTCTAACGTTTTTCATTTTTTAATGAAATAATAATATGTATTATATACAATATGAATAATACACAATTGAATACAAATAGTATCTTTAGTCAACTATCATATTTACAATATGTACATTATAATGTATAAAATAAAGTAATAATATATGTAAATTAGCAAACATGTAAATAATATATACAAATTACTAAAAAACTATTTAAATTACAAATATGCCCATAATAAAATATGTTGTGTGATTATGTTTATAATGCATAAATAAGATACTTATAGTTTCTATTGAACGAAATAGTATACCACACAAGATAATGAATTATATTTTAAAGTAGAATAAATGTTGATGCAAAATAAAAATGAAGGTTAAATTATTTAAGAAAAAATAATATATTTCAATATCTTATGTGGTATACTATTTCGTTCAATATAAACTATAAGTATCTTGTATTATTAAAATTAGTATACATTTATTATATATATTATATAATTCATTATGTGATTATTAGATGATTTTGATAATCCTAGTGAAAAAAAAACATTGTTTGTTTATAGTTAACATTAAATATTTAAATTAATCAGTTTTAAAGTTAGTAAACATTTTATCAATCTGAGTATAAAAAGACTTGAGACAGAGTAAAAAATCAGACAAATTATTAAATAACATGGATAATAAAATATTAAATTCAATTTAAACTCTAGGAATACTATTACTTATACGTATTGCTATTCAAGTATACTAATGTAATCAAATATTTTACAAGGATACCATAATAACTTTTAATAGATAAATAAAACTATATAATATAGGTTTATTTTTTTTCTGATATATACAAAGTAATATGTTTGATCGAATGATTTTCTAGTGACATATATATATAGTTAATGTGTAGTTGGTATGTAGTCAATGTTTAATAATATATATATATATATATGTGGATTGTATGCGAAGTAGCAACACTAAAATAGAAAAATAAAAAATTTGTAGCCGTCTCAGTAATTACATTTCAGTGAACACGAGAACTAAAGTGGGAAATATGAATGCATGTGCGCACTATGTAAAACCGTAGGTCATATATCATATAATGCTAATTACGAGTATATTATATAATACTACTAATTCACAATAACGCGTGTTTTCATACTTCCTACTTTAGTTCTGGCGTTCACCGACATGTAATTACTGAGACTCGCGAGCGCGCCACATATGTTTTAGTTTTCTATTTTGTTGTTGCTACTTCGCAGATCCCCCTATATATATATACATTCTTAGAGAATACATAAGACGAGTAACCTTATTATTTTGAACGGTGTCGTCATTAATGACAGGCATAAACGAGGTACCGGGTGCCAGTTCGCTGATATCACTGGTGCACGCGGGTAGTCTGAGGAGAGTCTTAGGTCCGCATATCAGCAGAGGTTTACGGTAGTCTCTCACCATCTTCGCGTGACGTAACGTTATATTAAGTATGGGTATATGATGCGGTACGGTTACTATTATGTAACATAATAGTACGTGATACGATGTATGCGATATGGGAGAAAGTAAATGTGGGTGGGTAGTGTAGTTGGGTTGAAGTAAATAGGGGTGGGAATAATATTGGTCGATTTCAAAGGCAGGGTTATTATTGAAGGTATATAAGAGTGTAGGTGGGGTGTAGTAAAGGTTGGATGGGTAGTGAAGATGTGGCAGGTATAGGAATATATGCTAAGAAGTAGTGTTAATTGTCAAACTTATGTCGGAGGAAATTGGTATTACCTAACAAAATGTGTAAGTGCCATCAATTATTTATTATTGATGATGTTATGATGCCTAAATGCCTCATGTTAGAATACTTCACTCCATCTTAGTGTGGAGTGTGTGAAGGTAAGCGTAAGGATAGTAAACCTGTCTCCTCAACAGATGAAAGTACTGAGCGGGAGTGGTGGGGTAGGCAACTTGCATGTTTACATCGTCTCCATCCACTTCGGTCTCTCGTGAATCTGTCATCTGTGTGTGGGTGTGGGTGTGTGTATGGGTGTGTGTGTGTGTGTGTGGGTGGGTGGGTAGGGGGGGGGGTGATGAGTTGATCATAGTAAAGTGATGTTCACACGGCAACGATTCCCTGGCAGAGTATGAAACACACTTTTCTTATGAAGAGTGTGTAGTTTATTTAGTTAAGACGGCAACATATATTTATAGAATATGATTACAAAAATATTATTATAACAGTAAGAAAGAAATAACCTTGACCTATATAAATAATAAAAAAATATAAATTTTGTTATGATTAAATAAAATCATTATATATATATATTAAAAATTATATGTATACATATTATAACTTTTACTGGTCTGATTAAATATGAACCGATTTATTTTATGTTAATATTTAATAATATATGTATATATATATATATATATATATATATATATATATATATATATATATATATATATACATTAATGTTACAGATCATACAGATTGATAGACCAAGGCGTATTTCGAAGCAATGTAGCGTTGTATTCATATTAATGCATACACCGATACATGCATTACGTGTATTAAATTACTATTAATAATATAATACATTTACAATCTAAAATGATATGTTTATACATATATGTATTATATATATATATTTCATAAAATATACTTATATAATATAACGAGACTGAACTAAAATAAATTAAATTAAACAGTCAATCGACATTATATATATTGTATTGCATATATTTATATATATAAGTAATGTATTTAAAATATAAATATTTTATTTTATCTTTGAATTTTGACTTAGGAACCTAATTCGCATATCCTATTCCTACTCTGCAGACTACTGCAATAATGTCACATTCCTACATATGTGAGTGTTTACTATGGGATACTTCTTACTTAATAGTGTATATCAGATTATTAATATTGTCACACACTTTGCGAACATCAAATGGTAGGTATAACATAGAGTGTGTCAAACAGGCAATCTGTGTAACCCACGTGTGAACACCTCATCAGATATTGTAGTTTAATAAAAGTTAATTAAAATGTGAATAAAAAAGTAAAAATAAATTTTACTTAGAAATTAGAATTAAGAGATAGAATAGAATATTTGTAAATCCGTGCTAATTTAATATATAAAATATATTAATAGATTCCTATTGCATGGATACAGGACACGTTAGTCTAACCTGTAGGAAACGTTCTATTCTACAACTACTGTGTTCGGGTCCGGCTCCGTCTAGACCGTGGGGCAGTAGCATAGTCAGGCCACTCTGTAGTAGCCACTTTACTGTGGTGTAGATAGGTAGCTATACGAATGATAACAACAACTATTCACATCTAGTTTAGCCATCGAAATATCGTAGCTGATTAATAAAACTATAAAATATATATATATATTTAATAATAAGTAAGATATTCTAAAATTCTAATTTAACATGTAGTTTACAAGAAAATTATCAATATATTGTAAATATGAAAAGAAAATAAATAGAGTTGACAAATATGTTTAACGATACAAATATAAAGAATTTTAATTTCATAATCAAAAATATTAAATAATAATAGATTAATACAAATGTATACTAATAATACAATGCCAATACCTATAAATAGTACACGGTTAAACCCTATACAAGTGAATAATAATAATAATAATAATAATATCAGATTCAGTTGATGACCGAGATTAAAAACCCAGGTATGGTATATAAGTTCTATTGAACTTATCGAGATACCAACCTGCAATTGATAATGGTTATTATGAATACATGTATAGATAGTACAAACTCTCCCCTCCGGTGATGCAGGTGTCGATGATAATCTGAGCCCCGTTGAAGAAGTCCCCAAACTGAGCCTCCCATATGCACAGTCGACTCGAGTTCTCGATGCTCATACCGTATTCAAACGCCAGTACGGCTTCCTCGGATAGGGGACTGTTTGCGATCTACGACGATTGGGGGCACCCGTTTAATATGGTTTATGTTTAATGGGCTGAATCGGATACGTATTAGATTGAAGGTAACCATTACATAATGTAATGTAATGATGATGAATATATTAACTACAGAGGTAGCGAATAATTTATTTAATTAGATTATTCTATTCTATTCTGTACACAAACTTAATAATAATAATAATAACAAATGTATTGAAATGTATCGTTAAATTTATATATAAAAATAATTTGTTTTAATAATGTCTCTATCTAATAAATTAATATGAAACATAATACAATTTAGTAAAATATGGATAAATAAGTAAAAATAGATCATATTTAGAAATAATATGTTAGAATAGAAATATTGGTAAATGTAGAGGTAAAATAAGATAATATATTGATTATAAGTTATATATATAATTGAACAATGCGATAATCACTCGGGTAATACGAGATAGTATGTATCTGTACCTCGATGAAACCACTCTGGTCCGGTTTCAAGTCGTTGAGCGGGATATTCGGAGTATCGGTGTTCTGATCTACTATCATTGCGTGTCTCTGAGAGAATGTACCGCGGCCTACATCTTGTCCACTTATACGTACATTATAGCCTGCGTGTATGTGTGCGTGGGTGTGTATGTGGGTGTGTGCGAATGTTCACATGTTTGCATATGTATGTGTGAATGTTCATGTATGTAGGTGGGTGTACGTATGTGATTGTGGGTATGTGTATAGATGTCTAATAGTTAAAATTTATAGAAAACATAAGAGAAACATATTATTAAATATAATAGTACGATTAAATATAATACAAATATAGCGCATAGATTATGAAATGACAAGATTGTAAACAATATAAATAATTATAATTATTGTCATGTCATCTCATAATAATATGTAATGTCACTTCATGACTTTAGTACGTTCCATAACGATTACACAAGTGGCCATGAGCGCGTACACACACGCGAGTATAACGATAACGATTCTAAACCGTCATAAAGTAGAGAGCCGAAAGCGAGGGATTCACACGTAGCCCAGTCTAGTTTCTCTCCAGTGTTCATCATCTTGAGACGGCGGTCGAAATGTGTCTTAACCAGTGTCGAATGTACAGACTGTGACAAATATTTTGAACATATATTTGTTTAATAAACATATTGTAAAGATAAATATTTATTTTAGATATATTAGTAAATTAATATATGTATATATATATATATATATATATATATAATAGTAAATTAATATATATATATATATATTTATTAAATTTATATATTTAAGAAATATATATATTAATTTTATTTATATTTAATTAATATTATTTTATGCTATTAATAATGTGATTATGTAGTAATTATATTTGTAGTTCTTAAAAAAAATTTGTTTAATTAATTTCTATTTTCTGTATAAATATTACATTATAATAAAGAAGAAAATTTATAAATTTTATATTTTCATGCAATACATTTCTAAATAAAGAGTATTAATTATGCAATTTCTTTTGGATGTTATGTATTTAATCATTAATAATAATAAATTTTCTTCGAGTGCGATATTAAATAAAAATAGAAAAATTAGATTATACTGGTAACAAAATTGCCTTACTCGACTATATACTAATGATCTTCAAAGATGTGACATTATTTTCTCTTGAGCAAAATAACCTTTCTATCGTGTATACATACATGGTAGTAATATACTCTGATAATGGGATTATAACACTGATAATGGGGTTAAAACACTGATAATGTGGTTATAAAACTGAGTTCAAAAGTTACTAACCGCATCTCCTGGAGTGACAGACCGCGACCCGATGTATCTCAAGGTCGATAGGTCGTAGCCGGTATCCCAGGTGGCGATAGTATCGTCTGGATGCCTCATTGTGCTCCAGTCACCTTTGAGATGAGGTTTCTAAAAGGATGATGTATTATATTATAGTTATTAAGAAGTTTAGTTCTTACATGTGATATTCATATATAGCACTACTACTGTTAACTCAATTTGAAGATACCTACAAAATCTGTCCATTATATCGGGTTTCTGAGATATCAATCAATTGTTATTAAATGTATTTATCAGATACCGAACCACACTATCATTCGTAAAATATCTGATTTAACCGAGTTTTTGAGTTAGCGGGAATGACTGTAATTATGATATATTTATACAAAATTTGTAATATATTTAAATAAGAACACATACATTCTTGCATACAATATAGTTATAGGTATTTATTTATGATCAACACTAATGGATCATGCTATATTCACAGATCATATTAATAATACTTATATATAAGATGTAATACTATAATTTATTTATATTATATTTATAATATAATTATAATAAAATAATATTACAAAACATAAATATTTAACAATAAAAAAGAACATAAAATAATTATAGTCATGAATTAATAAAAAATAATTAAATGGAAAATCATATTATTATAAAATTAATTATATATTACATCTAATTATTAAATTTTTAATTAAAATTTATAAATATATTTACATATATGTAAACATATACAAATTAATAATTATTTATTAATAAATATGTATAGAATCAAAATTTATATATTATTAAGATTATTAATATATATATATATATATATATATATATATAATATTAAAATATAAATATTATTTATTGTAAAATATAAATAATAATTATATTATAAATATATTTATATTATTAGTCGAAGAATAATATTGATGATGATATATTTAAAAAAGCATAAATTCAAAAAATGTTCACATCAGTAAATACCTCAGGTGAATACTGATCTACTTGCTTAAGGTTGTCATTCAAAGTTTGCTTCCATTCTTCTAGATCTTTTTTAATTTCGTCTTCAGTGAGAATTTCACGTTCCTAAAATGAGATATATGATTAATATCTTATATTATAGTTGATATAATAACGAATTTTCGTACAATTTCTCATATAACAAACACTAGATAATATCTAGAATTAATATATAATAAATTCAACAAAATATATTATTTAAAATAGACCACCTTTATAATTGTTGTATTATTTAATAAATTGATGACATTTTTAGTATATTTAGATAATTATATATGTATTTTATAATATAATTTAAATTAAAATGTTATATCATGTTTCTATCAATATATTTCATTTTTTAAAATGTATTTATTTAAATTACTCTAATTTAATGTTGTTAAATAATATTTATTTAATATATAAAAAATTGTGGATTTATAAAAAGATTTATTTTTATTATATTTCTGAAAAAATTATGTATAAATATTTGTAATTTAGGATTTTAAAAAAATGGTTGTTTTTCATATATATTTACATACAATCGCTCGAAGGAGGTACTTAAGATATATAAGTTGTTGATATCAATTAGATGTACAATAGTAACATCAGTGAATTGTTTATATGACTTATACTAAAGTATTGTTAACTGTATATTATATTATATTTATATATCAATATCGACATTGAAGTATATATATTTTAAGATCTCTAATCAAAAACATAATTAAATATAAACAGCAAAGCTAATATAAACATCAATATCTCAGACAAAGCATATATAGATAATCGATGTAGGATTTATAATTCACATCCCATAATATACTAGCTTTATAGCTATATGTAGATAATATATGGTGTTATTTTTTTTTTGATGAAGTTTTTACTTCTAACAATCTGGTACTAATATCCCTTCGAATCCACTACTATGTTATTATATCCAGAGATAATATTTTTGTATACACAAATTATAAGATAATTTTTAAATATTATAATTAGATTTTACTGGAGTGTATTAGGATTGAACTCGCCAGCTGGGCTACCCAGGCAGTCGTTAAACGTACTTCGAATACGCTACAATATAACGCGGTACAAACTTTCATCTCGTTGGCGTACATGTCCGGGATGCTGTCCCTCTGTCTGATAGCCTTGTACATGATAGGTTGGGTGAAGGAGGGTTCGTCCAGCTCGTTGTGGCCCCAGCGACGGAAACACACAAAGTTCACGATAACATCGCGGCGGTAACGTTGACGGTATTGCATGGCTATACGGCACGCTCTGATAACTGCCTATGGGGGGTGGTGGGGGGGTGTGAGGTGGGGTATGTTGCATGGATATACGGCAGGCTCTGATTACTGCCTATGTGTGATGGAGGTGGGGTGTGTTGCATTGCTATACGGCAGGCTCTGATCACTGCCTATGGGGGGGGAGGGGTGTGTGGTGAGGTATATAGAGTGGGGTGTGTTGTATATAGGATATTTTTATACGGCATATTCTTATCACTGCCTATGTGTGAGGAGGTGGGTGTATATGTGGGGTGTAATTGGTATTGCATAGCTCTGATCATTGCCTAGATGTAGGGGAGGAGGGTGTGTGAGGGTGTAATGGGTATCGGTGATGCGGCATGCCTCGATTACTGCCTATGTTGGTGTGTGGGGTGAGTATAGTGTATAGGTGGGGTGTGTGTGTAAGAGGTAGTGTGTGGTATGTGATGTGCATTGTGTGGCATGCGCTTATCCACAGAATATATTATTTCCTTATTTCATTGTATTTATTTTTTAATCAATACATAAAATAAATGTTAATAAATTATATGATATTCAGAATAAGTTATTATATTATTTTAATTTAAATCTATTTGAACGTATTTTAATCAATATTATTTTATATTTAAAAAATTAAATTCTCTAGAATGTTCATTGTAATAATAATTTATTATGCAATCAATTTTAATTAATATTATTAATTAATATTAATATTATGCAATTTAATTTATTAATATAATATTATATTAGTGATGAAAAAATAAAGATTACAAAATTAAGATTGAGGGTTTTTATTTTGGAGACCAATTAATTTTAATTAGATATAATTAAATATAAATTTATAAATTTTACATATTTGTAATATTAATTAAAATTATAGTATGACTCAACATTATTTTATAATACATTTGGAAATTGTGTTAAAAATGTATTAGTATATTTTTAAAAACTAAATATAACCGAATAACCTTTTTCTATTATGTAATAATTAAAAATTAATTCTAATTAATTATAATTAAATAATTATATATTAAAATTAAATTTATATTATAATATATATATATATTATAATTATAATTAATTATTAATCAATTAATATTATTTTTTTATAAAAGTTAATAAAAACTAGCAAGAAACCCATTAAATTAATGTAACAATATCAATACCACATTCCATTGCCTGATACACCCAACCTGATGAATACCCTCTCTCCTAGCAACACTAGGCTTACTCTACTGCTATAAACCTCTGGGTGGTCAGCATTAACGTGTATTATGGGATGACCATTCACTTGACCAGCATCACTGCAGTGTAAACTTGACCTGTCATGTGACAGGAACATCAGGTACATGTCTAAGTACATTCATGGGGTTATATATTGTGATACGATCATCTATTTATGATAATAGTTATATAATTCTCGAGTATTCTAACAAATTAGTAATAATATATATTAAACATTATATACATTGATAAATTATCAATACTACAAAAAAATAGTTGAAAAATTATATGATATATTAAATAACATAATATTAACATATTATATATAGAATTAATAGTTTATTGTTGTTGATAATTACATAATCTTAATTATACATACATATACATACACATACACATATAGATGCAGTATGTATATATATAGTATATAATATATACACAAATACATATAGTATAAATATATAAGATATATAAAAATACACACACTTTTACACACACACACATATACACACATACACAAACACACACACACACACATTCACACATACACACACACACATAAATGCACACACATATAAACACATACACACATACACACACACACACATATAAACACACATAGCCTACCTGCCCCTATTAGCTTCAGTGGTGTATCCTATCTGATTGTTGATGATGAGATGGATGCTACCCCCTACAGTATAGTGAGGCAGATCTGATAGAGCCAATGTTTCAGGAACAATGCCCTATTCAGTGTAGGTATAATGTTACGTGAAGTTAAAAGACACATTAATAAAACAAGATAGATATCAGATTATATCGAGAAAGATGAATTTTAAACTGATTTCATCTAAATTATTAATTTATATTACAATTGACTTTTTATATGTGATATATATTAAATTAAATTACATATATATTGATATTCCAATAATACTTAGTATGTAATATATATCTAGATTATTTAGTTTAGATGAATTGAAATTAATATATTATACATATAATTAATATATTTTATAATATATGCCTAGCCAGACAAAATAAATTTATTTCTAAATAGTCATTTACTAAAGTGTTTCCCTTTACATATGTGATGTAGCAATATTGAATAAGTTTTACCTAATTCTACAAAGAGTGTGATTTTTGTAAAGGACTAGCTTAGTAAGTTGATAAATTAAGTAGATACAATAGTAATATTGTCCACCTGTTATTCTAACCAACTTTATATGAAACAAAAATCACTTCTTTAGTCTTACCGAAACACACTAAGTCTCACTACATCTCACTAAATCTCACTACATCTCACTAAGTCTCACTACATCACACTAAGTCTCACTATATCTCACTAAATCACACTAAATCTCACTAAATCACACTAAATCACACTAAATCTCACTACATCTCACTAAATCTCACTAAATCTCACTACATCTCACTCGACCTGTCCGGTGAACGCGGCGTCCCCGTGTATCTGCAGCACTAGGACGTCATCGCCGGGCTGTACCGTGTGTGTCCTGTCCTCGTCTCGGCTGTAGCTACCCGACGACCGGGTCTGTTCCTTACCCCGCGCCTTACCCATGGCAACGGGGTTCACAGCCTCCAGGTGAGAGGCGTTCGGTAGCATGCAGACGTGGGTTACGCCGGCGGAGTCGTAGTTGAGGTCAACCGAAGAGGTCAGATGACTTAGTACCTGGCGGGCAGGGGTCAAGAGAGGTCAGTGGATGTCGGGTGACTTAGGAACTGGTAGGGAGGGGTCATGAGAGGTCAGGTGACTTTGTACATTGTGGGGGGGGGTCATGAGAGGTCAGTTGAGGTCAGATGACTTAGGACCTGGCGGGTGGGGGGTCATGAGAGGTCAGTGGATGTCGGGTGAATCAGTACTTTGTGGGATGGTGGAGTGTATGTATATGTATATATTTTTATTCTAATATAATAGCTTATTTATATGCCTTAGAAGAGCTATTTTTATTATATTCGCAAATAATTGTTTATTATATATATTCAAACTGTTTCTTTAAAAAATAAATTCATTTCATTTATATTTGAATTATGGAAGATACGGTTAGTTAAAACTAATAGGTAATTTAATATTTCCCTTTACTCTGTAAAAAAGTTATGCGATAATGAATATGTGTATATGTATACTTATATGTATATATATATATATGTATGTATTAGTGTATATTTGTCACTTTACATAGGTAGGTTGTACCTAATATATGATGTAATATAACCTAGGTAATATATATGCATGGGAGACATACTATAGCCGTGTTAAACAAACTCTGTAGATGTTATATCACTCTCTAATCATTCCTCTCTTTCTGTCGATATAGTTACCTAGGTTTAGTGTATTAATATCGTATGTATGTCTGCTACAGTGTCGAGGAGATACAGTTACTCTTGTATACACTTATATACAGTGAGGTGCTGTGATTTATGTAGCTATAGCTGATGTAGCTATGAGGATACATGTGTATTCTGTTCATCATCAATAATAATCAATAATATATGTATATATATATATATATATAGATCTATATATAGATTAATAGTATAAATTTTATAGTATATTTTATGATTATTTTTTATCATACAGTATCATATAATTATTCTATAATATATATATATATATATATATATATATATATAAGTATATTGTATATAGTGTACTTGGATACTGAATTAACTAATCCATATTACGGACACATATAACAGCCACATTAGGAATAAGAAGATAACAAGTTTAACCCGCTTATAATATATCCTATCATCGCCGGTATACCGATATCACCACCCCCTCTACACAACCCCCCGCGCCTCGCCCCACGATAAGCCAAACTACGGGCGCAACTCTAAGCCCCGCCCCACGATAAGCCCCACCCCCCGCCGCACTAACATCTCCGTAGCCGTGGTACTCTACGGGGAACTCCGGTTTGCCGGACATCTTGCGGAACATCAACGCCGGCGGAAACTTCAGCAGACACGTCAATAGGTTCAGACGACCTCTGTGAGCGGTGCATACTATCACGTCCTTTATGTTGTCTGTACGGGGGAAGAGAGAGTGGGCGGGGGCGTGTATAATGATGGCGTAGTTAATGTACGATATGTATATTATATAATGTATATATATATAGTATAGTGTAGTGTAGCGAATATAGAGTAAATATATCGTAGAGTTATCACGAGAACATGGGTATCGGGTTACATCGACAGGGGAAGCGACTTCTTATACAGCTAGTAAGTAACTCGCGTGTCTTATATGACTGGAATACTTACACTGATACTGGACTACTTGTACTGCTTGATTACTATATAGTGATTGACTACTATACACTACGAACATTAGTGCCGACTTTTGTAGATGGTTGAGTTAGTTAGGATACTAATGTAGTGTAAATATATACAACATATAAGGTTTAATATCCTAGTAGAAATATATAAGTAGAAATTAAATGAAAATTATAATATAATATATATGTGTAGACATTTTAATATAATTATCAATGTATAAAAGCGAGAACTAAGAACAGTACTTTGAGCTGACAGTTTGAAGAGTTCATCGTAGAAAGGCATACAGCTCTCGGCTCCTTCACCTCCGTACCTCTTCACTCCTCCAAACTTACTGGCCATGAAGTGATCAAAAGCCTGCGAGGTGTGGTTAACGGGGGTCAAGCGGAGGTCAATGTAAGGTCATCAGTATCAGCAGTGGAGGTAGTAGTAGTAGTAGTAGTAGTAGTAGTAGTAGTAGTAGTTGTAGTAGTAGTAGTAGTAGTAGTAGTAGTAGTAGTAGTAGTAGCAGTAGTAGTAGTAGTAGTAGTAGTAGTAGTAGTAGTAGTAGTAGTAGTAGTAGTAGTAGTAGTAGTAGTAGTAGTAGTAGTAGTAGTAGTAGTAGTAGTAGTAGTAGTAGTAGTAGTAGTATTAGTAGTAGTAGTAGTAGTAGTAGTAGTAGTAGTAGTAGTAGTAGTAGTAGTAGTAGTAGTAGTAGTAGTAGTAGTAGTAGTAGTAGTAGTAGTAGTAGTAGTAGTAGTAGTAGTAGTAGTAGTAGTAGTAGTAGTAGTAGTAGTAGTAGTAGTAGTAGTAGTAGTAGTAGTAGTAGTAGTAGTAGTAGTAGTAGTAGTAGTAGTAGTAGTAGTAGTAGTACCTCTGACTTGAGCATTAGCTTAGCTGCAGTCTTCCTGCATTCATCCGTAATCTCCTCGTTTAGAACTTGTTCGTAATGCTCTGAGAACCATTCCCGTTCTCCTTTGTCCTGTTACGCAACATCGGGGTTATGTAATAGTGGTGGATGGTATGAGTCATCATTGATAACTCATCATCGATATTGTATAGTTATATAATAGTGATTTATTGTTAATGTAATTGTCTTATAAATATTAGAGTATAATAAATATATGTGTATATATATATATATATATATATATATATATATATATATATATATATATCTATCTTATAAGTATTACGTCTACATGAATTAATGAATATTAAGTAGGTTTAAGATCAAAGTATAATTATGTATATCTTCCATACAAAATATCACTGATAATGTGTAAGGTACTAATATATTTTTACCGCAATATATTAGATAATTTTTAGAATATAATTTTATATAATATGTAAAAAAATAGGTGTTATAAACAATCTAGTGAGTCAAGGTTCAACTGGTATTATATGTTGCAGAATTATATACAATCTATTGAAAATGTTTATATGCAGATAAGAATATCTATAAATAAACATAAACTTGTACGTAAAATAGATGAACAGTAAACAAGATCAGGGTTTGACGTATGCATCTCTTTCTATAACGAATATGCACTGTTGTATATTGATTCAATGTTATATGTAAACGATTTGATCCATTTATAAGTTTTAACTAATTCTAAAATACAATGGCAATAATGTAATTGATTTTTTTTTAAATGAAATAAACAGTCATCATTTTAAAAGCAAAGTCCTAAATTTGAATATTATTTAATTATAATGAATATACATTTATTATAAATGTTAATTACAATATTATGCAATGCTAATAGTATATTTATATCATATTATTTATAAAACTAAAAATTGTAATGATACTTTCACGTATTATACACATATTATATAATATTATATAGTATGTTATACTTTAGATAATCTAGGAAGGAATATCACTATTATTATATTATTAATTAATTAATATAAATAATTATTATCATATACAAATTATTTATAATTTAATCATAAATTACATTTGTAATGTTGTATATAAATATTAATGGATATATTTACTAATAGTTTAAAATAGTTTAAAATTAACACAATATAATTATGATGAATTAAATTCTTATATAACCTAATATTAAAGTTATAACTAATAAATAAATTAAAATAAATATAACATATAAGAAAACATAAATAATATATAAATTTTATATTACTATAAATATATATATATATATTTATATATATATATATATATAATAGGATTAGAATATTCAATAATAATAAACAATGTCATTATATATCATTAGTTACTATAACATAATAAGTGTAGTTTATTATGTAATGATGATATATGCTACAGAATACATACTGTTATATGTTTATATTGAGCAGTGATTGGCCCACAATATATAGATTCGAGTCTTTCTGTGAGCTCTGCAATGGTCTCCTGTAGTAGTGGCAGTGGGTCAGTAGTAATAATATATTGTACACGTGAACAATATGTCTGAATGTACGGGTAAGGCAAGGGCTTCGGTTTTATTAATTATAAGAAAATGAAGTTTTCACTTTATTCTATTTAATATCAGGCATGATAAGAGTTATTGTTATTTAGTTACTTTTTCTACCAAATTCTACAATTATCGCAAATTAACTGTTATTAATCGTAATACACTTTATAATAATTATATATATATATATATATATATATATATATATAACATGGCATGAGGCAGACAAAATATATACTCTCCCCTTGAAAATTAATAACTCTACTCATGGATATTGTTACCGTGTTAATAACTGTATTTAGATGTCCTACAGATATAACCTCGTATATATAATATACACACACACACTAGAAATATCATACACTGTCTCATCAACATATATGGTTATCAACATATACGTCGAGAAGTTATCTATACTACAACTCTATGTTCTGTGCTGTATTCTTTTGTATCTCCGGAGATATTTACTAATTCGATATAGTTAGTCAAGAATGACATAATAACACACACTCTACACACTTTATAACAGTAACATGTATAAGTTTGTGTATATCTAATATATATTCTTCTCATTCGTGTGTGTGTATGCATCACTGGAAATAATCTATAAATAGATGACGGGGCAGAAGTAAATATAATTCGGGGGGAGCTGAAGTTATCCGCTTCTATAAATATATGTATGATACATACATTATGAATCATAAATAAATATTACATGTATTAATGACAAGGAATAATTTATATGCGATATACACGATTTGATATGATATGAAGGTTTATTTTTATACTTGTGTATCTCATGATCGTATATAAAATAAATAAATACGGATAAGTATAGCGTAAATAATATAGAAATAAAAATAAGCGGAAAATTAAAAATATATATATCGAATTCGAGTTGAAAACAAATATACAACACGATTCGCCATTATGATATTAGTAGTAGTTTGTGAGCGAAGTAAGTAAGTATATGAAGCTTAAGAAACGTCCATCTACATCGACTGGTAGTAGCCCCGTTAAGCTTCAGTCATCGTGATCACTCAAGAGCTTTTCGTATCGAAGGCCCAACTGAATGGAACAAGCTTCCCTTTTATCTTCGTCTAATAATTAATAAGCCAAGCTAAGCTAAAAACTTATTTATTCAGTATCGACTGAACTTTGTTAATTGTAATAATTTCTCTCTATGTAGAGAGTATACACTATTGTTAATATATATTATATTAAAACGGTGTCTAAATAAAATAATAATAATAATAATAATAATAAGTATACGCGTATTACTAACATGTTTACTAGCGTCGCCACCTAGGAGATGCGACGTATCGTACGACGTGGTATCGTCGAGGGCGACGCCGTAACTTGCCGCGTCCAGTTCCGCCACATAACTGCGTGATGTAACACGCGCGTGTGTTATGTAATAGAACCTCGATAAGTCAGACAATAACAATGCGTACTATGTACTCGTATGTGTGTGTGTGATAGGTTAGGTTAGGTTAGGTTAGGTTAGGTTAGGTTAGGTTAGGTTAGGTTAGGTTAGGTTAGGTTAGGTTAGGTTAGGTTATAGAATATGAATGAATGAATACATTTACAAACGTATTAGCAAAAATACAAGTATATTTGTTACATTTGTACCAAATATTGGTGACAATAATTGGAGTGATGTCCAAAAGCTATATTTATCTTATATTTAAGATACACTATAAGCATATATACTAATTAGAGATCTAACGTTAGGATTGAGATGAACCCTTATATAGTGCATACTGCTAATGTATATAATGCTAATACACTGCTAATGTAGGCAATGATAGTATAGTCATTATTTGTGTAGGTAATGATAGATATGTCTGGGCGACTGCATATGAATAGAATATATGGGTTATTGTATACATTGTTTTAGTGTAATTGTATTTATTGGATGAATCAAAATATATGAAATATATGAAATATATTTTATTTGATTGGTGTTTGTTGAAATACACCATCGAATATCCTATACAAATATATTTAATTATTAATAAGGTAGAACAAACTATTTATGAAGAATTTAAATAAAGCTAGTTAATTTATTTAATACTTGTTTAATATTATTATTTTATGTAGGAAATATTTCAAGTTTTATTAATAATAATGATAATAATTATTTATAATATAAAAATAATATATCAGAAGGTAATAAATATATAATGTAGTATTTTGTGTATTCGTATTTTTATTTTAGATTCGATGAAGTATATTTGAATTTCATTCAGGAAAAAATTATTTGTATTTTATTTCAAAGGTATTCAAACCATTGATATAAAGAAAGTGGATAAGCAATTGATGCACGCAATGAATGTAAAAATAGATATGCGTTAGATTGGTACATTTCTTAATAAATTAACAATATGGTATCAGCGAATTTGATCGGATATTAGTCATATAGTATAGGTAAAATATTAAAACAGTAGAATATTCGTCTAAATAGATATAAGTGAATTCTATCTATATCTATGTATTTGGATTATATATTTCAATGAAATAGTATATCATCATTTACAAATATATTTAAATAACAAAATTATGAGGAATTTTGATATGTTGTATTTATATATATATATATAACTATTATATTGAGTTCATATAGTGCATTAAACTTGATGATAAAAATAAATAAATAATAATAATTTTAAATGTAGTAGTAGATTTCTACTACAGCGCCTCTATCACAAAGTTCATACACTACATTCAATTTGTTATCTACTTTCTTTATATCGATGATTATACTCCATCCATGGTGGATAGGGAAAACTAGATATGGCTAAGTAAGTAACCAAGATGTAAGTATTGTCCAAAGATAGTAGATATATTTATATATACTATGAACAAGTATCAATAGTTGTGATGGATACTAGCAGATCACTCTATAAGTGGTGATGTCCTACTGGACATGACCTCGGTAAAACTAACCCAATCTGTTCGAGGTTAAGTGGGTCTAAGTTCGCCTTCTTATAGCCGTGTTTCCTGAATGCTTCGATGTATCTTATCAGATGACTTCTTTCTTTTACATCTTCTATAGTCTTACCTATGTAGATTACCCAATAATATATATATATATATTTATCATACTTCATTATTCTTTAAATAAATTATATTCATCGTATATTATAAGTAACCCTAGGATATTTATAAATTATGACCTATATAACAAGCTATGTATAGGTAATACAATTCATAGAAGAATAATATATTTTTATTTACATAGATATAGTAAATTCTTTAAAAATATTTTTATATTTCAAATATTATTTGTAATACCTAAATGTATTTAAATTGTAGATTCTTTAATATTTAATATTATAATATTATTATAATTATTATAAAATATATTATTATATAATCTAAATAATTAAAATATAAATATATAATTATAATTATTATAAAATATAATATTATAATAATCCAAATAATTAAAATTAAAATATATAATAATTTATTCTCAAGGACAATATTGTCCTTTATTACTAATATTTAATTTTTATTTGCTGATTTAAAAAGTTATGCATATAACTTATAACATATAAGTCATGGCATACCACAATATAAATTGTGTATTATGTTGAACAATATAGTTATTTATTTATTTACTAGATGAAATTAGAAGTTCGCGTTAGAATTATTGCTAACAATATAACCAATATTAATTTGAAAATAAAATTAATTTTTAAATTATATAACAAGTTTTTAAATTTTATATCATACTTTTTGTCGAAGGTATATCTTTTCGTGCATCAGCAATATGACCGTAAATATCACTTTTAGTATGATATAAAGAACTAATACATTTATATTCTGTATTCAATAATCTATGATTAAAATTATTATTCAGTATAATACGTAACATTATATATTCTTTTAATCATTTACAAATTCTTTTAAATATAAATCCCAGTGGGCTAGGACAGTTTGACATATATAGCATATTTACACCGGAACAGTAGTTAAGCAAGCTATTAGTAATTTTTAATATTTGCATAATTATTAATTAGGCTTTATATTAATTTAAATTATAGTAGTGTAATATGGATCCACTTTTCCTTGCGTATAGTTATTTTAGACGAAGAAAATATGAAGATTGTTTGAATATATGTAATGGTCTTCTTGAACAAAATCCATATGACCAGGTATGAAAATTAATTTATAATATATTTTTTTAATTTAATATAATTTTATAATAAAATAATGATTATATTGAATATATAATTTATTAAATTGTATTGGAATATAATATTACAATATAATTTAATACATTATTTATTATAATAATCTACATTAGGTTCTAATCTTTAATATTGTAATATAATAATTAATATTATATTATAATTATTATAAATTATAATATAATATTATATTATATTATATTAAATATATAATATTATATAATTATTATATATTAATAATTATTATAATAATATTAAAATAATTATAATCATTATCTGATAATGACATATTCATAATGATTATAATGATTATAATGATTACTTACTTACTTTTTACTTTTTTTGGTTTATGGACTGCAAGGGCGTGAGCAATCGGCCGTCTGACGGAGGAAATAATTTCTCTCCACGGACGACGTCCGCGAAATTATTGAGTGGGAGGGAAGACAAGTAATGAGTCTTGATGTGGCGAGGAGGGAGTTGATGAGTTTATTCGTAGGTGTATGGGTAGGGAGTTCCAGTGGTAAGGGGCAAAGAGGACAAAGGAGCGTATATTTGAAGAATGGAGTTTGT